>CM062296.1:698710109-699215109 GCA_031216915.1 Pictodentalium vernedei
CTCTTTCGTCAGGACCTCAAGAATCTCAATCACAGCTATGGAGATCACGTGGCCAATGACATGAGTAGGGAAGAATTCAGGAGATTTTGCAAGAAGGTGTGGGACAAAGGACTTCACAATTTCGTTCTGATCGATTTGACTAGCAAATTTAACAACGGAAAATATCGAAGTGGATTCGACGATTTTTTTTTTTGTATTCCTAATAATAATAGAGAAGAAAATAAAACAAACAATATCGATAAAATATGAAAAAAAATATATATATGAATAATAATAATAAAAATGTCAGAATATCATCTATTAGAACAGATAGTCGAGAATACGGATGCGAACAATCCTTTAAAATCATAGTGAGTCATGACACGACTCGATTTATGACTAAATTCGAACTTTCCATCGAATTGAAGAAGGCAATGAGATACGAGATGGCGTTGGTTAATCTCGAGACTTACTATTCGTTTTCCAATGTCACCGAAAAGAATAATGCGTTCAAGTATTCCAACGGAGTGGATTGGTTCAAATTCCCAAAGGAAGTTACGACATAGACGATCTGAACCGTCACATACAGGCGAGACTGAAGACCGACGTTCACAGAGGCAGTATGATAAGAATTGCTCCGAATACAAGTACCCTACAGACGATATTAGTCTTGGGAGATAATTTTCGAGTGGATTTTTAGTGCAGAAGATTCAATTGGTAAGATGTTGGGATTCGATCGAAAGATGTATCGAGGTCACGCAGCATCCGAAAATATGGTCGACATTCTCGTGGTCAATAGAATTTTAGTGAATGTCAATGTGATCTCGGGAAGTTACGTCAATGGTAGCACTCAGCCTACGATCTACACGTTTTTTCTGGACGTTTCTCCAGGTTACAAGATCGTGGAGTGACCTAGAAATCTCGTCTATTTACCCGTGATCTTGGACACATTGTATAGCATCGAAACCATGTTGACAGATCAAAATGGAGATTTGTTAGATGTTCGCGGAGAGAGAGTGACTATAAGATTTCACATCAGAGAGATATGAAAAAAATGAAAATAACAAAAAATTAAAATAAATATAATTTTGAAAAAAATAAAAATAAATATAATTTAAAAAAAAAAATAAAAAAAAATTTTTATCAATTTTTTTTTTTTTTTTTCTCTCATTTTTTATATATTTATATAAGAAATAAAAAAAATAAAAAAAACTTATAATATTTATAACAATTAAAACAAAATCATTAACATGTTATATTTCTAATTTAAAAAAATATTTATAATCCAGTGAAAAAAAAACAACAACAAAATATGACTAGCAGTCGATATATCATTAAAAACGTGAACATATCTGAAGGACAGAAAGCTAAACTTCACAGAGCGTTGAACCATCAAGGTGAGGCCATTAGATTTAAATTCAGTTACGAAGATCTGGCGAGTGGCGGTAGCGATCAAATTGCCTAGACTAAAACTCAAATCAAATCAAAAGGATGGAGAAAGCGATTTGTAATCGAATGGAAACGTTGATGAGATTGAGTCCCGCTCAATTGGAATATAATCTGCAAATGAAAGGCGGTTTCTTACCATTATTGGGACACGCCGTCAAAGCAATACTCATTGTTGTGAAGATGACGTTGCCAGCTCTGGGCGTGGAGCTCTATCGGGACTCGCTAGTTCGGGAGTCAACAAAATAATGGGAAACGGAGTATTTTTGAAGAAAGGAGGAGCTGTGTGTCGTGTAGATGCTGAAGGTGAAGGATTGTATCTAGGACCCATGAAAAAAGGTGGCAATGCTTTCTACGGAGATGGTCTCTATCTGAAGACCAGAAAGAATGTGGAACAGATTGGTAAAGGAACAAAAGGAAAGAAAATGATATTTCCCGTATCATTCTAACGATAAAAAAATAATGGTTTTATGGAAATACGAGAGGCTAAACTTCAACTTTCGAAGAAAAAAAAAATGTCATCTCTTTCCAATACACATGATCGTAATAGACGAGAAGTATTCATTCATTCATTTGATGATGAGATGAATAGATATGTTGTTATTAAAAAAAGAAAAGAAATATATATAACAGATAAAAAATATAAAAAAATAATACTAAAAACAAAATAATAGAAAAAAAAAAAAAAATAATAAGAATAGAATTTTTTTATATATAAAAAATTATGACAAATGATTCAATGTAATTGAGAGCTTGGTTTCTTCGAAGAGTGTTGTGCAGAGCTTACACAATCTGCGAGAATGAACAACTTCCTCATGTCTTGAACGAAGGATGCCTCGGTTGTTGAGAGGAGAAAGAATTTAATCACATTGATCATTCCTGTCTTCTGATGGAATGGGAAGACACCATCACCATGTATTTCATGCCTGCATTGGAATTCGTCTGACGTGATGATGTGATCAAATCTTGGAGAGAATTTGTGTCTTGCGTTGGAGAACCCGAGCTTACAAAATCGGAAGAATTAAAGTTAGTGCATCGAAGTTTCACCACCGAAGACAGGGAACGTGTTTTGGAATATTTGTTGGAAAGGGGGAGACCTCTAAAATTTAACGAAAAAATGTTTTTTTATATATATAAGAAACTAAAAAAAAACAACTTATAATAAGAATAGAGAATTGTTTGTTTATATAATAATTATAACAAACGATTCCATGAAATCGAGAGCTTGGTTTTGTCGAAAGTTGTTAAAAATCAATATGTGTTATTTCCCATATCTTCCCGATGATGACGATGATGATGTGTGTTATTCCCCAAATCTAATTAACGACGAGGATGGGCGCTAAAAAAAATTTTGGGAGTTAAAATAATAAAAGAGTGAAAAAAAATATATATATAATAACAGATATAAAATAAAATTGAAATAAAAATGGAACTTCGAAGTAAAAACATCTATCCATCGTTAGAGAAGATGGAGCCCATCTACCACCAGAATACCACCAGAATATAGCGATGATGAGGTGCAGAGGTATCGAATTGAACAAATCAATAGAATTCAATCGTATCTGACGTGAGAGAGAGATTCTCATTGTTCGCTCAATAAGAAATATTCGAGATTAGAGAAATTCGTGAGTGGTGTGCGTTTGACTCTCATCATGGTCTCTATGGGTTCGAACGTTGCCGAAATCAATCTATTGTCTACCGTCCTCATTGCTCTTCCAGTCGTGTTGGCCATAGAAGGATTGGCTTTGACTGCCAGATTCGTCAGTATGATTGGAAAATTTCTCTCTAAGAAATTATGCGTGAAGGCCAAGAAACACGAAAACATCAGCGTTTTGGCAGATGCAAAGATCGATTCCAAGTTGGATAAGATCTCTATGGCATTGAAAGATGATAAGATTTCAGATGGTGAATTCATCGACATATTAAATGAAAAACAAAAATACGAAGTCATGAAAGCAAAGATAAGAGTCGTCTGATTCTCAAGGAAGAATTGAAGGATTCTCTCCTGGAAAAAGGCAGGGAAGAAGTGAGACAATCGTTTCGTAAATTATTGAATCCCAAAAAGATTCCAGAAGCAAACGATTGAAAAAAAATGTATATATAAAAGAAGAAGAAAAATTTATATATAAATTAAAAAAAATAAATAAATAATGAAATATATATATACAAAAAAAAATGTATTGCATCAAATGCAAAAGAGTTACCGATACAGTTAACATTAAAAAAGTACTAACAAAAAATAAAAGTCCCATGCTTTGCAGAACGTGTAAAATGTGTGGTTCGACAAAAATGCAATTTGTCAAGCGTGGTGCCGATCTGATGAATAAATTGATTAATTATCTACCCGTCGAAATGCATCTGCCAGGACATCAATTCACGGGACCTGGCACAAAATTAAATAAGAGATTGAATCGAGATCTGACATCTAAATCTTGGAGCAAACCCATCAATAGGGTGGATTCGGCCGCTTACACTCACGATCTGTGCTACGCTAAATATCCTGATGTCGAGAAACGTAATCGAATCTGCAATAAAAATGTGTTGACGATGTAGAAAAATATACCAAATCCCACTAGGAAAGAGAGACTCGAACATTCATTGGTCGGTAAAGTGATTGGTAATAAACGTCGAGTCGGATGGGGGTCATAAAAAAAAAATGTCCAGAAAACATTATCAATGAATGCATTGGCGAACGAACTAAACAAGCCCATCATGCATAAATTTTGAAGGAGAAGGGTATTCATAAAGGGTCTGGATCAGATTTGGTTGGCCAATCTGGTCGACATGAAGTCGCATTCAAAACAGAACAAAGGCATTAAATATATAGTGACGGTCGTCGATGTGTTTTCGAAATAGGATGGATAAGACCTCTGAAGAATAAATCAGGAGTTTGCATGGCCAAGGCTCTGAAGAGCATATTTGCATCGTCTTCTCGAAAACCGGGTAAATTGTGGGTGGACAAAGGGAAGGAATTTTACAACAGTCACGTTCATCTATTGGTCCACCTCTATTCCATCGAAAACAAAGGGAAAGCTAACGTGACTGACGTTGATTCGAAAAGGAAACGACGAAGCCATTGTGAGACTCTCTGCGACCGATGCGAGTAAGATACATCTGAACAAGATATCTTGGTTCATTCCACACGTATTGCCTTCAGTCGCGTAGAAAGTACGTCTCTACAAGATCATAGAATCGAAGAGTAAATTATCGGTGGGATTTAGAATGAGACAGTGTGACATGGCTAGTATTCCACCATCTACCAATCACTTCGATTGGATACTGACATCTGCTTCGGAAAGACCGCTTTTCATCATAGTGGCATTTCAAACCGATAGCGATGTTTCTCAAGAGAAAAATCTTTCCCTATTCGATCATTGTAACTTTAGAAACATGCAGGTATTTCTAAATGTCACGAGATATCCGGCCATTGATTACAATGCCTCTTTTGATAAGAATGATGATGCGAATTTCAGAAAGAAATATCATCGACTGGACGAATTGATGGGTAATCACTCCCACTGAATATAAATCGATGTATCCCCTGTTCGTATTCGAACTAGTATTAGTATTAGTATTCGTATTAGTAAACAGAGCGAGCAACTCAAGAGTAGTGTCTTAGACATTCAGATTAAGATGCAATTCGATAAAAATGTGCCGAGGAGAACCGAGGCTTTTGCTCTAGTTCTATTTGATAGAGAGTTAGAATTCGAATTGGACAGGCAAAAAATGTCTATCATTCGATGATATAATATAGAAATGGAAATTAAAAATACCCCCCCCACCAAAAAAAAATATCGATAAAATATAAAAAAAAAAATAAATAATAATATAAAAAACCCTAAAAAATGAATAATCAAGACAGAGAATGTTTTAGATGAAATGAACGCATTTGGTAGGTAACATAAATGAGAGCAATTTATTAAATATATTAGATCGATTGGAAATGACAATACCCATAACATTGATTTTGGAAATGGTAGAACAAATTAAAAAACAGGGAACAACCATGAAAGATTGCACGAGACATTTACTAGATACGTTAACATATAGAGGAAAAACGGCTTTTGAAGAATTTATTATTGCTATGTTGAATCTTGATTTAGACATGGACGAGTGTTTTAAGAATGTTAAACCAAAACAAATAACAATTTTTATGCAAGTTCGGAATGTCAAAGCAAAATAAAAAGTAATAAAAAAAAAAATATATTGGATTTTGAGAATAAATCAATGTGTCAAAATCCAATTATATTTTTTTTTTGTGGAGTTCTCTCCCCTACACAATTTTGAAACGGTTTATAACTTCACAAAATATATATTTCTCTTGCTGTTTGCTTAATGTTTTAAGCAAGAACAATGTCCATAAGCATTTGTTTAACCTAGAAACGACTTTTAGGTTTTCTCCTTGATAAGACGCGAAACACGATATCAAACGCAATTTATCTTTTTTGCTTCTCAGGTTTTCGATAGTTAAGAATCATTTGCGTTTGAGATATTGTATTAATTTTTCATCGTCGTTCATTTTTTTTTTGTTGTTGTTGTTATTGTTTACAATTTTTTTTGCACTCACTCTTTGTTTAGAGGATCCAGTTCGATCAACAGAGAGACCAATGAAGTGGCAGCTTGAGGATTATTGGTTTTCATCTTGAAATTGATCCTATCCCCCATCTGTACCTTGAGAGGTGTACTGAAGATGCTAGTGTTCGAATGTTGCTTCTTCATCTTTTCGACACTGTAACTCTTTTCACATTCCCCACCATTCACCACGATATTGAGGATTGCTTTTTCGCTCAAGCCTGTTGAAGTTAGACTCATTCGAATGATATCGCCTCCCACAGGCATGGGATATCATATCAGACCGTGCAATGGTCCGCTATACCCACTTCCAAAAGACCATATGGCTTTTCCCTCATCTAGCGCACCACTCTCCTCGGCCCAGATGGTGATCAATTGTCTAGCGTATTTTATCTTTTCCATGACGGAGATCAGATTGCAAGCATCAGTCATGTGAGTGGGATCCGGCAGATTCGTGAGTGCGTGTCCTCCCATGTCTATATTGCCTTCCATCATATCACTTTTTCTCCAAACCATATTTTCATCCAAGAACTTTCTACTGACTGCACTGGAATCGTATTCCAGCTCCTCATCGAGACCGAATAGTTCATAACCGTTCATGTTGATGCCGGCCTCCATTTTTCCTCTGGATTGTTTGTTCAGATATAAGTTGTCGACTTGAGATTCCAGATAGGATTGAGAATACTGTATGGCAGAATGCACGTAGCCTTTATTGACTACCGTCGAGTCTTCATCCATATTGTCGATCAAAGACAGATTCAATATCTTATTGAATCCCACATCCAGATCCGATTTCATTTCTAGCTCGTCGATATTATTCTTTCTCAGTTCCAAGTCTACGTATTGTTTGGTTGCTGTATCATTGGGATTCGTGGGAATGGGCACGTTGATTATCTTGTTAGAATTCGCATTCAATTTGGACTGAATCACTTTAGGAACGTACGTTCTCTCAGATGTTTACTGAATCTCCCATGAGTGTCATCCGCATATCTTTTAGTGGCAAAATCGGTCGAATCTCTAGGATCTGCTATGTTCACCACTCGTTTAGATTTCAAGTCGAGATCGTCGATCATGGCTTTATTCATGTAATTATCTCTCATCATCTGCTGGAAATTTTCATCTCCTCTATCGACGTATTTTTTAGGCGTGGCATCCGACTGATCGATCGGTTCGGGAAGATTGTAGATTTTCTTATTGTTTAAATTTAAAGGTTCTTGTTGAGGTTCGTATCTTTGAACGTATCGTTCATCCAAGTTGGCAATGTTACCAACAATTTCGACTGTGGTTCTTCTTTTCTTTCTAGAGGAACCTTCATTATCGTCAGTGCGACCGAATTTATTGACTGTCATGTTTTATTTGATTTTTTTTGGTTATTTAAAATTATATAATTTTTTTTTTATTATTTTTAGTTAATGCAACCAACAAATTTTTTTTATTATATCTCACTATATATATCCCCCCGAAAAAATTTTCTTTAATGTAAATCATTAAGAATATCTTGAAAGTGATCTTCTTCTGACCATCTCTTGAGAACGTAGAGGCATAGATGACTGCAAAACACTCGATCCGGCACTTGCACTCATTCTGTATTTGTAAATAATTGATGCTAAATAGTTCCTTATTTCTATCAGCAGTGAGATTCTGTAGCTATCAAAATCTGATTAAAAAACCACGTGACCCAATGCGTGCCCTCACCTCCGATGTTGTCCAGATTTAAAATTCCACATTCTGAATCATAGTCTTTTTTTCTTGGCAAGGCATCTCTGGAAACACACACCTCAAAAATGTTTGATTTTTAAATCTTTTGCCGCTTTCGATAGATCAATGTTGGATAGGGGTTCGTTGGGTAAGATGACACCTTCTATGGATATGCATTTTATTTTCTTCTTATTCATAATATGTTGTTGTTTTTTATTTTTGTTTTTTTTAATTATTATTTTTTTTTCTCTCTACTCTTTTTCTTTAATTTATAAAAAAAAAAACTCGCGAGTGTTTTTTTTAAACTTACAACATTTCGACGTCTTTGGTCTCTCGATTTTGTTGAAATGTCACGGAGTAATGTCCAAGTGCAAAAGTGTGTATTTTATCCTCGCATATAATTCTCTTATCATCATCAGCCATCAACGCAATCTTATTGATTTCTTTGGTGCATATCTCATGCATTTCGCTTTGAATTGTAGCCATCTTTTTATACACCATCAAATTTTCGAAAAGACAGTCTTTATACTCTTTGAAAGCGATGTTTTTATTCGTCACACACGCTTGAATGCCTTTACATCTCTTGATCTCTTCACCATCGATGAGATAAGCATACCATTTAGATCTCAAACCCACGAATTCGGTGATCTGTCTTCCACCGCTCTCATCTTTAAATTTACACAACACCTTTTTATTGACAACCTTTGGAATCTTAGATGGGTGATCGTCGGGATAATTAATCATGTTGAACCTATGTCCTCATAAATGTCCCTAATCTCTATTTTGTAAGCTAAACTGTCTGTGTCGGTGAACAATAGTTTAGCTTTCGAGTCGAATTTTGCTTTGACGTAATCATAATGGAACTCGTACATCAACTGCTTGCTAATGTCTAAGATGATCGCTCCAAGATAACAGGCTTTATCGAACCTTACATTCATCTTTTGCATGAGCATAGCCACTAGATTTTCATCAAATATGGTTCTAAGTTGATAACTGGGTTTCATGATTAATTTTCTAGACTTCTCTTCAGACGTGACGAGTTGAATGTTAGTTCTATTCCTAATGTTTTCCATAGATTTCCCAAACACGCAATTGTTCATGAGTTTGAAAAATCTATTTCGAAGTCACTCTCGGCCTGCATTCTTAAATTCGTGTTGAGATCGATGTATTTTTTCATCCAAGTTGCCTCGTCGAATTGAATGATTCGATGCACGTCAATCAATTTCATCCCGCGATCGATGTAATGTTTCAGATTTTCGCAGTAGACCACATATTTACATTTGTGATTTAAATTAGGAATGAGTTTTTCAATGCCATTCACTTCTATTCATTCAGGAGCTAGCGGATAATCGTTGTGTAGATCGTGTAACGTTTCCAGATAATCCAAATCAACCTCTAGAATACAAGGATAGTCTCTCGATTTTTCTTTTTCTTCCAACGTTTCGACCCATTTGAAATTTCCGATCGGTAAAGGATGACTCTTGGCCCAACCGTAAAAATTATTAGCGTCCCAATACTGTATGTATTTACCCAGTTTTCGAATCAAAATCTTTTCCCATGTGATAATTATTAGCTTTGGCAAATCTAGTGGAAATCATAGAGACGCCACCCCTCACAGCTTTTTTGAACATGAAAAACATGTCTATGTCCGTTAATAATTCCAATCGAACCTCGGTCGTTTTCAAGAGAGCATCCCAAGCGAGTCCGGGTGCAGTGAAATACCAAGTCGGATCTAGGTCGTAATCCGACGACACAATCGTCGAAATTTTTCGAACACATCAGCCAAGAGAAGCACATCAGTTTTCAAATAGAGGTCGTGATATTCTCTCATGGATTTCATGTCAAATAATGTCCACACTTTTTGCACATGTTTGTAATCATTGTGAGACTGGTATAATTTCGAATAAAAATCTTCTTTGGGAGGTAGAGTGACGTCGTCGAATTTTTCGAGATCGCTCATGTAATCATAAGGATAGACACCTTTCCTTAACATAATGTCCACTAATTCTCGTCGATCATTAAAATGTTTACTAATGATTTTAAATTTCTCCCTATTCCAACTGTTGACTAATTTTCCAGACTGGTTGACATAAATTTATAACTATCGATGAAACGCATCTCTCTATGGATGGGACTCATTTTCTCAATCAAACCATCAATGACTCTCTTTTTATTGACAACTTTACATTTAGTGAATGAAATGTATTTTTCATCGTTTTGCATGATGCAATTCAACTCCCCCTCGCTAACACCCAGATTTTTCAAGAACAAGTGACTGTCATAAGGTTGTGAAATATCACCGGATAGAATTCAGCATCTCAAAATCTCAAATTACATTTGTTGTGAGCAGCACCACAAAACAGACTGGTGTAGTGTTTGTGATCCCTAACTTTTTTATTATTTTCACAATTTTTATCGAATAATTGTCTACAGATATGACATTCAGTGGTTTTGTTGTATTCTCGCTGTTGCTCTGGTGTGATTATCATGTCTTTAGGTTTTTTAAATTTATCGTATAATATTTGAATTTTCGATTCTAACTCTTCTATGAATCTTTGAGCCACATCGTTATCATCTGAACGTTTAGTATAGGCAAATGGACCCGATGATTCTCGATCGTCGAAAGAACATTTCACATAATAACAATAGCCCGAAGGTACGTGCTTCTGATATATTTCAGCATAACTCCTACGCTCGTCAGACTGGCAAGAATTTATTTTCGTGGTGAAACATTCAAAATCGGCATAGATGACAAATGGTGGCTCTAATCTTTTTTTGTAGTTGCGAAAATCCACGTAAGTGTTAGGTTTAGGCATTTCGATGGCAACGCCTTGCTTTTCGCTGCAATATTCCCGATGACGCATCAATGATTCTTGACTATGGAATGAATTCATGCAGTTGAGGCAGAAAAATCTCTCACCATTATGTTTACCAATCTGCTTCGTCAACAATCGACTCATATTTTTAACCCAGCAATAATGTTGATTGTCACCCTTTGAAATTAATAACAAATTAACAATCTTTTCTCTCTCTTTGTGCGAAGTCAGTCTGAGAGGATGGACTACTCCTTTTTTATCGTCTCCCTCGTATCCCAAGATGTTCATGGCCACAGTTGGATTTAGCTTTTTGAAATCTCTGATATCTTTCAACCGTGTCAGAAAAGACACTCCTGTCCAATCGAGATTTTTACAACTCTCTGAGTACTTTGAAACTCTCTGAGCATGCTTTTCTATGGGATACAAGGCTGATGTGATTGCCCATTTGAAACACTCGTTATCATCTTCATTTTTCACGTTGATCACAGCTTGTTTATTAAATACGAAATAAGGTAATTTTATGTAGGAAGATGCTTTCAAAGGATCGTGTCTATCCACATAAATCTCGAGATTCAATATCTTCTCGAACGTCCAATTACTTCCCTTGTTTTGAAAAGTAGCCTTAGATTGCACCATCTTGTCTTTCCTCACTTTATAAACGTCAGCTAATTCATCATCTCTGAACACAATCTCATTTTTAGATCGGAAAAAGGCATCTCGTTCCAGGATCTTACCCGTTTTCGGGTCGACATTTTTCATCAGACAATACAAGATCATTCTTATTTTTAAACCCTTACCTAGATGTTTTCGAATTACGTCCAACACTATATCCTTCACCCGTTCCATGAACGTTTCGGGATCGATTTTTTTCATGAGACCGGGCTTCACGTCGAAAGTTTTAAACCATCCTTTGATGGCTTCGTCTTGTTCTATCAAAATCGACGATGATTTTTTCAACGTTTTGATCACAATATCCTTTATAGCACCAAGATCCTTATTTTCATTCACCGCTCTCTTGATTGCATCCATCGTTATTTTTTTTAACAAATCGTGATCTCGAACCACGTCACTTTTCATTTTTTATCATTCTCTTTCAAAACTTTCTGCTGCCCTACCACTTTTCGTTTAATGGCTATCTTCTTCTTCTTCTTAGTTTTCTCCACGGTCGTTTGTTGATGTTGTTTTGTCGTCACTATCTTCTCATCCTTTTTTTCGGGATTTGACTTGTTTTTGTCACTACTGCAGATCTTTCGTCCATTCCCTTTCCGTCGAGCAATTGACTTATGCATTCGTCTTTTTTCATGTATTTGACACCTTTCAATTTCAACGACTGACGCACTTTGGCTTGTAATTTCACCAGTGATAGATCACAAGTCTCCTCCCATACGGCTTCGATCAATCGTTCTTTAGTTTTGTAACGGTTATAATTTTTAATTCCTAGATTTCTACAATACTTTTTCAACACAGATTTTGTAGAAAAATATAATTTTTTTTTCGCGGTATACTTTTTTGTTTTTGGCATTTTTTTTTGGAATTTTTGTGAATTTTTAAGCTTCTTATTATATAAATATATTTTTTTGTTTATTTTTTTTCTTTAATGACAAAAAAAAATAGAAAATATATTTTTTTGTTTATTTTTTTTTCTTTTATGACAGAAAAAAATAGAAAAAAAACTGAAAAAAAACGAGTACTACTTCATGATACATACTTTAATAAACTTTCAAGTCGGGATTAAAATCTGTGTGTAATGAACTAACCCTCTCTTTTTTTATCATATTTTCGCATCCATGATGATCATGTTAACTTTAAAGCTATCGTCTCCCTCCTGATAAATCCATCAGAAAACTAGATTCACCCTCTCAAATGTTCGTTCTTCTTCGTTGATCAGAATCAATTTGTCGACTACTTCTTTAGAGATGATCAGATATATATTACTCCCGTAGATGAACGACAGACTGTCTGGATCAATTTTTTTTATATTTTCCTTGAGAATGGCTAAGAGATCACCTTGACATTTCTACATTAAATCCAAGGTGGTCCCGTTCAATTTCAAAGGCAATGAAAATTTGTTGTATTTCTCTCTCAATCCACTCGTCTGCACATCCTTCAATTCGATGGCATCGTGCGATTGCAGTCTATAAATTTTATTACTGTACTTCGAATACCTCTCAATTCTCTTCAATTTTAATATGTATTGTTTAGATACTGACGATGTCATGACTGATTATTTTTTTATGATAATAATTGTTAATTGTAAAAAAATTTTTTTGTGATTTTCAAAAGTTTTTGTGAATTGTTAAACTTTTTATGATAATAATTATTAATTGTAATAAAATATTCTTCTTTTTTTTTCTATTTCTTATTATATATGTAAAATAACAACTTTCTTTTTAACAAGTTTTTTTCTTTAATGACAAAATTTTGTGAGTGTATTTTTTTTTAATGATAATAATTGTTAATGTAAAAATATTTTTTGTGTTTTTTTTTCAATTTTTTTTGTGAATTATTAATTGCAAAATATTTTTTTTCTACTTTCCTGGATGTTGCGTTTGAGATAGTCAAAATACTTCTGACTTGAGTCTGATTGCTCCCCTTTTTATACTTTTTTGGAGGTCCATATTGGTTTTCCCATATTTAGAAATATCTTGGGGTTTCCCCTAGTCAGAAATATCTGTTTTTGAGATTGACGTGCATTTCATGGGTTTTCCTTTACTCGGAAAATATTTTGGTTTTGAAAGCGACGCGCATTCAGTCATCATTCATTCCCACCAACGATAAATAGCGAGCACAATTATTCATTTTGACTTTTTAAGTTCACTGAAGAATAACGGACGACACATACCGATCATAATTATACATTTCACAAAGAAAACACACCTGCCTAATGGTTTATATAAATAGTTCATTCATGAGATTATAACGGTCCTTTCAGTAGAATAGAAACGAATAAAATTTTGTTTACCTAATTCACAATATAAATTCACATCACAATCCTAATTCACATTATAAATTCACATCACGATCTACCTTGTTGTAGACAGTTACTTCGAGTACACTTTTTCACACACTAAAATACAACCTTCAATAATGTTAATACAATACTTTTAATTATCAAAAAATAATTGAAAATACGTGTGCTTGCAATTATTTCGACTCACGCGTTTGAAAAAAAACTAAATTTTTGAGAAAAAAAAATTGATTCCATCAATCAAAAAAATAAATTATATCCATTTACATTTAAATATCAACCCTAAAATATCTACTATAGACACTCTGCGAGCTATCTCTCTCTCCTTGCCAAAAAACCACCAAGTCATCGCCCTCTCGATTCGAACTCCGTTTTTCTGCGGGAATCGACGTTGGATCGCTGGTTTTCCATCCACATCGGTGGTGTCTTTTTGACGGTATTCTGTCGAAAAAATTCACCTAAAAATGGCGGGTCCGTGTTACCTCTGTGAAAAGGTGAGTGTTTTCATGAGACGGTCGTGTCAGATTTTTACGAGCCCATTAAAATTGAATTTTTGAGAGCGGGAATTTTATAGAGTTTGTTAAAATTCTGTCGCCAGCCCACGTTGGCCCACGTTGATCAACCGGAGCGGGCGTGTCTCGCACGTTCTAGACTCTCTGTGAGCTATCTCTCTCTCCTTGCCAAAAAACCCAGCACGTCATCGCCGGAGAGTTCAGGGCCCACCGATAAATTCACCCTTTCGATTTGAACTCCGTTTTTCCGCGGGAATCGACGTTGGATCGCTGGTCTTCCATCCGCACCGGTGGTGTCTTTTTCACGGTATTCTGTCGAAAAATTCACCTAAAAAGGACGGGTCTGTGTTACCTCTGAGGAAAGGTGAGTGTTTTCCCGAGACGGTCATGTCAGATTTTTACGAGCCCACCAAAATTGAATTTTTGAGAGCGGGAATTTTATAGAGTTTGTTAAAATTTCGTCGCCTGCCACCGTTGATCATTAGAAAATTGAATGTTAAACCCACGATGCCTCGTCTACCGTAAACACTGCAAAAACCAGGAAAAGTGACGATGTGATCGTGTACATATCGTATCGTACAAATCCATACATTTCAATCATGATGAACGCGATTTGCTCGAAAAAAACTATGTTTTTGGTGAGATGTGATCGAGATCACAAAATTTAGTGTGCTCATGCTCTCGTTTTCACACTACTTATGTTGTATTCCAAATATCAAAAGATTTCAACTGGTGGATCTGAAGAAGATTTTTAAAGAATATTCCACATATTGCACTAAGTTAAAATTTGGGCTCCAATAGAGAGCCAAAATCTTAACCCAGGGACTCGATTTGAACAAACTTGAATCTGACCCTCTTAAAGAAGTTGCCTAACAAATATGAAACGATTCTGACTGGTGGACCTGAGGAAGAGGATTCTTTTTGAATTATTGAAAGAAATTATGGGTGCTATCAGAGTTATGCCCCTTGTGGTACCCCCTATGAGCGCGGCAAATTTATTTGAACAAACTTAAATTGGCATATGATCAGAAACATGCACACCAAATTTGGTTCAATTTGGGCCATTAGTTTGTGAGGAGAAGTCGATAATGTAAAGTTCACGACGGACGACGACGGGCTCATACTCTCGTTTTCACACTATTAACATCTCTAGGGAGGGGGGATGGGGGTCAGATTCAAGTTTGTTCAGATCGGGTCCCTGAGTTAGTATTTGGGCTCTTTTCTGGAGCCCAAAGTTTAACTTGGTGCAAATTGAGGAAATTTCTTTAAAAATCTTCTTCTTCAGATCCACAAGTCAGAATCCTTTCATGTTTGGTATACAACATCTGTAGGGTGTCAAATTCAAGTTTGTTCAAATCGATTTGCTGGGTTAATATTTGGGTGCCCTATGGGAACCCAAATTTTAACTTTGTGCAATACATGGAATATTCTTTAAAAATCTTCTTCTTCAGATTTGTCAAGGTGGTAGCTAAAAGTTGCCATTTTATTGTTTAAAAATGTAAATATTGACGTTAATCTTTCTGAATGGGTTAAACATGAAACGTAAAAATCGGTATATGGCGGACCCTGAAAACCGATTTGTCAATTAAGCAATAATTCTAGCGGTGAAAATTAAGCATGAAATTTAATGTCCATTAGGGCGCATTTGTTGAACGCCACATGGGCTATCTGATAACTGATGAAAGAGGTATTCTTCTGTTGTCATTATCTATGTAATTATGGCCAGTTAATAGCTAATTATTGGGAAACAGTGCATCTCACATGTTCTGAACACACATCCATATTACGCATCTATCCTGTCACCGAATGTCAAGGAGATACCAAAAATCGAGTCTTTCAAAGGAACTATAAAGCGAGTATTAAATAAAGATAGATCTAAGCGGCCAAGTTCAAGAGAAGCGATTAAACTGAGAATTAATGTTCTGGCTATCTAAATAAAAATCGGGAAGTTTCTCGAAAGAATTCATTCCAGCCAATTCCAATCGGAAGGTGTAAGGCTGTGGGTCGTTGCGAGTAGATGGGGAAGTCCCATGCTGTAGGTTAGAGGAGGTGCCGCATCGGTGCGAACGTATAGACACGTTGTTATGTAAGGGATCCACAGAGCTCATATTTAGAACAGGAGCAGTCGCGGGCCAAGTCGGTGGCCATATATGAGAATAGGATCAGAAACACAAAGTACGAGCTCAGGGGGCTATTTGCATTTAGGTAAACGGCATTACTTGTTTTAGAAAGCAAGCCATACGTAGGCAGAGTAGGCTTTGCCTGTATGAACATTATCCTGAGACAAACGTAAGGAGGAGTTTAACCCCATTGGTGGCGACTGCTTGTGTGAAAAGCGTCAAATAAAGTGACAATAAGCTAGTGGCCGTGCGACGGCAGTGGTGGAATGACATCCCGTCACTTATTGGAGGAAAGGCGTCACGATAAAGTGACAATACGTTAGTGGCCGTGCGACGGCAGTGAAAGGGGTGACTTGAAGAGGTGGCCAAGGAACAAACACCAGCGAAAAGGAGGAAAAAACAGCGACAATAGAGAATGCGAGCCCGCAAGTGACTCAAAAACTGTGTGGGTAGGGGATGATTGACGTTTTGTTTTCTTATTCTTTTGGATTCCATGTAAGTCGCATATTATAATATTTATTTTTTTTTATATATATGTATTAAAATTGTTGTTTTCAGAGAACCCCTGTTGATTTATGCTTTTCGAGGAAAAGTTATTAACCCCTTCTGGATAAGAACCACCACAACAAAAGTGAAACGGGCGGGTTCGTCACGGTGAGACATACGTTCACGCACGGATTCAGGCAACACTCCTTGAGTTTAGGCTGAATACCCGGCGTCAATCTATTTCTTCCTGCAGCGACAAAGCCCCGGTTTCCGACAAGATTCACCAGTCAAAATCCACTCATATTTGTTATACATCATCTCTAGTGGAGGGGGGGGGGGGGGCAGAGTTCAAGTTTGTTCAAATCGAGTTCCTCGGTTAATATTTGGGCTCCCTATGGGAGGCCGAATTTTAACTTAGTGCAATATGAGGAAGTGTCTTTAAAAATCTTATTCTTCAGATTCACCAGTCAGAATCCTCTCATATTTGGTATACATCATATCTAGGGGGGGGGGGGGGGGGGCAGATTCAAGTTTGTTCAAATCGAATTCTTCGGTTAATATCTGGGCTCCCTATGGGAGGCCGAATTTTAACTTAATGCAATATGAGGAAATTTCTTTAAAAATCTTCTTCAGATCGACCAGTCAGAATCCTTTCATATTTGGTATACTTAATCTCTAGAGGGGTCAGATTCAAGTTTGTTCAAATCGGGTCCCAGGGTTGAAACTTTTGAGTCTGGTTCTGACTTTGAAATTTGGACCAAAATTTGAAGAAAATATTTTTTTTCGATTTTTTATGCGTTTTGTTCAATTTTGAGACGAAAAAAAATTTTAGCCTGAAAATTTTGGGTCCGGTTCCGACTTGGGAATTTCGGACCAAAATTTGGAAATTTTTTTTCTTCTGTTTTTTATGCATTTTTGTTCAATTTTGAGATGGATCAAAAAATTTAGCCTGAAAATTTTGGGTCAGGTTCGGACTCCGAACTTTTGGATCAAAATTCGGAATTTTTTTTTAATTTTTTTTATGCGTTTTGTTCAATTTTGAAATAATAAAAAAAAATAGCCTGAAAATTTTTCTTCCGGTTCCCGTCGGAAATTTTGGATCAAAATTTAGAAAAAAATGTTTTTTTGTTTTTTTATGCATTTTGTTCAATTTTGAGACGAAAAAAAAAAAATTTAGCCTGAAAATTTTGGGCCAAAATTCGCAATTTTTAAGGGGATTTATGTTTTGTTCAGTTTTGAGACGAACAAAAAAAAAATATTGGGTCCAGTTCCGACTTGATTTTAAAATTTTTTTTAGACCCTGCAGTCAGAATGCTTTCATATTTGGTATACAACATCTCCGGGAAGGTAAGATTCAAGTTTGTTCAATCCCGATCAGAATTCTTTCGTATTTGGTATATGACATCTCAAGGGGGATCAGATTCAAGTTTGTTCAATTTGAGTCTCTTGCTTAATATTTGGGCCCTATGGGTGGGGATGGGGTGGGGTGACAGGAGGCATGTTAGGTTCAGGCTTGTTCAAATCCATTCCTTAGTGTTTTTCCATAAAATTTGCCTCTCATGACTTCATTCTTTTGTAGTGTTGATGAACAATGTCTAACTGAATGTGACCCCCAAATACTTTTTTGAACCACTTTGGCAGGTGAGCGATTAAGGCCCCCTGGGGCCTCTTGTATTTCATTAACTGTTTACCTAATACGAATAGAAAACGATATTAGCAAAAAACCCCAACATTTTTCAGACTCATTTTTTTAATTGAATCTAAAATGGGCGGCAATTGACTATTTAAGGATGTAGCGTCGACTTACTTACAGAATTATACTGATGGCATGAGAGCTTGACTAATTACGTGTACTGTATGCTTTATATGGTTCGAGTCGATATTACAACAAGCCACTTCAACATGTAATGTCCTAATTGTTGTCAATATCGATCTTATCAAAGTGATCGAAGACTTAAATTACCCTATTAGAAATAAGATAGAACACTTGAGTTGGTCGACTGGTCGATTTCCATGATCAACTTTCTCGAAAGATTGCAACACAAAATAATTTGTGGTTCGGCTTGTCTTGAAATCAAGCATGTTTTCGCGTCTTTTTGACATAATGTGAAGATCCAAGTAAAATTTTAACATTCTAAACTTTATATGAAATAAAATGGTTCCCGTGGATGGCAAAATGTTATGTATTCGTATAAGGGCCATTAGCTCTTAACCCGCTTAGTATTTTAAAAATAGTTTTCAACAAATCAAGCCATGGCTGCTATAAAGCAGCCATGACTAGATTTGATGCAATTCATGAAACTTTTGAATCAGGAAATTGTTGGTCAAAAAGTCTACACAATTTGCAAGAGAAAAGCTGGTTAAATGTGCGTAACTTTTACTTATTTTAGTGGTAAGAGACTTGGGGCACGATGACTCCGTGTAGTAAGGCGTACTGCACGTCGATAGTGCACATATCTTCAACCGCTGTAACCCTGCTTGAGCGACCCTTGAACAGAGTTAGAATGTTGAGGAGCTGACAGTTGCTCGTCGATGCTCGGTGATTATCTCAGGGTACTCCGGCTTCCTCCACCCCTAAGACTGTCACGATTAGCCATTGTGTATAAGTATGTGACCTTAAACACCAATAAATAATAATAAAAGGTGGTAAGAGATTTTCTGTTCTGGGCAGGAATATCTGCCAGCAGCATGCAAGGTGTTAACTTGGCTACGTATCATCCAAATTTCAGCGAATCGGCGAAGATATTCACACATTATGGTCATTTGACTGCATGGGGCCATTTACTTTCAAGCAAAACTGCTGTTTGACATTTCCTGAACATTGTAGAATGGCGGAGAGTCCACAAGCATTACCCACCAAGAAAACATATTTCAATTAGCAGTTTTTGCCTGCACATAAACAACAAACCGTTCACACTCTATAAGTCAAACGCCTCTTCTAAATTGGAATCTGCACTTTCATTTAAAGACCTATCCTCAAAGGATCCTGCTGAGGATGGTATATTCTAAGGCACATAGTCAGGTTTCTTACACGAATGATTTTTTTTATGAAACAGCTAAGTATCTTGTTCAGAATAGTAGTAAAAGGTATATGGTAAACCTTGTTGTTAAGCTAGATGTCCTCTTCCGAACAAGACCCCCCCCCCCCCCCCCTCGTCCCTTCTAATCGAATACATTAGATGATGTTAAAGTTTTAACGCTTTGACTAATAACATCGTAAAAGCATTCACTTCATCAAATTTCATGGTGTTTATCTTGCACGAAACTAGTAATAGTATCAACTTTTCACCCCACACTTGTTTTATGTCAATAATAACTAAAATTGGGGGATGGGTGGCGTTGTGTATTAAGGCATGATGCACGTCGATGGTGCACTTGTCTTCAACCCTTTCTAACCCTGTTTGTGTGGAGTTAATACGTTTGAGAGTGAGACAGCTGCTCGCCGTTGCTCGGTGGATCTCTCCGGGTACTCCGACTTCTTCCCCCCCGCACAACTGTTCAAGACGAAGCGACTCTAGCTGTCTAAAGTATCGTTAAACTCCAATAAATAAATAATTAAATAATTAAAATATGTTGTAAATATTCAATATGTATATTGCCGCGAAAGCTACCAGCAACATTCTAGGAGTTAAACAGACAATATTTCAGGTGCCGAGATTTTGTGATCGGAAACTTTTTAGTCCATTGTGCCAAGGGAAATAATCGAGGTCTTTGTCAGGTCACTCTTTTGAATAAAGTTTTTGAAGATGGTGGCCTGCTTTTGTCACTCAAATATTGAAAACAATTAGCTGCCGAATCTTTATTTTGTGTGAACTTGCACTAATTATTGCTTGTATTGTGTTGCAAACATGTTCACGTTTTCTTGATTCTTTAACCCTTTACCTAACGTGAAAAGCAGACGACACTTGCAAAAAAAATTCTTGAATAACTAATTTTTTTCATTTTTTGTCTCAAAAACATAGGTTATGACCCCTCGTTGGAACGAGCTCGTTCCAACGAGGGGTCATAACCTATGTTTTTGAGACAAAAACTGAAAATATTTTGAAAATTAATTGGCGATTTTTGAGAATAGCGCTGGCCGGTTTTGGCCGTTACGTTGGGTAAAGGGTTAAACTTCAAAGCATTATAAGTTATTGTGATGAATTGACGGTAACATGGTCTGAGGTTGCGACTCGGAGCATATGTTGTTACAGTTAAAACTAGAAGTCCTGTCACGAACTGTGCGCTGATCTAGGCTTAATTGCGCTTAGGAATTGCGCGAAATTGCCATATCGAATGACACCCAAAGCATGGCAGGTTCTCCTTGTTACCCACAGCAAACACAAGCAATGTTCCTGCCAGTGGACCTCCGGGTTACCCGGATGTCCATTGGCTGAAACTTTGCTTGTGCACAGGCCGTATGTGCAGAATTTGATAGCCTTACTATCGTCATAACTCGTAGATCAACGCGCAAATCGACGTGCTATTTGTGCTCATTTCAGCACAGGACTTCTAGTTTTAACTGTAAGCTCCGAGCCGCAATATCACAATAACGTATATGTTCCAATAAGACACTACCCATAACCCAAAACCTGAACCGTGAAACACGTGTACCCCACCACTGGATAAATAATCAATAAACCCATTCCATCTCAGTTCAAATCGTAAATCGGTCTGTAATTTAAGCAACACTTCATCCGGAACACCGTTTGTTGCACGTGCGAAAAATCCAGAAAAATGAAGCGGCTCACTCCATTGTTGAAGCAATTACGAAACGGGCGACTTCATTTCAAATATTTCGCGTTGTGACGTCAGAATGTAACATTTGTCACTGGCGCCGTAAACATAAAAGAAACTATGTCAGTTCTCATCCAGTCAGGGGGCGAGGATTTTACTCTTATTGGAACATACGTAATTATTAGGCGTAACCATCTTCACGGTATAATTTTCACGTATGGTTTTCAGAGACGTTTAAAGTCAGGGACAATTGTGTACCATGACAGATGTCCGAACATTGATCTAGACGTCTCGGCAAGGTGACCAGTCAGAATGTGAAAAGTTTCTTTGCAGCATGACAGTGTATTAAGAATTCATGTAGCATCACATGGACGGTTACTCACGCTGATCTAGTCGATGTGTGTGTTTCTGGTCTCCTGATAATTTAATATTCTTTAATGATATCGATCCGTTTCAATCTGATTGGTCGAGTTGAGTTTTTGAAAACTCCACGATTATGTTTCCTATCTTATGAGTGTCTTTGCCTCCCCCCCCCCCCACCCCCCAACCTCACATTTGTCATATGGAAAAATAGGACGAGTACAATGGTGATATTAAAGTATAATGATGCAGATGTGCTCATCCACGATTTTTATCATCAGAATCGACTTTAGATGAAGTTATCTCCCTTGAAATTATTAGAATAACGAAAAAGGTCCGATTTAAGAAGCAACAGTTGTTGAAAAAAATCTAGAACGTCAGGAGAAAATAAAGACAAGTTTCCTTTTGTTGCTTTTAATGAACAAAAACGATTTTTATGACAAGCTAATTAGAAACACCTAGTTCAGAGTATACCTTCATGGAGTGTATCTATCGGCATCACACCAAACAACACTAATATTCACTTTCGCTCTTTGTTTTGGGAACGTGTTTTCACAGTAATTTGCAAGTTTTTATTCTTCCCAGGAAAACAATTATGAAAACTCACCTCTCAGATTTTACATTAATGGATAGGACAACGTCTGTGGAGAGTGTATTATCACTAAATCACCCGCAGAGTGGAGATTCCACCCAAGCAATAATTGCAAATTTGTTGCAAAGCATAACAAGCACAGGCAAAGTTTCAACCAATGGACCTCCGGGTTAAACCCGGAGGTCCATTGGCTGAAACATTGCTTGTGCTTTTTGTCCATATGTGTACAATTTGAAAGTTATAGTTTGGGCGATAACTTCACTCCGTGGGTGATTTAGTTACAATCCACTCTCCACGTATTGTATGTCATGATGCGCACAGTGTCGATATAATAAACAAAGAAAAGGCTACAAAACATCGCAAGATGGCAAAAACGTCGTTTTTTTTATTTTAAATGGATTTCTACAGAGAATGGTAGTCAAATGTTCAAAATGAACGGGGGAAAAATTATAAAAAACAGCTTCTTTATTTTTACACTACTCTGCAAGAAAATTCCGGGTGTTTGTAAAATGATGCACACATCGATGAAACAAATTTACTAACATTTCTAAATTTCAATTTTTATTTGAAATTCCCGTAACCTAAGTGTTTACTGGCAGATTTAGGAAATTAGGGAGAGCTAACTTTCTCGTAAATCTCTTCCATTGACAAAAATGGTGAGCATTCACACCGTTTGTGAACAGTGGATTTTCTCTTTAGTATTCAAGAACGCGTGGGTTAGCCTATGTTTAAAATAATAAAACTGCCGTCTGCACAAATATGGGTAACACAGCAATGACGGCTGCGTAACGGTATGTTGTACTACAAGCGAATACTCTAGATTAAATTCTAACAATTAAACTGAATAATCTGTTACTTCATTGGAGTATGAATGTGGGATGGAAGTGTTAATAGGGGGCAGGCTGGGCAAAACAGGTTACCGGAAATGCACCAAGGGTGCCTCAGGCCAGGAGAAAGTTTTGATTTTTCGAACTCAAAGAACGTTGCTTCCTTGCATCTTACGATCGATGGCAGTGCACGTGGAGAGCATTTCGATGGCATTTTTGTATCATCTCCATCGCTCAATTAACAAAATGGTTACAATAAAGGGGTCCCGGGTCCATCGGACTGACTATAGTTCGGACAAATGGGAGAAAATTTTGATTTTCGAACTGAAAGAATGCTGTTGAGCGATCAATGGCAGACCAGGCTGCTGGTTTATGGAAATGTCCTCTATGAGGACTTCCAATGGTAGTCCACATGGAGGGCATTTCGAGATACCGATAGTCAATGTAATCAGATCCATTTCGTTTTTGGTCCTTTTCACGAAATTACATTTACCAATAGGAATGATGTTGGACTGCACCATTGGGGGCAGTGTGACATTTTCCGGTGGACCATAGGCCAATCTGCCTTTGAGTGTTAAGTTTCGTTTGAAGTGCCCCTATCCCACCCCGATAATGCGACAGACAATTTATTTCAATTCTTATTTGAAACGCTGATGGTTCATGAAGAAAATGACTCAAAGCCGACATTGCGTGGACACACTGGAAATTTATTTCATCATAAAATGCAAAAAAGACGCAGCCTGCTGTTTTTGTGCTCTTTCTTTTTTGTCTTCTTCTCCTGATCTTTGGTCTTCCAGTCACTTCTTTGTCTGCGCGATAGCTCGAATATACCAATAGCATGATTTCTGAGGGCGTTATGGTTTATTAACCGCCCTACAGAAATGATTAACAGCCCAAGGGTCTATTAGCGGCCTGAGACTAAGGGCTGTTAATCATTTCTGTAGGGCCGTTAATAAACCATAACGCCCGACAAAAATCATGTTATTTCTATTATTACCACTAATAGGGGAGGGCATTCAAGTAACCTCAAAATAACAATGAACGCGTGCCGTCTGTTTGCTAACAATACCATGTGATCAAAACGAGCCAAAGTAATTGAATATTCATGAGTTGTCGGAGTTTATTTTCGGAAGTTTTTTGAAAACAAGTACGAAATAAAAGATGTTGGAAATCCAGGATCGGGGTTTGGCAGCTTCAAAAACACAAAGATACATAAATATACTCACAATATATCACTATTTGGCCTGTTTCAGTAAATAGGTTACATTTGGTGTAATCACCTCAGGTAACTGCTTGTTTTCCTCGCACAGTATCCGAACTCACAAAGCAGAAACAGAAGATTGGGAATGGGAGGTAATTCGGTCACGTTACGTGTCGAGCCGCGGGCGCTAATAGGAAGGAAAACCCATTAGCGATCCAGCACGTCAAATGATGACCTGAGCATTTATCGCGTATTAAGCCCAGGAAATTAGCGATAATGGCCAAAGGAACGCTCGCTGAAATGGTAATTATACGAATTATTCTATCACGCTGCTGCTTGGAATACTGATTTATTTATTTATTGGTGTTTAAGGTCACATACTTATGCACAATGGCTAATCGTGACCATGCCAGTTTTACAGGTGGAGGAAGCCGAAGTACCCGGAGAGAACCACCGAGCATCGACAAGCAACTGTCAGCTCCTCAACATTCTAACTCTGTTCAAGCTCCGCTCAAGCAGGGTTACAGCGGTTGAAGACATGTGCTCCATCGACGTGCAGTACGCCTTAGTACACGGCGTCATCGTGCCCCCATGTAGGCAACCGGGATAAAGTGCCTTGCCCAAGGACACAACGCAGGTCATCCCGGACGGGGATCGAACTCGGGACCTCTAACATAGAAGTCCAACAGTCTACCACTGAGCCACCGTGTTCCTTGGCATACTGATAGAAAGTCATTAGTACTCGGTCATCTATTTTTTCGGGTTGTCGTGGCTTTGGATGTCTCCCAATGGTGCACGGTTTTCACAGTCTCAATTTCTGTGGAAACTGTAATTCATACTGAAGCAATAGTTATGTTATATACACTGGGGAATAAAGTAAACAATACTCTGGAGAATAATGAAGACAATCAAATTACGAAGAGCTGGAAACAGCTGTCATATTAAATTTTATCTATTTCTTCAATCTAAGGGTATTTCAAATCATCCTTAAATCAAGTTGAAGGAACCTTTTGCTTTGCAAGGCGGATTTATTTATTATTCAGGTCTGTCTTATAACACAAAATAACTTCTATTTATACCATGCTCGCCTATGTTACTACATGTGAAAAGCCTGTGTGTTAAATTTTATCTTTTAACCCCACTACCGGTGTAAAACTTCTAGTGCTGTTAAAAACATTTTACACCGAAAGTAGGAAGTTCATCCAATTTGACCTTTGAAGTGACACAATTTTCCGACTTCGATACATTCACACTTCGCGATGTTTCATTCAAACACAGGACGTTTAGCGTTACTATGTACCACGTGAAATGACTTATTAAGTTTAAAATACCTACAATTAAATATTTAAAAGAAAATTTAAGAATTGTTGATAAACATTTTACTGAAAAGGCAAGGTAAATTCAATCAACTTTGACGACGTGCCTAGCATTCAATCAAGTATTCACGTGCAGCCGGAAGTGCTGCCCAACGGCGCAGATGTGAACAAAACAAACCCTTGAAATTGCGATAGAAAGCGTCGTTTTTCTCCTTTTAAGTGACAAATTCGATTATTTATTAAGCATGGTATAAATAAAACATATAGGTACTGGGCCGTTAATCAGATTTAAACCACTCGTAGAATAAGGGTTTTAACCACTCGGCAAGCCGAGCGGTTAAAACCCTTATCCTACTCGTGGTTTAAGTCTGATTACCGGCCCTAGTACCTATTTATTCTATATTTCCCAGGGCTGCTGGAGCCCTTTTCCATTGTACCTTCCACAGTTATGAATTTTTAAAACGGAGTATTTAAATTTTGTTTTTTTTTAACTCCCTTCAAGATTGCACAATATGATTACAAAAGCTGTTATTTAAAGTGTGGCTATAATAATCCAAGAACCCTTACAGCACTGACATTGCAGCTCTGAACACAGATATGCATCAATGAGATCCATGAGTCCTTGGAGGCTTTATTCAGTCGAAACTCATTTGAGGTTCAAAATATGGATCAAGGTTACTCAGGTCACAAAAGGTTCATTTAGTGTTTTTCTTGTAATTGCCGGAAACCGCATTTATGACCCTCTAATACATACTCTATGTTCAGACATGCACTGAAAAACGTGGGCGCTGCCAAAAGTGATCTGAAACTGAATGAAGGTTCCAAATATGGGTAAAGGGCATTGACATCACCGAGGAGGCACTGAGTGCATTTTTCAGAATTGCCGGAAATCGCATTTTATTACCCCTTTATGCATTCCTGACGTTCATACATGTATGTTTACACTCAGAAAAATGGGCGGACTTTTTAAAGTGGGTTACGATCATATCTGAAGCATGGTGTGACCTATGGACATGGGATCAACACCAAATGAGTTGAAACTCAATGGAGGTTCAAAATATGGTTCAAGGTCACTGAGGTCACCGAGGGGTCATTGAGTGCATTTTTAGAACTGCGGGAAATCACATTATATCACCTTACACTCAAAAAGTGGTCGGAACCTAAACTTTTGAATTTGGGTCACGCTCATATCTCAAGTTTGTATGTCCTGTGGATCTCAGGCCAACACCAAATGAGTCGAAATGTAATGAAAGTTCAAAATATGGATCAAGATCATCGGAGTCATACAGGAGTCACTCACTGCATTTTTTATTATAATTGCTGGAAAAAGCATTTCCGAAATGCATACATGCATTTCATCACTCAGAAAAGTGGACAGAGTCAAAAAATTCTAAAATATTTTTGGCACCATCCACTTTTTGGAGCACTGTATGGTAGACGGCTAAAAAAATTGATAGTCACAAATTCTGAAAGATGTCATGCAGATATCTCAAATATTGTATGACATTATCAACTTGGAACATTTGAACATCAAGTTGAAACTCATAGGAAGTTCAAAATATGTGCCGAGATCTTTTGATTCACCCCGTGGTTATTGATTTCATATTGCAGAGATGTTGGTAAACTCAATTTAGACCATCTAATTCATTCCCAAACTTCCAACGTAAATTTAAATGCCCCCAAAGTTGGCAGGCAAACACCTTTGAAAGGGGCGGAGTCAAACGTTTGAAAGCTGGACACACTGGCATATTGACCGGGTTTTTTTTTTAAATCATTTGTATTTATTGCATGAAATACTTCAAATACTATATACAATAAGGTATTGATGATTTCTGGGAGCGCGTGGCTCAGTAGGTAGAGATACACGCTGCAAGAAGAGAGGTCCTCGATTCGCATCTCACCTGCGGCAACCGCGTTGTATTCTTGGTCAAGACACTTTTTCCCAGTTGTCTGCGTGGGGCACGGTGGTGTTGTGTACAAAGGCGTACTGCACGTCGATGGTGCACTTGTCTTCAACCAATGCTAACCCTGCTTCTTTGGAGTTAGTATATTGGAGAGTCGGACAGTTGCTCGTCATCGCTCGGCCTGTTCTCTCCGAGTACTCCGGCTCCCTCCACCAGTAAAACTGTCCGACTCAAAGTGATCCTAGCTGTCGAAAGTGTCGTTAAACCCCAATAAATAAATAAATATTGCTGATTTGTACAATATTCATATCTGATTCCTTTATGGAGCACGTCAACCCTTTGAACCCTGGTAGTATCTTCCATGTCAGTTCTATTGCAGCAAATTGGAAGAGTCCGTATTCATTATTTAGGGGTAGACCAATTAATATTTAAAACGTGCCGCCTTATGACGTATCATGTTCCTTGGGGGAAAAAGGACCACCAGTGTTCAAAGGGTTAAATGGTGTGCACAGAAGTTATTTCTGATATCTTGAAATATTTTATCCGATTCCTGTATGAAAATCTTTAAATGCTGTTTACAAAACCTTTTTCTTTAAAGATATTTTACTCCCGTGAATAAGTCTCTATAAAGTCTCTTTCTTATAGTTTAGTTCTGATGCTTTCACCGGGATCGCGGGTCTCAATAGGTAGAGATGCAGACTGCAAGCCGAGAGGTCCTCGGTTCGAATCCCACCTGTGACAACCGCGTTGTGTCCTTGGGCAGGACACTTAATCTCAATTGCACAAGAAGGAGCACGATCGCGTTGTGTACTAATGCGTACTGTACATCGATCGTACACTTGTCTTGAACCAATTCTAACCCTGATTGTGTGGAGTTGGTGCGTTGGGGAGTCTGACAGTTGCTTGGTGGTTCTCTCCGGGTACCTCGGCTTCCTTCACTCGTAAAAGTGCCCGACATGAGATAGCCTTGGCTGTCGAAAGTGTCGTTAAACCCCAATAAATAAATGAATAAATATTGCTTTCATCATTTGCATATAGATTCGAATTTACTGATCACAGTAAATTCTGTTTCTCCAATGTCAACGTGTCGCCTGAGCAAATAATCGGAAATTACATGTCGTAAAATCATCAGTAAAGGTAATAAGTCTAAAACGTAAAATGACATTTCTCACTCCACAACTGTCTTGTACTCATTAACATCAAAATCTTTTCCGATGAAGTTTCCATTTGCCTTTTCATCGATGTTCACAGAAAAATGAAAGAAATATAATTTGTTTTCGTTCAGCTCCTTTTATCCGTTCCTGGCCATAGGTTGTTTGACACAGTGCTCTCTATGACGTGTGCAGTTCTACGAAAAACATTTTAGTTGAGATACAAAGGTGAGCATTTCAGGAAGTTGTGGTGTTTTTTTTTTTTGTCTGATCACGCACACGAGGACCACACTGTGGTTACAATGTTACGACCATCTGTGTGATAGTGCTAGGAGGTTTCAATTTCTCAGATACGGTTCTGTTTCAGAAACAAAAATCTCGCTTCGGTTCGGTTTTTCTATTTGTTAAGAACAGATAATAAATAACACTTCAGGCGCCTTAATTTGGACAGCAGTCACTGCAAAAGCCCTGTCTGCATCGGGTTCAGCCCAACCCGATCATTCTTATTGGACGAGTCAATAAGGGGAAAGTGTGACAATCAGAAACGACGTAGACTTATTCGCCCCTTTGCCGGGGAGACTAAGTGACGAGTGTCCATGGTGGTCACTAGGCCAGTTCCCTCAAAGTAAGATAGTTTGGTCAGCTTATGCACAGTCACAGTAAAACTATTCGGTCGTTTTTTTGTTGGGTCTTGCGGTGTCGTTTTTCGCAAAACCCGAACTGAACCACAAAACCGAAAAAAACGTCCAACACTACTGTGTGACTAATTCGACATGTGAGGATATGCGAGACTATTCACATTACGATGAATACATTTTTTTGTTTGCAACAAGACATTATGAGACCAAAAACAGCCGTGTGACTAATTATTTATTTATTGATGTTTTAAGGTCACATATTTATACAATGGCTAATCGTGACCGTGACAGTTTTACGGGTGGAGGAAGCCGGAGTACCCGGAGAGAACCACCGAGCATCGACGAGTAACTGTCAGCTGTTCAAGCTCCGCTCAAGCAGGGTTACAGCGGTTGAAGGCATGTGCACCATCGATGTGCAGTTCGCCTTAGTACACGGCGTCATCGTGCCCCCATGTAGGCAACAGGGATAAAGTGCTTTTCCTAAGGACGCAACGCGGGTCGTCCCGGATGGGGATCGAACTCGGGACCTCTAGCGTAGAGGACCTCTGGCATAGAAATCCAACAGGCTACCACTGAGCCACCGCGCTCCCAGCCGTGTGACTGGTTTTATGCTGTTTGACTCGGAGGATGGTGTTGAAAATTTTAGTAGTTTCGGTTTAAGCGCAGGGTTAAACACAGTGATTGGGCAAGGGTCGGCAGTAAATCGAAAGAGTTAGGCTAAGCTACCGCAACTAAATTACTGGACAGAATATTTTTGTTAACTCACCACATATTTTAGTCACCCGAATCAGATCGCGATGTGGTCGAATTCCTTGTCCGCTTTTGTAATCACTGTCCTGTATCTTGCAGTATTTTGGGGTGTCAGACATATGAATTTTACATGCAGTGTGCACATAAAGTCTCCCACAGTCTTTTTTAACCGCTTTTGTGGGAACTTTTTTTGTTTTGTTATTGGTGACAAACAAGTCCTCACAAAATCGGGAAGACAAAACCGTAATCCACGGTCGAGTAATGCCGCAGCAAACATGGTTGAGTTATGTCGCAGCACTAAAAGCAATCAGGGGTGAGCTTGGGTGGATGAGGTTCAAGGATAAGATAGACTTATTGAAACTCTGTTATCTTAACTATTTGGTAAATTTCCCCGACCACCGATGGTGCAAACTAATGTTCCATAATATTTGGAATTCCAATTCACAGACAGGGTGGACTGAGCAAGAGATGGAGATAATGGAGAAATATTCAATGGAAATCTCTGACCCAGAAGTGGGGACAAAGAAAGTTAACAATAATCGTCAGAGAAAGAGGGTTGTAGGGTTGTAACCGAAATTGGATTGAATAGGTCAAAGCAAAGAGGTCTTTGAGTGGTCTGTGTGATGAACAGACGCCAGGTTTCGAAGAGTACTTTGACTGTACCTTTAGAGGACATTGCTGTTTAGGCTTAGGGGGAAACTGGGAAAGACAGTGGAAGTGAGTGCCAAATGTGTAACTTAGGAGTGGCGGAGACACTAGAATACATTCTATTAGAATGTCCAAAATATAGGTCTAAGGGAATAAGATTCACTGAGTATATAATGGGGAAGTGGAATGGAGAAGCGGAGAATGAATGATATGTGGATGTTGGGTTACACAAAGGAGTGGATTGGTATGCTTATCGGAGAGATTGAGAAGAATGAGCTACGGGGTGTCATCAAATAGTTCTTTTACGGGTGTTTGTAGAAAAGACAAGGCGTGGGGATGGGGGATAGGGGAGTATTTGGGAGCACAGGGTTAATCTAGGCCTTCTCATCTGAGAAACACGACAAATCAGCGGCCGGCCAAAGTGCTATTATATTAACCGTTGTTTTCGTTGGGATGACTCGGAGAAAACGAAGGAAATCATTGTTGCCTTGTTGGAACGCAAACACTGGTGTGTGTGTTCTAAGAAAATCGAGAAGACAAACCCAGTGATTACTCTGACAGAGTGCAGATCTTATTGGTGGGATATGCTGTAGAAGATATATCCCAATATTTATGCAAATGTGTTGCCATTGATCCCTTAAATTGTCTAGTTCTCGAAATCTTACCACGTACTCTTCTTCTATCACCAGGTGTACTGTTCGGGAGAACTGTGGACCAAAGAAGAGTTTGAAGGGTTCGGTTTCTCAAGCTATTTTAAATCCGTTTCTGGAATATTCCACACTCTTGACTGTCTCGCACCCATAAAAAATGAGTCGTCGTTGCATTGGCTGGTTTCAAAAACTGAAAATACAGTACTCGAGTGGGGATGACAATACCTGCCGTATGCCGTGGTCGTCAAGTGCTCAATCTCTACGCGCTTAACAACTTGAAAAGGGACGGGGCGGATTCGATTGTGGATATTCGATTCGATTCGAAATTCGCAGCCTAATCCCTGTCGAACCGACATTTGAGATTCGCAGGGCAGTACTTTTAGGTAGGTTGGCTAGGTTTATTCGGAAGCATCCTGTGTATTTAGATGGCTCACTAATAAATAAATGTGTAAAAAGTCACATACAACAGATAAATGATTCGATTTGGGCATGTTATTCTCTCGCTTGGAACAACGATCATTCGCATTTATTTAAGAATCGAATTTGATCAAATTATCAATATTAGTAAGCAATTATGAGGTCAACTCGCTTTGTCAAGTATTTTCGAAACCACCGAAAGTCACACACGAAGAGAAAGAGCCGAATTCAGTAACCGCGATATCTGAAGGATACTTTATATTTCAGTTTCTCGGCACTGCGCTGGTATTTTACTGGAAACTGGCTGTGTGTAACTTTGGGGACCTTGTTTATGTCCGCACGAACGGAAATACCCGACAAACGAAAATCCCCTCATCTTGTGCCAAATCTGTGAACGCGTAATCGTAGGATATTGACCCCCCCCCCCCTCCCCACCCTCCACTTCATCCCCCTTGTTACACGTTGAACGAATTTAACGAGAAAATCAACATTGTAGCTCCATTTTGTGGAAATTGGTTGAATGCACCAAGAACAAAGGCCGTATAAGGAAGCACAGCCGCTTGTACAAACCAGAGTATTCAGATCTCTAAGAGATGTTCACATTGATAGCTAATTTCATACAGCTTTCTTCAATATTCACAATATCCGTCAATTCAACAATGAAAAGCAAATAATATTGCCCATACATCTACTGGAAGTGATTACAACATCGTCTCCAAATGATAAAATAAGACCAAAACGGCAGAATGCTGCGCCGGGCATAATCATCAGTTTCCTAGACTGTTGCCTCTTTGTGTGATAAATACAGATAAAAACGTCAATAATACAGCTGGTACAACCCGGTGCTTCATTAATGATGATGATGATGATTTTTATTACCTGGTAAACGCATGCGTGAACATCACTGTCCATGCATTGATTAAGACCAATCATCGGTGACTGTACTATAGCTGGACTTCGATAGGTACTGACATGTATGTTAATTGTTGGGCCCGAAGTATTTTGTATCGAATTTGACCCTCATAGTTGTAGGAACTCGCACTGACGATCCCAGAGCTATAACATGAACCGTCTTACACTGAACTCGTGAACGCCAAGTAAACGCTTTCTTTAATTGATATTAACTAGAAGACAATGACGAAAAGGAACAACCCTACCAAAGAACAAACATCCGTTTGTTCGAAACGTTCCGCGTGCCATCTCACCATTTAGTACAGTGCTACCGCCGTGGACTAGTCACTTTCCACGGGTTGGCAATAATATGATATTACAAACACAAATTATAGGGATAATGATTAAAAATTGCCTCATAAACCCTTTGAACCCTATCGGCCGTTTTTTTCCGACCAGGAACATTGATACGTCATAATATCATTAAATAGGATGGATGCTAAGTGCATGTGTGTGGTAGACCAATCAATATTTTCAACGTGCATCCCCAAGGCTGCACTTTAAAAATATAAATTGGTCTACCCCAAAATAATGAACATGGACTCTTCCAATTGCTGTCATTGAACTAATATGGAAGATACCAGCAGGGTTCAAAGGGTTAATAAACCTTTTGCTGCTGATGATTTTTATTACCTGGTAAATGCATGCGTGGACATTACTGCCCACGCGGGGATTACAACTAGTCCACGGAGACTTACTGCAATATACACGCGAACACACGTATCTGTGTATGCAATTGTCCAATCTGGCAGACAAAAAGTGCTCCACTTTGAACATTTGCAGCTCCCCACCATTACACATCCCAGTCGACGTGTTTCCCATGGAATATTATCACCGCCAACATGTATGGTATATGGAGATTTAATAACTGGATGTCGGTTTTTAAATGAGACATCCGGGTATTAAATCTCCATATACCACACATTTTGGCGGAGATAACGTTTCTGTCCCGTTTGGAACACAATACAGAGTGGAAATAAATTTGTGGACGCATTTCTCAGCTCCACAATCACTTGAACCAAATTCATGATAATTATTTTGTTTTTATAATCGCAAAAGACAACAGATAGAGTTACATCCCTTTGGGTCGTTAAGGAAATGAGTAAACAGTTCCTTGTTGACATATCGTCCCATGAGTTCCAATGTGTTCTGTGTGCCTACTGGTACGTAGAACACATTGGTACTCAGGGGACGAAATATTTGCTCTTATTTTATTTTTATGATTGAATTGTCGGAAATCTGATGATATTTGTGACTATTTTCAGGTTTTTTGGTTCGATTTTTATGGCGAGGCAAGCAAACGCGGAAAGCGTTCGTTTAAATCATATATCCCTGATGTTTCGCGTGCGCTTATACCCTTGATGATGGACGCTCTCATATGCCTCGGATGTTGGTTCACCCTTTGTCATGGCTATATGTCCAAGGCATTCTGACCAATCAAAAGACAGAATTTGTCGGGATATAGGGACGAAATTTTTTAGCCACGTATTCCTTCCACGGCTGATAGAATAAAGTCCTAACCGATCCAGACATGGCGACCTATCCTTGATCCCTCATACTTTCTTCTATCAGACTGGCTGTAATGCAACCAAGGTCGTCGTTCCGGTCTCCAAAATCCTTTCCACGATTGTCCGAGCCGACACGCTCACTTATTTTGTCTATTCTCTTGGAGTTACAATTCTGGACTCTTTTATCTCCCCACACGCGCGCACGTAAACCCTTCTGGTTATCTAATTCCGTTTGACCTCCTTTTCCGACCTGTTCCCGGACCTTCACCTGTCCCATAATGGCCCATGCCATCTGGGATTCCAGACCTCCTAGTCTTGTATCCTCTCTGGGTATAATTAGAAACAAGTTGTCGTCAGTTCAGTTCTACCAACGCTGGTGGTCTTATCTCGGCCCAGAGGTTGAGGTTTCCTGGAATTTGGTGCGAACTTATACAAGATTCCATTATCAGGACGGCTTTGCCCTACGGTCTCCCGGAAACCGGACTCTCCCAAATGACAGGTCTTCCTAAATTAATTTTTCAACTCAAAGTTAGATACATCTGACCCTGTCTAAGGGCACCTCATTGTTGGTAAGCAAAAGTCCTGCCAAAAGGCGATCCCAAACCAAGAGATTGTCCCGACGCGGCTTTTCCGAACTAACTTTAACTCTTTGCATGCTGCTGGCGGATATTCCTGCCCAGCACAAGGTTTCTCTTGTCTCTGAAATAAGTGTAATTTGTGCATATTTAATCATATTACCTCTCGGAAAATGGAATAGATTTTCACAGCAATGATTTCTTGTGTTACATTTAGATTAAGTTTTCATCAAATCTAGTCATGGCTGCTTTAAAGCAGCCATGACTAAATTTGATGAAAAATATCTAGAAAATACTCAGCAGGGTAAGCGTTAAATTACCACTGATCCTTCCAATGCGTCTCCACTTACTGGACGATTCAGATCCCATATATTCAACTCGCAACTGACCGTTGTGGCTGTTTTCAGCACTCCGTCTATCATTTTTAATATGCCTTTCAGCACTTTCACGCTCAATTACAAGCTTCTTCTCCCGTTCTATAGCCTAACATTTACTTTTCAACTCAAAGTTAGATACATCTGACCCTGTCTAAGGGCACCTCATTGTTGGTTAGCAAAAGTCCTGCCAAAAGGCGATCCCAAACCACGAGATTGTCCCGACGCGGCTTTTCCAAACTAACTTTAAATTACCACTGATGCTTCTACTGCGTCTCCACTTACTGGACGATTCGGATCCCATCTATTCAACTCTCAACTGACCGTTGTGGCTGATCTCAGCACTCCGTCTATCATTCTTAATCTGCCTTTCAGCACTTTCACGCTCGATTACAAGCTTCTTCTCACATTCTTTTGCCTGAAATGTGGCTTCACACTCTTCAGTGTAACTAAACTTTCTGACGCCGCTGCGACTTCTGCATGCGCTCTTATTCTCGAGGTCGAATACTTCTTTTTCAGGTGAAAACTCTTTCGCTACACGCTGCTTTTCGTCTCAAACAAACATTAATTCGTAATTTGGTGCTTGTGGATCCAAGACGTCCCCCTGTGTCAACTTACTGTTCAAGGCTGGTGAATAACTCCATTATTACAAATTCTGAATAATGTATTTATTTATTTTATTTAACAGTATGTAAAATATAATAATCAATACATTCACAGAATAATGTTGTGATACATATACATTCCGTTGGGGGACAGCAGAGCCAGATTGGCTGTCTTCCTGCTGTCCCCCGAGGTACAAAATATAATTGGAGCAACATCGTATCAGACGGAGTATACAACCGGGAAGAGAGAAATACAAATCCTTTTGGAGTAGTGAGGTATTGTTGCATTATTGCATGGGAGGCAAGACAATTAACATAGCAATGATATTTTAGAATACATTGGAAATAATATTGAAAATAATTTGGGAATAAGATGAGTGACAAACTAGTGAGCTAGCCGTTAAAGCAGAACTGTATTACAGATTAGTATAGTAAACTATCTAGTATTTATTTGTTTATTTATTGGTGTTTAAGGTCACATATTTATGCACAATGGCTAATCATGACCGTGACAGATTTACGGGTGGAGGAAGCCGGAGTACCCGGAGAGAACCACCGAGCAACGGCGAGCAACTGTCAGCTCCTCAACATACTAACTCCACACAAGCAGGGTTAGCATTGGTTGAAGACAAGTGCACCATCGACGTGCAGTACGCCTTAGTACACAACGCCACCGTGCCCCCACGCGGGCAATGGAGATGAAGTGTCTTGCCCAAGGACACAACGCGGTTGCCGCAGGTGGGATTCGAACCGAGGACCTCTCGGCTTGCAGCCTGCACCTATACCTACTGAACCACCACGCTCCCAAACTGTCTAGTACAGTCTGTGCAATACGGGTTGTTACAGATAATTTGTGTTTGACAATTTGAGAGAAGTTTTTGCGTTAACATTTTCTTAAATGCAGTACGATTAGTATCATTTCTTATACTCGGTTCCAGATCATTCCAAAGCCTAGGATAGTTGAAACAAGGGAGGTAATCTAAGGATATTGTTCTTGTTCTGCAGACGCGAATCGATACTGAGTACCTGGTGGTGGGACCAGCAGCATTACTATTAACGAGTGAAAACATAGCATTTCATGACTGGGAAAGAGATTAATAGTTTCTTGCGTTTCGCAAGTATAGCAAGAAACTGTTGTCTTGACATTTTGGAGTAACAGCAGACTGGGAAGGTCGGTAGTCTTTCCTGGGTTAATGTGTTGGGGTGTATCACGTGATGTATCTGTTGTGACCAGTTCGAGTTCACTGGATAATTGAATCAGTTCTTGCGAGTCATCCGTTCATGACAGTTCAGTTGTCCCGTGCAAGATGGACAGACGAGAAGTGGAGCAATGCGTTGCTCAATCTGTTAATGCAATTATGACTGAAAAGCAAAATGACATTATAAATGGATTAGATAAAGTAATTTTTCTAAATTTGAGTCTTTTGAGCGGAAAATGAAAGAAACACAGCTCACCATATCAGGAAATCAGAATGAGAAAATCGTTGTTAACAAACTGTACGGAGGTTACGTGTATAACCCTTTACCCAACGTAACGGCCAAAACCGGCCAGCGCTATTCTCAAAAATCGCCAATTAATTTTCACTATTTTTTTCATTTTTTGTCTCAAAAACATAGGTTATGACCCCTCGTTGGAACGAGCTCGTCGAGCTCGTTCCAACGAGGGGTCATAACCTATGTTTTTGAGACAAAAAATGAAAAAAATTAGTTATCCAAGAATTTTTTTTGCAAGTGTCGTCTGCTTTTCACGTTAGGTAAAGGGTTAAACGAAAAAGTTGTGAAGAACAATTCAAGTTCAACTCTTGTGTGAAAGACAAATTTAATGATATCGAGAATTGCTTGGTTTCTACCGGTGAAGACAGCGTCAATAAAGCCAAAAACAAGGCAGCGGAAGGTAAAGATTTGATTAATCATAGGCAAAAGATGATCAAAATGGCAGACACTTCGGAATTGGGGTGGAAAGTAGTTAGTGAGTACGAGGCAAACCCCCTAGCTAGTGATTCGGAGGACGAAAAGAAGATATATCGAGCAGAAGCCAGGGCGGAGAGAAAAAATCGGAAAGAAAAAATCAAAAGGACACAATACAGGAAAGAGCCATACAGGACGAGACAGCAAGTAGCCTATGCACAAACACAGTCACTGGGAACATCGAGACAAGTTGGAACTTCCTCTCAAAAGTCTTTATTCAAGCCTGGTTTATGTTGGGGGTGCGGATTACCCGGCCACTGGAAAGCTGATTGTGAAACGATGAAAAGAGCCCAAGGAAATAATAAGATACGTATTATTTCAAATTGTTTGGGAAGCTCGGAATGTGGTGTATTTGACAAAGGGGTTAACGTGCATGACGTGCACGAAAGTGGGAAAGTATCTGGAAAGTCTGTATCGGCAAATGGCTCTTTTGCCGATGCAAAACTTTGTAATAGTTTTCTTATCGGGGATAACGTTTCGAACGAAAACGAGCTAAGTCAGCAAACACTGGGCGTCCGTCAGTGTGATCCCTGTGTTGTACAACCTTCCTCCAACATCATTGGAAATGAGGAAATTAAGGATGAAACGAGCTGTTTATCTTTTTTCTCCAGTTGGGAGGCTTAAGGCATGTCATGACAAGTGGGAATCTATTACAAGCAACGCTCACATACTTAATGTAATCAAACAGGGTTATAAATTGCCTTTCAAAGAGATACCTTCAACTGTCGCACTTAAAAACAACAAATCGGCTAGGGACACTTTTCATTTCGTTGAAGATGAAATTCGTAGTTTATTGAATAAGGGCTGTATATCTCGGGTAGAAACCAAACCTTTTATAATTAACCCTCTCACAGTTGCATGTAACAAATCGGGAAAACAAAGATTAGTATTAGACTGTAGACACATCAATCCTTGCCTTATGAAATTTAAATTCAAGTACGAAGATGTAAATGTTGCCCGACAGCTTTTCGAAAAAGGGTCCTTCCTATTTTGTTTCGATTTGAAGGGGGCTTATCACCATGTGGATATTTTCGAAGAACACAGACAGTACTTGGGATTTCACTGGCCGTACGGGGATGAGATACGGTATTATGTTTTCAATTCTTTACCATTTGGAATAGCAACAGCTGGTTTTATTTTTACAAAGGTAGTTAGAGTTTTAGTTCAATTTTGGAGGTCCAGTGGTCATAAGGTAGTCATGTTTCTGGACTATGGTATCGGGGGACATATTGATAAAGATTCTGCTACACGTTTGAGTCAATATATCCGACAAAGTCTTGCTGATTTTGGATTTTTGATTGCCGAAGAGAAGTGTTCATGGGAACCGTCGTTGGAGGTAATTTGGCTGGTCCACGTTTGGAAAATGGGCATGGGTTGTTTCTTTACCTCTGAAGGGAGGATCACAGAGTTAGAAAGGTCAATTGACTCATTATTTTGGCAGCTGCAGAAGTCACGTGATCCCTTAATCAATGTTAGATTTTTGGCTTCGGTTGTTGGTCAAATCATTTCTACAAAAACCGTAATAGGAAATTTAGTGCAGCTCAAAACTGTTCAATTATATAAGTGCATATTGTCAAAAGCAAGCTGGAATGCTCCTGTGTTAGTGACTCCTGAAGCTATCAGTGAACTGCATTTTTGGAGGTCACAAATGAGAAGCATTAACATGGAAGGTCATAAACTGGCGGCTAACTTAGACGCCGAAATGATTTTGTTTTCGGATGCAAGCAAAGTGGGATACGGCGGCTACTTGTCGGTTTCCGAAGCAAATTTACTGCATACATGTAAGTATACAGGCGCACCGGATGATTTTCCGGGAGACGTGGAGTCGTGTTTAGCTAACGAGCTTACTGATTCAGGTTACAACAGTGTTGATACTGTGAATCATGCCTTAGAGTCAGGCAAAGAGGTCCTAGATACGGACACCGATCGCACGGTAGGACATGGTGCGATCAGGTTTTTCAGGAGTCAAAATGAGCTTATTTGCAAGCAGGTCGGTGGGTTTAGCGGTAACTCAGAGCTCAACAGGTTTTGTGTTAATGCAGGTACGGGTGAGTATAAGAGAGTCTGTGGAACCGAAGTGGTAGGCACATGGTCGGAGTTTGAAAAAGGTAAGAGTTCAACATGGCGAGAGGCAGAGGCGGCCAAAAGAGTATTACAAAGTAATGTTCGTCATGCAACAGGCCAGAAACTAAAATTATTATGTGATAATAAGAATGTGAAATCGGTTATCAGTAAAGGCAGTAGGAAATCAGATTTGCACAGAATTGCTCTTGATATTGACACATTTTGTACAGCAAATTGGATAAAGCTTATTCCGGAATGGGTTCCCAGATCCCAAAACGCAGAAGCAGATTTTTTGAGTAGATGTTTTGATTGTGATGATTGGGCCATTAGCGCTTGGGCATTTGATTTCCTTAAAAAAGCATGGGGTTCGTGCGATATAGACCGATTTGCTTCAAATTTAAACAACAAATGTGCCCGGTTCAACTCAAGATGGTGGGTGCCTGGCACTGAAGGAGTTGATGCTTTCGACCAAAACTGGCAGGGGTGTCAAAATTGGTGTGTCCCACCCCCAAGGTTGCTTCCTTTAGTACTCACAAAAATCAATTTAGAGAAAGCGGGAGGTATTTTAGTTGTGCCGGAATGGAAAGCAGCACCTTTTTGGTCAATGTTAGTGAATGAATTGGGGCTATTCAGGAAATTTGTCGCAGCATTTGAAAGGCTGCCAAAGACGAATATTATCGATGTTGGGCACGGTAGAAACGGGATATTTTCCATTAATCCTTTACCGTTTCACATGATTGCTTTGAAGGTTAATTTCTAGTTATACCTTCACCTATTTGTGAAAGTGGGTCAACAAACATATTTATGGCATTTTTTGTTTTGCAGGTATTGGTTTGAAATGTTCTGTCAGCGATGCCCTCACTAACGCAGGAGTAAATGATAAAGACATTTGTGAAAAAACTGACAGTATTGTGTCGTACATGATGCAGTGCAAAAGTGTCGGTACGGTAAGGAAATATTCCTACGCATTTCAGAAATGGAAAGACTTCTGTGAAATCTCTTGTTATTCAGCGATGCCTGCTGAGCCCGTCCACGTTGTTCTCTACATAACAAAACTATTGGATGACCAAGTTTCATTTAACGTTATTTCGACTGTGATCTATTCTATTAAGTGGGCGCACAATATGAATTCTTTACCTGACCCTACGGTTAACGGGTTCGTTGTAACTTTACTTGAGGCAGCCAAACGTTTACGATCAAAGCCCATAAACAAAAAAGATATTGTTACGCCAGACATGTTGATTGAGTTGTGCGAACTGTTTCGAGATGCCAATGACTTACTCGTCATGCGTGATTTATCAATGATCTTAATTGGCTTCTCCGGTTTTTTCAGATGTTGTAAAGACATTTATTTTCATGAGCACTGTCTTAAAATTAACATCGTCAAAAGTAAAACTGATGTTTATAGGTGCGGAAACGAGGTGGTAATAGTTAAAGGCAAGTCAGGAGCCTGTCCATATTCCATGTTACAGTCCTATATGACAAAGGCAGGGTTAAGCCCAGATTCCGAAAGTTTTCTTTTCAGACCGATAGTTCGGTCGGGCCAAACATGTAAACTGACAAATCAGAACAGAAAATTGAGTTACACGAGAGTTCGAGAAGTTGTCGTCAAAAAATTGAAATTGGTGGCTCCAAATTTGAATATCGGTGTTCATTCTTTGCGTTCGGGTGGGGTTTCGGCGGCTGCCAACGCTGGCATTGATGAGAGGTGTCTCAAGAGGCATGGCAGATGGAAAACGGATTTGAGTAAAGATGGTTATGTTTTTGATTCACTCGAAAAAAGGCTAAAAGTCACCCAGTCACTTAACTTATAAAAATTCCTTTTTGTAATCAGTTCGATATCAATACTAGTATTTTGTAAATCTCAAATTTTCATTTTTCTACTTGATTTGTTACTCTTGCAATAAAAGCTCGCATCTAGCTGATGATATACAATAGTTGTTTATTTGTTACGGAATACTGTTCAGACTAATAGTTTCTTGCGTTTCGCAAGTATAGCAAGAAACTGTTGTCTTGACATTTTGGAGTAACAGCAGACTGGGAAGGTCGGTAGTCTTTCCTGGGTTAATGTGTTGGGGTGTATCACGTGATGTATCTGTTGTGACCAGTTCGAGTTCACTGGATAATTGAATCAGTTCTTGCGAGTCATCCGTTCATGACAGTTCAGTTTTCCTAAAAACTGGGGAAGTCACTGTGTGTTATGATGTTTTGATTTCTCCGACTTATGATTTATGTTTTGTGTGTTCAATTATTACATGAACGGACGAGGTCTGAACGTCTGCTCCGGAGAAATGGTGACAGCCTGACAGGATATTCCGTTTCTATCTTGTCTTTCAGCGCAGTTTCCAGAGTTTTTTCATCTCTACTTTTCAGAGTGTTTTATCTCTGGTTTTTCGTGAACGGCCATCATTTCGGGGATGGGGATCTTCAAAGAAAAATGTCCATCTTGCAATAAAAGCTCGCATCCAGCTGATGATATACGATAGTTGTTTATTTGATACGGAATACTGTTCAAACCCATTTTTTCTAATCGAATAAAAATAACATGGCATGGAATTTGAAAAGGTCTGTAACTTTCATTATTTTATCTTGAGCAAATAGAGGGTCAGTATGGGCATTGAAACGTCCGTTATTAATTATACGAACTGAGCGTTTTTGTAGTAGGAAAAGGTGGTTAATTGATTTTGAGTTCCCCCATATCTGTATACCATATACTAGACGACTGTGTATCAATGCAAAATATAGAGTTTTCATGACAACGTGGGGAAGTATAGATTTGACGCCTGTTAAGTGCAAAATTTGCACATGCTATCTTAGAACACAGATGGGAGATATGCGATTTAAAGGACAGGTGTTCGTCAATATTAATACCAAGGAACTTAATAAATGTTTCATCCCCGTTTACACCCACACGTTTATATACAGTATCGTTGATTTTTATGGATTCGTTAAAAAGGGTTGCCCTTTTTGGACTGGGATTGATTAAAGTATACTTTGTCTTCTTACAGTAGTTCAAAAGAACTTGATTGGCGGAACACCAGGTAAATATATGTTGAAGTTTATTATTAACAAATTGTGTTAGTCTTTCTACGTCAGAGTAGGACGAATACGCGTTAGTATCGTCTGCAAAAGAAAGAAGATCAATAGAGGTGGCGTGGTGGATATCATTGATATAGAGAAGGAACAGAATGGGACCCAAAGCTGAGCCTGAGGCACACCACACGTTATGGGCATCAGAGAGGATTTCGTGTTGGCGTACTGAACGTATTGTTTTCTATTTGTCAAGTAGCTTTTGAACCTGTCATTACATATGCCCCTGATACCGCAAGCAAGTTTGCTAAAAAAAAATTCGTGGTTCATAGAAAAGAATGCTTTAGCTAGGTCTAAGAATATGGCCAGTGTATGGTCTTTAGTCGCTTCATTATTTGAGGTTGCTATATGTTTTAGTAATTGTATAACTGGATGTAATGTGGAATGCTTTTTTTCGAAAACCGTATTGGTTTGGTGAGAGTATGTCAAAATTGGTTAAACCTGTTACACACAATCTTTTCCAAAATTTTAGAAAATACTGCTAATATACTTATTGGTCGGTAATTGGCGAATTCTTTATCAGATCCTGCTTTAAATACAGGTATGACCTTAGCAGTTTTCATTCCGTCCGGCGCCGCCCCTTGTTCAAAAGAATTGTTGATTATGTGTGCTATAGGTAATGCAATTATTTCGCCTGTCAATTTGACTATCTTTGACGTTATGTTGTTGAAATACTCACTAGATTAAAATTTCATTGCCTTTATAGTATTTATTACCTCTAATGGAGTAGTTGGGGCCATGAAGAAGTTGTCTGAGTAACTGTTTTTCAAGAAATGGGTAAATTCATTGCTAGGCTTTTTAATTTGGGCGCGTGTATTCGTTCTGATGTTCACAAAAAAATTATTGAAATTGTTGGCAACTTCTTGAGGGTCATTAATATCACTGTTGTCATATCTAAAGGCAGAGGGAAGTAGTTACTGATGTTTGTTTCTTAATTACGTCATTTAAAATTGTCCATGTTTTACGTAAATTGTTTTTGTTTTCCATTAGGATATTTCTATAATACATTGCCTTACTTTGTTTTTTAATTCTATTGAACATACGACAATAATTTTTGTAATTTTGTATATTCAATTCAGTTGGATATTGCAATTTTTTATTACAGAATTTTGTTTTATAATTTGAAGTCGTTAAGAGACCATTTGTCATCCAGTGTTGGCGCTTTATGTATTTTTTAGTTTCGTGTACGCGTACTAGCGGAAAGGATATCTCAAATGCATTTGTATAGATTTCTATGAAATTATTGTATGCGTCACAAGCAGAAGTTGCTTCCAGAACAGAGGCAAAATCGCTTTGTTGTAAGATAGTTTTAAAATGATTTACACTATTCTCATTTATTTTCCTTTTTAGTAAGAGAGGTTGATCTCAGTGGCTGCGGTTTGCAGACTCAATGTAAAAAGTCCCAAAGTGGTCTGAAACATCTGTAATGATTATTCCTGCATCTGTGGGGGCGGAATCATTATTGGAAAAAATGTGATCCATCAAAGTGGCGGTGAAGAGGGTTACTCTAGTTGGTTTGGGGATAGATGGGATACAACCTTCAGAGAACATATGAGTTATTTAGTCCTGAGTTTTTTGGTGAGAGTCTGATTTTAGCAGGTCAATATTCATATCGCCAATTAGGTAGGACTTCTTGTTTTCAATTTTCAATTTGTCGGTTATTTTGGCTAATTAAGCAAATAAATATCGATGTTACCTTTAGGTTGCGTGTTTGGTCTATACACAACGCCAATTATTCTGGAAATATTACTGATTTGAACTTCTACAAAAAGAGTTTCCATAACGTCCGGTATGAACACAGAGATAGCGTCTCTAATTTTAAAGTCAAGTCCCTCCTTAATAAACAACGCAACACCACCACACCCATCGTCACCGCCCGGTCTTGTATTCTTAATAAGACTGTTGTATCCGTCAAGTTTATGTGAAATGTTCGGGGGGGGGAGATACTAAATATTTCACTTAGTCCTATGACGTCGAAACTGTTATTCCTAGTCTGCATAACAACGAGTCCCAATGCGCATTTAAACTTTGACAATTTGTATGGAACATGGGAAATGACTTATCAGTATTACAATATGAGGTGCGAAATTATTCAGGTGAGTGATACAAACATTTCCCAAACAGGTAGTTGAGGGGTGATACATTTTCTTCATTATTAGCTTCTAAACATTCATTAAGGTGATTAATAAAATTATATTCGGGGCTTTTCCGGAGCTCGTTGATACCGATATTACCCGCCATTTAGGACACCACAATAGATAAAATTATCCCGTGAATTGATTCCCATGCAAAAACAACTGTGATTTTTTGACAATAAGCTCCTGTTTTGGTGGATATGACCAATGGTGTTTGTATGTGTAAATAAAACTTTGATGTCAAGAGAAGATATAATATATTTATCATATAACTAGTCCGTGTTGTTCGCTTTAAAACATTTGATATTTTGTTTTCATATTAATCGGTGATAAATAAAGCCTTCCGTCAATTTCATTGGTCAATTTCAAAACTAGACAATTTGATTGGCTGAACAAAATACAACTGGGCCATATTTTCATAATTTGCATAATTAGAGTTGGGAGCTTTCATTGGTCAATTTCAAAACTGGACAATTGATTGGCTAAACAAAATACAACTGGGTCACATTTGCATAATTTCGATAGGGAGAATTTACGTTATCTGTTCTATTTAGGGTGGGTTATATTGTATTAATCTTTTACCCGCAAGAAAAACGCCATTCAATTTTTTTTATATTTTCACTTTTTCTTCCAAAACATAGGTTATGACCCCTCTTTGGAACAAGCTCGGCGAGCTCGTTCCAATGAGGGGTCACAACCTATGTTTTGGAAGAAAAAAATGAAAATTTTTAGTTATACGAGGATGTTTTTTTTCCAAATGCCGTCTGCAACTCAAGTTAGGTGATGGGTTAAAAATGTCATATTAAGTGGCTAATTTGTGGGTGTGTGTGTCATATGATAAATAGAATATGAAATGAGTGTTTTTCTCATATAATATTTATGAAACTCGTCCGCATTATCCGTTTGGGCGAGCCAGAGGCTCGCCCAAACGGAAAATTATTTGACTCGTTTCATAAATATTATATGAGAAAAATACTCATTCCATATCCTCTGTAAAAACATCATAAAATGAATAATTGTTGAAGTTGATTGCTTTGTATGCTCACTTAGGAACATTAGATTTATTTTTCGTTGATGGGTCAGAGGTTAGGTATTTCTTTTGAGCAAATCTTTTTACACGCATCAAGTAACACAAGATTGTCGTCAAGCCTGATGGGTGATTCGGATGTAAAAACTACATTATGGGTACGCTACAAGCAGACAGATTGAGGGACACAGCCCAAAGCTATGCCGAATTACTTGTGGCACATAAATCATCCTGGTATGGTCAATATCAGGGTCCGCTGGTGTGGGTGCAAATAGAGAAGTAGTCAGAATTAAAGTAGAAAATGCTACCCTGTTGTAAGTTTATAATTATGTAGTAATTCCCACCACAGCAGCAGGCCGCCTCGATAATGACCATAGCCCGAGATTGTAAGGTGTGGGAGTAGGCACCACGGCTGTCCGAGGATTATAAGTGCACATATGTTAGTATGTGTATCTAATTGAAGTTATACAAACTGTAACTGTACACACGGATACCATGGAAACGATAACAATTACAGTGGTAGGGGCGAAATAAAAAAGATCTGATCCCTTATTATTTTAATAGGTCTACAAATATATCATTGAGTCACATCCACATGTTTTGCGGATTCATTTTTGACTAGGACATTGGTAGTGTGGGGCGTAGAATCTCGAATAAAAACCGTTTTGAATTTTGATGTAAACTCGGTACGCGTGATTCATTAGGTGAGCACTTGGAAAAAACAAAAAGAAAACTATAAGATCCAAAACATCTCAGCAAAGCCACCTCACGCGACCCCTATCGAAACGTGCTCACAGTGCTCGCTTGAATGAGGGTCATTTATGCGAGCACTGTGAGCACGTTTCGAGACCATCTGAAAGAATTACGAAAGAAGTTAGATCGACAACTCATTCCACAATTTTTAATCTGGGGGTAGTTGTATGGGTTTTAACCTGGGGAGTGGGATAATTGTATCGGAGGGCTGCAATTGGAGATGAACTAAAGCAGTGTAAGTCTATCCACAGATATACCAAATCATATCCTGTGGGTTGACGTCAATGAAGTAAACATTTTTATATTAACCACACTCACATCAGCACACCAAATCTGTATATTATACAAATTCAATTTCAGCCTTGGGAGGAGAGTAGGCTGAAGGTTGTATTCTCTACAATTGGATCTGAAACTTCATATATGAAATGGGTTGGGGGTTGTATCATCTACAATTGGATAAGAAACTTCAGATCAGTTGACACCCCGTGATTATCCAATTTGAACCTGTGAAGTCGGGTGGACAGCAGATTGTATGATAAAAAGAACAGAACATATTTATTTATTTATTTATTTGATAAGTTATTTATTGGGGTTTAACGACACTTTAGATACCCAGAGGCACTTCATGTCGGACAGCCCCATAGGTGGGGGAGGTCGGTATACCAGGAGAGAAGCGCCGAGCAAAGACGAGCAACTGCCAGACTCTCCAAGGTAATAACTCCGCATAGGGAGGGACCGGCATCGGTTGAAAACCAGGGCGACTACGGCGTGATAACGCCCCAGTACACAGCGTTATCGTGCCCCACGGAAAAAAACATAAATGGTACGTATCGAATTAAAATTCAGTATATGAACATAGATCGGAAAATTGTAGTCCTAGAGAATTTAATTTATATATGATATACAACCACAACATCGAACACATCCACATGTAAACTGTTTACAGTTATGGCCTGGGGAGTGGTGGGGTTGGGGTGGGGTGATTTGTATCAGGAACTGAGGACATAAAGTTGGAGTTAGTTAATGTATTATATATCATTTTTGTTGACATAGCAAGGATCATCGTCATCATCATCATCATCAGGATTAGTCGTCATTAAAACCCATAATGTACACAAATGAATAAGCACACCTATAGACGCAAATACACATATATCTTACTTCCTACAAGTATCTTGGAATTTCATTGCTTCAAAGACGTCACATGCAGACTGCATATAAAACCATGTACTGTCTGTCAACATCAATACACGCTGACAGCTATGGGTAATCTCCCCTTTGTTCATTGACTATTCAAAATGGCGGCAGCCGATAAACGCTTCAAGTTGAAAGATTGAGTGTTGGAAGCCCATATTTAGTCTGAAGTGTAGGTTAGGCAATTTAAAAGGCTTCATATTCTGTGGATGTGTGTAATGTTACCTTCGACATGAAACTGTTTGGTATATATGAATTTGCCGTGTTACAATTTATGGGAGAGTGCCTGTAGGCACTCTCCCATAAATTGTAACAAGGCAAAGACACGTGGACACATTGTGAGAATTCTCTCATTTAATTTTGATCGCTCTTGTTATTAGTTCTGTGCCTCGATGCAGCAGTCGGTAAGATATATTCGTTACACAGTTTGTTGGTGGCCTAATATGGTGTTTATGGTGTCAGTTAATTCCATATTGGATTCGAGCTTCACTCTCGTCCAATATCCGCTCGAGTCCAATATGGAATTAACTGACACCATATATACCATATTAGGCCACAAACAAACTGTGTAACTAATACTATGAATAAAACATACATTACAGTTAAAGGGTCGGAAAGTGGCGGCGGGAATTGCTATGTTTCAATCGGAAAGGGCCAATTGCAGGAAGTTTATCTTGATGTGCTTCGATCCTACGTCAAAAGGAAAACATATGTTAGGGGAGTGAGTTGAAATATAACAAAAGACACAAAAACTAGGGGGGTACGGATGCAGATGATTAAGGTAGAGTATATCTTTCTACAGATAATGCAAGAGCCGACGTCAGTAAAGATTGGCATCAGTGATATATACATACACAAGAACATTTACACATACAGATACACATATACATATAAAACATATATTACAGTCAAAGGATGGGGAAAGTGTAGGGATCTTTACTCAAAGTTAGTTATAAGGATCATTTAGTTATATTATATTTCTACAGATATATTTAATACTCTGAAACCTACTATATAGCTACAAAATTATGTTCTTCAAATTCTCAAGATAAACATTTCCCTTCGACCACATTTAACTTAATTCCAAAGAATAGTTGAAGATATTTTGAACAGAGGTTATCAGTCTTTGAAATAATAATAAATAAATACAGTTTAGAGCCATGAATCCACAAAATTGCAAACCCAGGCTTTACAATGGTCTGCTGCTATATTGTACAAGTATTATAAAGTTGATACAAAGTTAATGAACATCGAAAGCGCGGGCGAAAAAGTGGGTTTTCAGTGCTTTTTTAAGGTTTCTAGCGTCCGAGGTGCATTTAAGTGATCGGGCAGCCTATTCCAAAGAGTGGGGCTAACCACGGAAAACGTCCGATCGCCTGCCGTTACAATGACGCCTGATTTGGATATCAGGGAGTTCGAAACTGTTGAAAGGAGGAGTCGAGATGGTACATATCGTTGCAACAAAGTGCCAAGATAATCAGGAGTCGGACCATTCAGGGCTTTGTATGTCAGTAGGAACATCTTATACTTGGTCCTCTCGTCAACTGGCAACCAGTGCAGATGAGAGAGGAGGGGAGTGATGCGACATGATTTTCGTTGCCTGGTGATAATTCTTGCTGCACAGTTGTGAACAAGTTTGCAGCTTCTTAATGTTTGACTGCTTACAGCCAAATAGCAGAGAGTTACAATAGTCCAATCTACTTGTTACAAACGCATGAACCAATTGTTTTGCAGTCCCCTCATCGACCAAAACAATTGGTGCATGCGTTTGTAACAAGTATGCTTCATAAAATGAATTATCTTTGAGTTTTAGTTGTCATTTGTTACCTTTTAAAATGTTGCTTTTAGGACATATCCTGGTAGCATCCTCAATTGTCGGGATGTAAGCTGATGTTTTCGGTAACTTTAAGTATAAAAATGGTGTCTAGGTTGCTTTACTACCAACAGTTTGTTTACACGTATATAACAAAAGCCAGATCATTCCTCACAAATGCAATCGCTCCCAGGACGGCCAAATGCATCTGAAAAACATCTAAACGTTTTATGTGCTTACCGACAAAATGGCTCTGCGAATCACACATTTTCGAATCGAGTCGGATATGTTATTCGAAATCAAATCGAACCTCGAACTGAACCGTTGGCATCTTGGTGATGGCCGATTGGCTGAGGATGGTGTTGTAAACCTGATTTGTTCCGATTGTGATGTCTCAAAATATTCCAGCTGCATGATCAAGGCATGCCTTTTACGAAGTCATGTCTTGATGATATAGCTGGAATATTTTCAAGTAGGGATTACAGTTCAAAAACAGGAACGGGTGCTAGAATTACCGGAACGTGGCTAACCACTAACAACAGTTCATCGTGGACATTGTTTGTAATTTTAAATTTCATTTAAATAGTGATAGTGAGGAGTGAGACTGGAATTAGCGAGGGTGGTTCGAATCGAACCAAATAGCAGCTTAAGATTCGAAATCAAATCGAATCTTCGTAGGGGCGGATCTAACTGACATTTCTTTACGATGTACGGCGAAACATTTTCATATTGTGAAAATATTTTATTTTTCGCCTTCATGGGCGAGAGGATATTCGCAGTGTCATAGGCCGGTTTTTAAGTGAAATTCAAAAAGAACAAATTCCAAGATGCTTTTCTAAAATTATTATGAAAACCCAGGTGCTAACTGTTTTGGTGATTAAGCAGTAATTTCAGTGTTTGTATTGTTGTCGAGTATATTAGAATGTATACATAAGCTGGTAATCAGAAATTGTTCTTCTATAATAGTACAAGCTGCTTGATAACAAGTCCTGTTCCCCAAAGGGGTTTAATTATTGTTTAGAATTTATGTTAATAAGTAACCGTTGTTATGAGTTACTGTTTTACTATAAAATGTATGTATTTCCTGAATTTAACAGTCACATTCACACTTCTGACTTCGGAGCGTGAGCATGGAAATACCTGCTAGATTAGAGAAAGCCATATCAGCTCTGGGCGTCTCTTGTCCTATCTCCTGGACTATCCAGGAAAAAGGCAAGAGCGTCCAACTGACCTTGGACTTCATCATCGAAGAGAATACACCACCCTCTTCGGGGAGAGGTAGTACCCTTGGCGAGAGGATCCCCTCTCCCACTGGTCCTCACCCGAAGAGGCACAGAGGCCCTGAGAAGAGTGAGAGGAAGAAAAAGAAGAGCCCTTCGACCAAGCGCTGGAGCGCCGTGCGCCTGGAGGCCTTCCGGAATAGGAAGAAAGAGTTGAGTGAGGGGGTGGAGGTTCTGAAGGCAGCCGCCAGTTCCCCTCCCAGTCCCACCGGCACACCCAATCAACTGCCGGCTCCTGAGCCGATACAGTTGGATGTGGAACGTCCAGTGGAGATTGAGGAGGAACGGGAAGTTGCATTTTCACCACCTCCCACCCCCCCCCCCCCCCACTCCCCTCTTCCTTCACTACCGGATAGCCCGGGAGTGGCAGTCACAGCAGAACAGCCATCGGAGTCCGCTGAATCACGCGAAGAGAAGATCCTGAGAAATTGCGACAAAACCATGGCCGAGACCGAGGAATTCAAAAAACAATCTGCTGAAGTATCCAGAATGGCGCAGGAATGGATAGGAAACATGAGAAAACAACAACAAAACCATGAAACAGCCTCTCCATCTCCATCTCCATCACAGCCACCTCCAAAAAAGAAGTCTCGCAAAAAAGAGGATAAGCTGCTTCCTTCTCCATTTCTCCTTTGCCACGCCCAGATAATAAAAAAAAACATCTAAAGACAAAGAGGGTCGAAAGGGGCTTGTCCCTCATATCGTCCCTGCGCGCCTTCGGCGCGCGAAATCATTTCGTTCGAATTTAACAGTCTGGCTATACCGGCTAAGAAAGAAGTACGGTTGGTTATTCCGCCGCTAAATGTGATTAAATGTATAAAGTTAACAAGCGCTTTGAGTGATTTAATTTTCCCCACAGTATACGCTTTATAAGAATTGGTGGACAGAATCCGGGCAGACTAACTTTTTAGCTCAGTCACGATCCAAAAGATGGACACGATTCCAGAACACGTTAAAAAGCTCATCGGAAGTCACGACGTCAAAAATATGTCGCTGTCTTGAAGAATTCAAGAAAATGAAACTTCCGTGAGCGTATCGTTTTACTGGAATAAATTGCCACAGGCGAAAAGAGACAAACACAGGTCAAAAGCAAAGAAGGAACGAGACCACAAACGTACAATGATGTACTTAGAACGAAAAGAAAAGCAATTGGACACATGCGAGGACACACCAACAAAACAGGAAGAAGTAGTGTTTTTGGAGGAGGAGGAGGAGGAGGATAAACGCAACAGAGGATTGTTCAATTTAATTTCTGCAGAGGAGGAAAAACACGCTGACGTGAGTACACAAACTTTTCAAATTTCAAAAGCTGACTTTTGCACATTAGTCCAGCCCACAAGCCTCACCAAATCTGTGCAAAACGTACCTGCTACATCGAACATTTCAACTCAGACTTGTGAAGATAACAATAAGCCCTAAGTTCTTGAAACAGTTTCATTCGCAACAAGTAAATCAACCAAAGTTACGGAAAAAAGTGCTACGGACACTTGGATACAGACAGCATGGAATTTATTATCTTATAAAATGGAAAGACCTTCAATCCGGGCGAAAACACATGGGTTCATGCTGATGAGATAGATGAAAGTGCTCGCAATTATATAAGAGACAATCCGAAAAGTATACAGTCTGGTCCTTCTGGTCCTCCTGCGAAATCACGTTATAAAAAACCGTGGAATCTGGTCGAATAGGAAATAGTTGAAATTAATGATCGGGACATCTGATGCTTAATCGGTTCCTGAATCACATCGAGGTCGACGAGTTCTCAGAATCGAAACAATTTAAAAAAAAAAACAAATGTCACAAATTGGAGTTTCGTGTTTCGAAGGATAGTTCGAGCTTATTTCACCTTATTCGAACTCTAATTCATTTTTGTTCTCTTTGGAGGACCAAAGACTTTTTAGGCAGTATGTACTGTCATAGGCCGGTTTTGAAGTGAAATTCAAAAGAACAAAATTCCAACATGCTTTTCTAAAATTATTATGAAAACCCAGGTGCTAATTGTTTTGATGATTAAGCAGTAATTTCAGTGATTGTATTGTTGTCGTGTATATTAGAATGTATACATAAGCTGGTAATCAGCAATTGTTATTTTATAATAGTACAAGCTGCTTGATAACAAGTCCTGTTCCCCAAAAGGGTTTAATTATTGTTTAGAATTTATGTTAATAAGTAACCGTTGTTATGAGTAACTGTTTTACTATAAAAATGTATGTATTTCCTGAATTCAACAGTCTGGCTATACCGGCTGAGAAAGAAGTACGGTTGGTTATTCCGCCGCTAAATGTGAATAAATGTCTAAAGTTAACAAGCGCTTTGAGTGAGTTAATTTTCTCCACAGTATACGCTTTACGACAGCAGAATGGTGATTTTCTTTCTTCAGCAAGTTCGGGCCTCGGATCTGACACAAGAATGTGAGTCCAATGCCTTAAGGGTTTAAAAAGAGGGGGTGTTGTCAAATGCTGCCTGCTTTTCTGGAAGGAAATGAGAGAGAGATAGAGAGAGTTATTTATTTATTTATTGGTGTTTAAGGTCACATACTAATGCACAATCGTTAATCGTGACCGTGACAGTTTTACGGGTGGGGGAAGCCGGAGAGAACCACCGAGCATCGACAAGCAACCGTCGGCTCCTCAACAATCTAACTCTGTTCAAGCTCCGCTCAAGCTTGGTCACAGCTGTTGAAGACATGTGCACCATCGGCGTGCAGTAGAAAGAGAGAGAGGGAGAGAGAGACAGGACAGAGACAGAGAGAGGCAGACAGACAGACAGACAGACAGACAGACAGACAGACAGACAGACAGACAGACAGACAGACAGGATTTCTTCTATTTTGTTTTTCAGACATTCCTATCTTATTAGTAATTGGATGGAAAGGGGTGTGATTATGTCATTTGGGGTTGATATGTGCGTATTTGTGGCGTCATTTTCAACAAATTTGTTGAACAAGGGGGAAAAATGTGCATTCTTCTCAATGTTGGGGCGCATCATACCAAACATAGATTTGTGTATTGAATTCCTATCATACCATGAAGGCGAAAGGCCACCACAGATATATATAGCAGTATACTGGAGCCACTCTATGACCGTAACCACTTCCTCCCAGTTCGAAATGCTCTCTTATAACATTAAATTCATGCAATTTGTGAGCATTAGAAAGTCATCGTTTCTACGACATGAGACCATCACTGATCTCCACATAACTAGGTTGCTGGAAGGCTAATTGGTCACACAGAGAAAAGTGTCCCCATCACCGTCATTTTGGGAGGCGGTTGGGGGGGGGGAGGGGGGGGGGTTGCTATAAATAAACAATGATCAATTCAAAAAATGTTTTCGAAGATTTTTAATTTCCCGACACCTCGCAATCTCCGATCGCTTTTTAACCCTTTGAACCCTGGTGGTATTTTCCATGTCAGTTCAATGGAAGCAATAGGAATAGTCCATATTTATTATTTGGGGAATGACCAATTAATATTTTCAACGTGCAGCTCACACTTTAACTTAGCAGTCATCCTAGTTAATAAAAGTATGATGTACCATATTTCTGTGTCGGAAAAGCGGCCGCTCGGGCTCAAAGGGTTGCGAAAAATGAATATGTTGATGATGTAGACATTTTTCGTGGCAATACAAATTCCATATAATACAATATATTTTAGTTATTATTGCCCTCTCCCCTTCCCCCTCCCCCAAAAAGTGCCTAGATTGGAAGTAAATCAGGTAGACGTGACATAACAGCTTTCGTGTCATCAAAGACATGGACTGGGGGAGTTACTGCGTTAACAAAATCTTGAGAAGGGGTGGAACAGTCTGAGTGACGACGATTCTCTATAACGTTCCAGCAGTCCAGTCGTATGGAGAACACTCACCACAGACATGCAAAGCACACGTTACGTTCGAATAGAACAGACGTACATGCTGCTTCAAAGGATTCTGTTAATGAACTAATTCCCGTCAAATGTCTAATTTGTCAAACAATTAATAGATATGAAAGACGGGACGACATATTTTCTGTGCTGGGTACGTGTGATTAAATTTTTAGCGTGCTGCCTATAAATTATGATACTAAATTAGCTTCCTGTTTTTTTTTATATCATACGTTCAGACGGTCTTCCTGTCTAACCACCAGCGTCTCAAAATGACATATGTATATTAGAGATATACGACGGAAATTTGTGTGATGGGGCAGGTGAATATTTCACATTGTGGTTGGGCAGGTGTGCGTTCCAATGCAACTCTTCAAATGTTATATTTGCTGACAGATCATTTGGTTTTACTGGGCCCCATCTCCATTCTCTTCCAGATGACGTAAAGTCTTGTGAGTCACTTCAGAAATTCCGGAGTAAACTGAAAACCTGCCTATTCAAGAGAGCTTGTTCCACAGTTTGATTACCAAACTGAAAGTTATTGTACAGCGCCATAGAATGTTCCTCGTCCATTATGTGCTTGAGTTAACAGTTATGAGCGCTTTATCAAGTCTTATTATTATTATTATTATTATTATTATTATTATTATTATTATTATTATTATTATTATTATTATTATTAATGAAAGCTTTTCGCTTTCGCTCGCCTCGATATAAAAATCGAACCAAAAAAAACCTGAAAATAGTCACAAATATCATCCGAGTTCTTATAATTCCATCATATGAAGCTGTTATAAATTAAATAGCCGAATAATTGAATCAAACAACTTGAGAAAAATAAAATAAGAGCAAATCTGTCCACAAAATAACCCCCGATCTGTTTTCTTATTTTCAATAACGACCCAAGGGGTGTAATCTTATCTGCTGTCTTCTGCGTTTGTAAAATCAAAACAATTATTCACGAGTTTGGTCCAACTGATTGCGGAGCGTGAGAAACGCGTCCACAAACTTGTTTTCACTATGTTTCTACGGTGTTTCAAACGAGACAAACCGTTATCACCGCCAACATGTAGTGTGTAAACGGAGATAACTTATAATATTCTGGAACATATTCAAAGGAGTAAAGGAGTAGAACGACCTTGAACCCTTCTTGTATCGGCAGGGCTCTACGAGAGAACTGATGATAGAAGAAGAGTTCAAGAGGAGACATTCGGTAGGATTTTGGGAATATCGTGACGATTCGAAAACTTCCCCAGTCAGTGCGACGCAAATCTAATACTGACATGACAGCCGTTACTTATTCCCAGTTCATTATTCGACATTCGTTATCAACCGATAATATCGCTTGATAACGAATGCCGAATAAGGAGCTGGGAATACGTAACGATTGTTACGTCCCTAAATCGAATCATCGGGACGATTTCCAATCAAATCGAATTTTGATGCTTTGCGATGGCCAAAGTAGAGGTTAAAAATGCTTATTCAAAACAATTCATTTGTGATATTAGTTTGTTCATGGGCCAGAATTAATTTCTAACTGCCACTTTGTGGATTACGTTTCCATGTGCACATATCTAGCAACGAATTCGTATTACAATATGACTTCTCCGTTTTCTCGACTAATTACCGTTTCATATTTTCAATAAATATTAATTAGTGCTTCAAACACCTTCAGTTGATTTGATCGGTCAATTTCAAAAGAACGCTTCCTGATTGGTTATCACCGAAAAGATCTGCGTCGTATTAATGCGCGTGTAAATAAAACTATTTCAAAACTTCTACAGATCCACGATGCCTCAATTTATTTGTTATAAACATTCACAAAATTCCAAAGATAAGAAATGTACAAGTACTTGAAAATTCGATTTCTTACGCCAAATTGAGGAACTATATTTTGTCGCGGTTATGACGTATGACTGCGTGTAGCTGTGACGCGTCATGATGTTAAAGGTGAAACTCCATTCTTTAACCCTTCTTTTTCTATCTAATAGATGTGTTTTTGGTAACTGTGGTGTCATATGATAAACAGAAAATGAAATTCGTGTTTTACATACTCTATTTATGAAACTCGTCTACGGATGTTTCTGTTTTTCCTCACCAGAGACTCGGCAGAACGGAATATTCTTAGACTCGTTTAATAAATAGGGCATGACCAAAACACTCATTTTATATCCTCTATTTCTTCCATATTATGTTTAACCCTTTGAACCCTAGCGGCCGTTTTTTTCCGGCCAGGAACATGATACACCATAACGTTATTAAATAGGATGGCTGTTCAGTAAACATGTGAGGTAGACCAATCTTCAACGTGCAGCCCAGAGGCTGCACGTTGAAAATATTGATTGTCTACCCCAAATAATGAATATGGACTCTTCTGATTGTTGCCATTGAACTGGCATGGAAGATATAACCAGATTCCAAAGGGTTAACGCGAGATGAACGTTGACGCGATCGGCGTATCTGATCTGATTCAGCTAACACACTGTAGAAAACCTCCTTGGTGCAACCGAATTCTAGCCACGGAATTACTTGAGGCGAATAATTATGGAACAATGATATGCTGAATGATAGTAAATGATAAGATAGTTACTGATCTATTATGCGTCATAGTCGCCGCAAGCAAATTGCTGTCTTTGTTGATCCTTCTATTCAATCCATTATAAAGAAGTTTTTTCTTTAAATTACAATAATGCCTATTATTTCACCGCACAAAAAAAATAAATGTCATATTACTTGATTGTTTGGTAAGTGTATTTTTTTCATGTAAATGGGAATTTTGTCTGGAGATTTACATCAGAATATTGGTCGTGTCTGGGAGCATATCTCCGAGCAGTCGCGTGAAATCGACCCATCGGTAACACCGTTTCTGGGAGATAATAATGACGTCTTATAACTGAAGTTTTAGTTACTCATCACATGCCATTTAAGAGTCGTTTTTCTGGATGGATATTCCTCTTTATTATATGCTTGCATGTGAATTATCGCAAATTATCTAAAAGATATTTCTCGATATCCATCGACTTGATGGATTACGATGAATATCCCCCAGTAGCTCCTAAATGACGTCACACCTCGGCGTATCACTCCGCCTTCGATACTGTTACACGCGATTCAGTGCCGGCTTTACCCGCAGTAGCAAAAGTTCGTGCTATTCCAAGCCGTTCTGGCGATTCTATGACTGAAAAATTAGATTATAATAACAACAAAATAAAACAGTAAAATAATTAGATATATAGAAAGTGACTCCGAGAGTGATATTGAGCCTTGAACTGGGTAACGTTTTCGAAAAACCTTGTTGATCTAACTGTTTTTTGGACGAGTCGGCGCACTCAATTCCCAATTCCTTGTAAATTTACATTTAAAATGTTCTAAAAATAAACAATAATGAAATATATGAGAATATTCTCATTTGTAGCATTATAATTATTAACTTTCATCTGTGAGTTGAACAATTAGTTGGTCAAATTATCGTGGGGACCTAAAATATTATTTTTCACCCGCGCAAGTGAAATGTAATATTTTCTGGACCACTCTCATGAGATAATTCCCAATATTCAATAAAATAGGGTAGATATCCTCTATACAGTACGTGGAGTGTGTATTATCACTAAATCACCCGCAGAGTAGAGATTCCACCCAAGCAATAATTGCAAATTTGTTGCAAAACCTAACCAGCACACGCAAAGTTTCAGCCAATGGACCTCCTGGTTAGACCCGGAGGTCCATTGGCTGAAACATTGCTTGTGTTTTCTGTCGACATGTACAAAATTTGAAAGTTATAGCTCGGGTGATAACTCCACTCCGCGGATGATTTAGTTACAATCCACTCTCCACGTACTGTATATTTGAAATTCTGTAGCCGACACTTCTTCCCTGTATTGTTACATTCTCACATTATTGTCTTTGATTTGGTATATTAGTACCGACACGAACCACATAGCTCTACATGAAAGGTCAATTTATGTATTCCGTTTTAAGGACTCTTCTAACAGCCAGAGTCATATCGTTTCTGGGTGGAAGAAGCCAGCGTACCTGGAAAGGACTACCGAGCATGGTTACTTTCCCCGCGTAAGCAGAGTTAGCACCGGTTGAAAGCGTAGGTAATATCGACGTGTATTACGCTTTAACACACTACGCCACCACACTCCCTCATCAGCAATTGGGATTAAGTGTCTTGCTGGGAGATCAAGGCTAAATGTGTTAATATAACAATAGCTTGATTTTGAAGGGCATTACAGTGTACTGACGGCTCAACAGAAAAGGTTGACAGCCCAAGAGTTTATTAGCGGCCCGAGACGAAGTCGAGGGCCACTTATTTATTTATTTATTTATTGGTGTTTAAGGTCACATACTTATGCACAATGGCTAATCGTGACCGTGACAGTTTTACGGGTGGAGGAAGCCGGAGTACCCGGAGAGAACCACCGAGCAACGACGAGCAGCTGTCAGCTCCCCAACATCGTAACTCTGAACTCTGCACCGCAGCACAGGCAGGGTTAGATTGGTTGAAGACATGCGCACCAACGACGTGCAGTACGCCTCAGTACACAGTGTCATCGTGCCCCCATGTAGGCAATCGGGGTGAAGTGTCTTGCCCAAGGACACAACGCGGTTGCCGCAGGTGGGATTCGAACCGAGGACCTCTCGGCTTGCAGCCTGCACCTCTACCAACTGAGCCACCGCGCCCCCTCGAGGGCCACTAATAAGCTCAAGGGCTGTTAGCCATTTCTGTTGAGCCGTTGATACACTGCAATGCCCGACAAAGTCATGTTATTTCTATTATTGCCAGTTTCGTACAGCGGGTACATTTCATTTAAATTATATGAGAAATAAGATAAATAAATTACGTTTGAAGTTTTCGAATTAAAAAAAAAGCGAAACTATCGTCTGATTTGTTGACAAACAAACCGGGTAACATGACTATCGGCTGATCCATCAACGACGAAATTTGGACAGTTAGATGATGAAATGTATCTTCGAAATGCAAACTTTTGGCAAAGAGTTTATTCATCAAAGATGTCATTACTTACTTTGTGCGTATCGTTTCCTATATTTGATACATTATCTATGCTTGTCACAAAAAGAAACACTTGAAACAAATGTGTTTACAAATTAGAAAAATCCGAATTTGAATTTCGATCCAAATGGAAATCTGGGAAAAAATATTATTGATCGGCTGAGAGATGTGACGTCATTGTCTTTATTTAGACGTGTCGAGCTGTTATTGACTTGTCGGGCCGTTATAGGCCCGACACGTCACGTGACTTGTTCTTGTTGAGAATTACGAGGTTTCAACGCCGAAAAAAACATCGTTAATCTGCTTAGAACGCCCGCAAAAGCGGTAATAATGCTCATTCTCAGACGACTGGCATCATACGCGACATTCAATTTTGGAGATACATTTACAATTTTGTTCATAACACTTCTAATACGGGAATGACGTCAGAAGTCAACATCGACATCGTAACATTACAAGTGAGTTGGTATCGGAAATAGAATTGAATTAATCCTCTGTTATATTTTATTGATTGTTTACTTAAAATAAATAGCAGACGACAATTGCAAAATAATCAACAATTCCTGAATGACTGAACACGTTCATTTTGTGCTAGGAAACACAGCTTATGACACCTAATTGGGGCGAGCAATATTTTCAAGGCAAATGTTGAAGAAATCATAAAACGTGTTTGGCGATCTTCGTGAACAGCACCGGCTGTCTTCAGTCGTTTCGTTTGATAAAAGTTCAAATTACACTTTATGTGATAAAAATAATATCAAGTTCGTCACGATTTGACATGAGTTTTCTTAACCTCCTTCCTTAAAATCGATTTGAGCTTCGATAAACCTCATCTCAGCTGGATTTTAGTGAACTCGGTACAGACATTTCATATGAAATCGCGACTCATTTGAAAACCTCTAAATTAGACCACAACAGAAACGCAAAATCAATGAAGAACATTTAATGACATCGTGCTGGAAGAAAATTTCATTGGATCCTGCTTCGCAAGTCTGCCATTTCATACACTAAGTGCAAAGTTGGAATAATTAGAGATGGGAAAACAGATTGCATACATACCTTTCATCATATTTAATTATGTTGACTTATCTGCTTTAGATAAATTTATTTCCATCTGATACCAGATTTTCATTATTCAAATTTAATTAAAATCAGTTGGTATTCGGAGTGAAATCACAGGCCAATAAGAAAAAGGGATCAATATTCTTCGTCTGGCACTTATACAGGACAGCCGTTTTAGGACTGTTCGTAATCCACGCATGGGCAGTGATGTCAAACCAGGTGTTTACCAGGTAATAAAAATCATCATGAGCAAAATTTTAATTAATGAAGCACCGGGTTGTACCCGGTGCTTCATTAATTAAATTTTTGATGATTATTCCTATAATAGAAATCTAATATTATTGCGTTCTCGGAAATATTGCCCATCCGTGGAAAGTGACTAGTCCACGGCGGCCATACTGTAATGTTCACCATACAGCAAGAACCGAAGACAATACTTTTGACAAGTGCGACTGCACTCGTATGATATAAATATTTATGCCCACGTTACGCGACTAATTGGTTCCTGATGCACTGAACGTGACCTACAATGATTCTTATAAACATAAAAATCATTTTTAAACACTTCCTAGCTGTGTAGTCGATGAGGTATCTTCGTATTGAAATCCAATAATTATTCCGAATGAGCACCGACCTCACCGAACGGATACAATGCCAGTTAACAACTAGTCGACTTCTAAATATAGCGAGACTGCCTCAGTATGAAACTTTACCCAAACATATACATCGATTTCGTCGCTAGAGTATGAGCGGACCTTCAGCGACTACAGAAGAGTTATCCAGGTCTCGGATGACACTTGGGCAATGTGGACCATCGACAATTTCGTGTATCTTTCAGGACTAACGCGACTCAAAGTTTACGCATTGCATCCACATATGAGTCATTATCAAATTTTGGCAAAATTTGAGAGGACCAAAAACCAAAAAAGTAAAATTCGTGAAAACTTTTCTTTATTGAAGTTTTATACAGATGAAACATTGTTAAGATTACAAAAAACAATCAAAATCTAAGCTTAATGGTTCTCCCGTCATCCCACTCTATATGTCCAAAACTAACCGGTAACTTACTGTCCATGCCATAACGGATGTATTCCGAGATACTTGCTGAACAAATTACCGGACAAGTTTATTAATTCTGTATGTTTATCAATATTTATGGCCCAATCATAGATTTTAACCTGAAAAATCCTAGCAATGAGAATTCGTGATAGAGCTGTGGTGGTCAGGAAATTTCTATCAGAAAAACAATAATTTCTCCAGTAAGATAAAAGTCTAGTTTGGAGAATCACCCACCCTTGGCAAAAAAAAACACCTCACTACGAGGAAGGTCTCACATTATATAATGAATATCCAAGGAAAGGCCAGAAATGGTCACTGACAAGCTCAACAGGAGAGGGGGGAACTCGTTGTTACCGTGTGGACGCGTCTCTAACAGGAGAGACGCCGTTTAGTTACCTTATAGAAAGAAACCCTATATTTCCGTTGGGGTAATACCTAGCGAAACATCGTTTCATCACAAACAAGGCTTGAACTTGCCAATTAAAATGAAAACAAAATATTCTTGTTTATAATTCTACCTACCTGTCACTTTGAAAGGGAATTGTTGTTTTTTATCTCCGCTGAGATTTCAGATATGTCTGTTGGGCTCTCATCTTCACAGTGAATGGATTATCGCACTGGGGGTGATTCAGTTTAATTGGCTGTATTATTCGACAGTAACCAGGGGGAGACAAACGTCTCATTGTCGCAAAAGTGATTTTTTTAAGTTTCCTTTGAATAGTTGAATGTTATCACTGTCAAGTCACACAGAGCTGCTCAGATGTTATGTTGGACTCGACAGTGAGCAGAGTAATGTCCAAAAGTATGTGCAGGTGTTAGGTTGTCGATCTTTTATTTTTCGAACTCTCCTTAGTCATTGGAGAAAAGAAAACTCGATTTATATATACTGTCCAAAAAAAGTTAAGACCCCCCTCCCCCCCCGCCCCCACCACCTCCCTATAATACCAGTGGATATACAGTAAATGGAAATGGGTAAATTCTCCTGAGAAAACATGCTATTTGCAGTGGGGGAATATGCCTTATTCGTGAAGCAAGGGTTTCTAGAGCTTTCTTTTTTATTGAATAAATATTAGGCACCGCGGACGTCACAATAACGTTAAAAAAGTCACGTTGTTCAGTACCTGATGGAACAGCCTCGAGACAATCTAACACATCTGAACCCTTTACCTAACATGAAAAGTAGACGACACTTGCAAACAAAATTCTTGAATAACTAATTCTTTTCATTTTTTGTCTCAAAAACATAGGTTATGACCCCTCGTCGGTTTGGTAATGTTTTTGAGACAGAAAAAATTAAAAAATAATGAAAATTAATTGGCGATTTTTGATAATAGTGCTGGCCGGTTTTGGCAGTTACATTAGGAAAGGGTTAATCGGAGTGGCATGCTGCCCACGACCTTCCGAATTTCTCTCACTGTGATTTTGTCTCGTTTTTCTATAAGCACACCGCGGTGAAGTGGTCAATATCCAGCAAATATTCGCCAGTTTTAAGGATGTATGCACGATCCGATAGAGGAATGCAGAACGTCATAATATGAGCTACTCATATACCCACTCGCAGGTATTATAGGGGTGGGGGTGCTTAACTTGTTTTGGACAGTATATATACATGCCTGTGCAATCATCTGATTGTCCGTTTAGATTATCAGTAAAGTGATCATCTTCGTATGAACCGTTTTGTTTCAATTGAACTCGCTGTGAGTATTGTCGCAATCTGGAGAAGGAATGCCAGTGTTCCGGAGTTAGCACCTACATTACGAATTACGGCCTTTAAACTCTAGACACGATGCGATAAACGCGATTTGGTTTTAATTCATCGGTGTTCATCTCAGTGAAAGTGTTGCAAATGTGTAGTGGCAGGAATCTGAGCCTTGTTATAAAATATACACGACTACTGTAGAGATGAAACGGTTAACCGATTAATCGATTAATCAATGATGAACATCTTGATCGATCCAAAAAGTAATTGATCGATTAACCGTTACTTTTGAACTACTGTATTATATGGGTTAACAAAGGAACAAACTTGCTCCAAAACAGGCAAGCATTGTCACACTGACTCACATCAATTATATGAGACAGAGTAAAGCATGCAAGTTACTTGCTGACATACTTGTTTACTTGCATGATCATCATACTGTATCAGTAGCTAGAAATGGTCATTCTTAACCCTTTACCCATTGCGGGTAGCAGATGATACTTGCAAAATAAATTCATGAATTACTAAACATTTTCAATTTTTGTCTCAAAAACATAGCTTATGACCCCTCATTGGAACGATCTCAACGAGCTCTTTCCAATGAGGGTCATAAGCTATGTTTTGGAGACAAAAATTGAAAATATAATAAATTTAAATGGAGATTTTTGTATATATGCCCAGTCGGTTCTGTTTGTTACACTGGGTAAAGGGTTCATGCTGTAAATCATCAACGGTATGGCAATTATTCAGATATCTATTTGGACAAGTGATTAATCGGTTAACCAAGGTTAATCTACGCGATTAATCGATCAAGAAAACCCCTTGACCGTTTCAGCTCTAGACTACTGATAACATCGAGAACAATGTGGAAACCACATAAAATCATGAACTGTAATTTCTACGCATCGGTTCGTTGCGTTTAATTATGATTTATGATTGCATGTTCTACCCTACAGCCTTGACTTTTATCGTCATGAAAATCGACTTTTGATGAAGTTGTCAGACGAGCGAGGAAAGTCCAATTTCGAACCAACTAATTGTATTGAAAACAGCAATAGAAAATAAAACCCAGCTTCCTTTTGCTACTTTTAATAAAAGAAAACACCAGACAGCTCTCAGAACTGTCTGTTGCTTACTTTTATTAAAGGTAACAAAAGGAAACTTGAATTTTTATGGCAAGCTAATTTGAAGCAAATAGTTCACAGATAACCCGTCACTAAGAATATCTGACAGTTATAGTCTAGAAGGTGAGATTTGCTTATTTTTTTCTGGGAAGAATAAAAACTCGCAAATTACTGTAAAAACACATTCGCTAAATGGAGAGCCAATGTGGACACTTTATGTTGTCACCTTCCAGACTTTTATATTAGTGGAAGCGACAATGTCTGTATTATATGTCATCATGCTCACACTGTTAAGCCCCCCCCCCACCTCCCCGCCACCCTCTTATAATATCAGTGGGTACACAATAAATGGGGAAATTTTCCTGACAAAACCTGCTATTTGCAGTAGGGGGAATATGCCTTATTAGTGAAGCAAGGGTTTCCAGAGCTTTCTTTTTTATTGAATGACTATTAGGAACCGCCGGCCTCATCACAACGTTAAAAAAACGTCACGCTGTTCAGTACCTGATGGAACAGCCTCAAGCATATCTAACACACCTTAACCCTTTACCTAACATGAAAAGCAGACGACACTTGGAAACAAAATTCTTGAATAACTAATTTTTTCTCATTGTTTGTCTCAAATACATAGGTTATGACCCCTTCGTTGGAACGAGCTCGACGAGCTCGTTCCAACGAGGGATCATAACCTATATTTTTGAGACAAAAAATGAAAAAATAATGAAAATTAATTGGCGATTTTTGAGAATAGCGCTGGTCGGTTTTGGCACTTACTTTGGCACTTACGTTGGGTAAATGGTTAATCGGAGTGGCATGCTGTCCATGACCTTCCGAATTTCTCTCACTGTGATGTTGTCTCTTTTCTCTATAAGCACACGGCAGTGAAGTGGTCAATAGCCAGCAAATATTCACCAGTTTTAATGATGTATGCCCGATCCGATAGAGGAATGCAGAACGTGACAATATGAGCTATTCGTGTATCCATCCACAGGTATTTTAGTGGGGTGGGGGGGTGTCTAACTTGTTATGGACAGCATATGAGGAACAGCAAAAAGTTACAACACATTATCAACGGATTATGAAAAGGCCGTTTTCTTAATTTTAAATGTGTTTTAACAGAATAATAATCAAGCATTGAGACTGAATGGAAAAAGATGTAAAAGGCCAGCTTCCATATTTTTATTATACTCGACAGGAAAGTACTTGAAGCGTGTGAAACGATGCGCACATCGACGATACAAATTCGCTAATATTTTGTACTTTAATTTTTTATATGAAATTCCCATACCCCTACGGTTAAAGGTACTGGAAGCTCCAGGAAATTAGGGGAAGCTCACTGTCCTGTAATTCACTTCTAATGAGGAAAATTGTCAGCTATGACTCATTGGATTTTGTTCAATGGCAAGATTCAGACCACAGTCATTACAACAGACCGAAATTGAAATTAATAAAGAAATATCAGTAACTTTAACTTCAATCCATCGCCCTTAACACCCGCGTCGCGTCGGACTGACAATCTCATCCAATTAACAACACTGCAGCAAGCAGAAGAGTCACTTGTTCTCTTGTAGTGTGCTTCAAATTGTCTGGATAGCGAAATGAGTTCGAGGATTGAAGTTTTGTGGTGTTGTTTCACAGGAATATCCTGAAACGGGAGCGCAGCGGCACAGTGGTTAACTGGGTATAGTACTAGACTTCAGACCGAAAGGTTCTACGGTTCGATCCCCGCTAGGGGGTAACTGCGGTGTGTCCTTGGGCAAGCAACTTCATTCCGATAGCCCATATGGGGGCACGGAGGCGCTGTGTGCCAAGACGCACTGCACGTCCATGGTGCATTTGTCTTCAACCAATGTAATGCTTGTGTGGAGTTAGTACGTTGGGGAGTCTCACAGTATGTAGAGATACATGCTGCAAGAAGAGAGGTCCTCGGTTCGCATCTCACCTGCGGCAACCGCGTTGTATTCTTGGGCAAGACACTTATTCTCAGTTCTCAGCGGGTCATAAGCTATGTTTTGGTGATAAAAAATGAAAAGAAAAAGTTATTCAAGTATTTTATTTGCAAGCGTCGTCCGCTTTTCGTGTTAGGTTATTGAAAGACTAATTTACTTTTAATAAAATCAGCGTTGTCTTCCACGACTTCTCTCGGATGATTCTTTAATATTGAATCTACACACAATGGGCATCAAACTTTTCTTCTGCGCGTTGATGAAAACAATGTGAAACAATCAAAAGCTTAAAGGTACATCTAGAGTGCGATTGTCGTTTGTGGGTGTGACAGGCCGTCACGCGCGAATGCTGTCTTAAAGGCCCTGTCATTGTTTTGGGCTACTAACATTCTTCACTTTGAAATTTAGGGTTTTCAATTTCCCGTTTGTTTTCCGAAAACGGTACCGGGAATTTGTCAGCCCCAAAATCTGAATACCGGGAAATTTCCCGATTTTTTTTCCTCTCCACAATACCTACTTCAACTAAGACTAAATGACCCAGGGAGGGTGATTACTTTTCGGCAAACTTTTAGCGAAATTTGAAGGAAATAAAGGGGTTTTATTAAACGATTATGAGAGAAAAAGAAAATGAATTTGCGATATTCGTGGTAATCTGCATCACATACTTCGACTTCATTACCAGTATTGTGTCCGACAATCATTTTCAATAACAGCCATTGGCTCCAACAATCAGAAATAGATCGGCTGCTCGCGAATAGCGAGACACTTCACACATAGTGAATCAAGTCCGAAGGAAATATTACACAGTTCATTTAAGTTATCAAAAACGTGAGTCCATAATTCATAGAATTCAGACAGAGGCTAGATCTCATCCTGAGTCTCTGACTTGCAGCTTAGCTGCAAGTCAGAGACTCACAGTAGGGTCTAGCCTCTCTCTGAATTCTATGAATTATGCTGTTTGAAAAATGAGAAAAGTCGGGAACTGGTGCAGGTTGTAAACTTGTGTTAACTGTTTAAAATTATTGGTAAATTGTAATTAATGGAAGACGACCCGCGTTGTGTCCTTGGGCAAGGCACTTTATCCCTGTTGCCTACATGGGGGCACGATGGCGCCGTGTACTAAGGAGTACTGCACGTCGATGGTGCACATGTCAACCGCTGTAACCCTGCTTAAGCGGAGCTTGAACAGTGTTAGAATGTTGAGGAGCTGACAGTTGCTCTTCGATGTTCCTTGGTTCTCTCCGGGTACTCCGGCTTCCTCCACCCATAAAACTGTCACGATCATGATTGGACATTGTGCATAAGTATGTGACCTTAAACACCAAGAAATAAAAAATTAATGGAAGAAAACCTAACAAACTTATATGAAGATAAATGTAATATCAAAATAACTAGAATTACTAGACTGATATCCCCAGTTCCCGGTGGGGAACATCCGGCTATCGGGTCTGTTAACCGGAACTTCCCGTCCCCATGGAAACCCTACTTTGCATTACCTGGACAGCTATGTTACCGGGTGTTTTTTTAATTTTTGACAGCCTTTCATTTGCATCGCCAGGACTACCGTCTATTACTGAATATTAAATTACAACTGCAGTACCAATAGTATGATATGAAAAATCTAAAGCATTGTTGGTTATTGACACTACATCAATATGCAGGTCTAGTGTACTTCACCACGATAAGAAAGTTTGAAGAACTGACATCCACTTTATTGATTTTCGAGACAACTTGTCAATGTAATTTTTTCAAACTTCTGAAGTGTGAACATCAGAACAAATCTCAAGGCACAGAAACGTTGAATATGACAAAGGTGTATAGAGAAAAATTATTGATTCTATCTCTTATTAAACACAGTAATACTTATTGGAGACATTAGGGTTTTTATCAAAATGATGAAAGCCAAGGCAAAACTGTATTGTAACACTGATTATCCACAACAAACATCCATGAAACTTGTCTTCGGTCCTCCATGATTTCTCTTCCGGAGTGATCGGTTTCACTATATATATAAACAAACAGCTACCGAATTGCCATAGGGATTAACAACTTCAGTGCCGTGATACTTACCACATCCATAAATAGTTATAATCTGTTCACGACAAAGGAGTTTACAAACCGAAAACAAGCGAGTAGCGTGAAAAGTGCGAGGCGAAAAGCGACCCAACACATTTGCGCCATTATAGTGTTTTTGCGCCTCATTTGGCGGTATTATAGTGTTTTGGCGCATAGAAGAACCCGAAGCACCCTGTTAAAGTATAAAGTGATCGTGTCGTAACCAAATGTCAGACTATTGAACTTACTAAAGAAGGGGGGCTCTAGAATCACCTGGTTCAAGGTCGCATTCTTTAATTGCACATTATGTCGACTTGCTCTCACGAGGGCGAGCGACGTTATCGCTATCTCTTAACCTTTTACCCAATGTAACGGCAAAAACCGGCCAGCGCTATTCACGAAAATCGCCAATTAATTTTCATTCTTTTTTTTCATTTTTAGCTCGTTCCAAAGAGGGGTCATAGCCTATGTTGTTGAGACAAAAAATGAAACAAAATAGTTATTCAATAGTTTTGTTTGTAAGTGTCATCTGCTTTTTTTTTGTTAGGTAAAGGGTTAACCCAAATCCTTCCGATAGAGAGTATTATCTCATATTTATTATAGTGTTCTACACGTTCTAGAAGATTAACACTAACACTTTCATCGAACACTATCATCTAATTAATTGTTAATAAGATGATAGAGTTACGATGGTATTTTGGATTGTGTTGAACGTCCTCGCAAACAAGTTTGGTCATCCATATACGGTAAATCTTGATGGGACAGATTAAGTGTTACGGACATAGCGCGTGCTACGCGGGCTAAATTCGAAGTCAAGACTGCCTGTTCATTAAGCCGCAAGTAGCATGTCAGGGTGCCAACCGTCCCACTTCTGGGGGACCTCGGTGGGGCCTCGGAAATGACGTCAAGTCACGTGACCCAGTTACGCCATGTTGTATTGTCATGATACGTGGGTATGCTATGAGGGTGTGTTCGATTAAATGGGAATAAATCTAATTACCCAATTCGACCCGAAAGTCACTCCAAATCACCCAATACTACCGAAACGGCCCCAGCGAAACTCCATTTTGGGCTTATATTTATTTAGTTATTGGTGTTTAAGGTCGCATACTTATGCACAATGGCTAATCGTGACAGTGACAGTTTTACAGATGGAGGAAGCCGGAGTCACCGGGAAGAACCAACGAGCAGCGACGAGCAACTGTCAGCTCCTCAACATTCTAACTCTGTTCAAGCTCCGCTCAAGCAGGGTTACAGCGGTTGAAGACATCTGCACCATCGACGTGTAGTACGCATTAGTACGCGGTCATCATGCCCCCATGAAGGCAACCGGGATAAAGTGCCTTGCCCAATGGTACAACGCGGGTCGTCCCGGTCTACCACTGAGCCACTGCGCTTCCCTTGGGCTCATAAAAGTAGCGCGTAGTGCTATAACACACGTACTTTTCTGGCTCGGATTTCCCCATATCCACGGATACTCGAAGAATTACCACAAACAACCCGATAACTATTTGTTCCTGTGAATCCGCTTTATAAGAGTAACGCGTAGTGCTACAGGGCCCTAAATAGGACGGTGTGTATTCTCGTGCACAAGAGTACTTTTACTAGTTCGGACTTCTTCGGAATCCCCTGTTTCTGCCTATTCAGGTCTATTCTATAGCTTATTCTCTGAATTCCTCGGCCTGTCCTGTCTATGTTATGACTTCCCGGTTTTCCTATACAGTATTCTGACTTCCTTAGATGTGTTTGTATGCTGTACCACCTGTAGTACATAGGCATATGCCGAATATGCCGAATATGCCGATATGTGCTTGGGTGCTAGTGTACAATGTGCGCATAACACATGCATCACATAGGCACATACGGGTATTTGCCTATGACATGGTAATGTACTATTTGTGGATAAGTTTTGTGGATACGTTTTGCGGATACCTTTTGCGAATACCTTTTGTGGATACCTTTTGCGGATACTATTTGAGGATACCTTTTGAGGATACCTTTGGAGAATATCTATCTGAAGATAGTTATGGCTCCTAGTACCTGTTTGCTCCGGCCTTCTAAGCCACCTCAAGACCTCTATAGGTGTTTGATCCAACACCATTGTTTTCACTACATTTACGATAATCTTCAGTCACGTTTGCAGTCTTGAGCCATTATTGCCTTGTACTGTTACTATTGGCTACCACTATTCCGCACTGGGCTATAGTGTCTCACCATTACCGACTTGTAGCAGTGCTACAAGCTTAGTAGCTATCCCCGATTTTGTTTGGACATCTGCCCTTGGCCAAATCTTTAATAGGCTCAATCCGATCACCCCATTCATCTAAACCTCTATCAGTCAAAACAATGCCAAGTCCTAGTGCAAGCTAGGATACCTTACATATAAGAAACTGTATGTTGATCGTACCGAGATGCACTTGTATGCTAGAGCATAATGTGTGCACATCGCAATGAGCACATCGGCACATACCAGATGTGGCGATATGTGCTTATGTGAAAATGCACAACACATGCAGCTCATAGGCACATTCGGCGAAAAAGGATTCTATAGGCAGAGACAGACTATAGAAGGGATGTGCTGGTGTGGTAGTCCACAATGTGTCACAATGTGCATGCGGCACATGGGCACATGCTTGGTGGGTCAATATGTGCTTTTGTGCTATTGCGCAATGTGTGCGCAACACATGCGGCACATAGGCATATCATGGATGTGGTGATATGTGTTTGTGTGCTTGTGCACACTGTGCGCACAACACACACAGCACAAAGGCACATACGGGTATTTGAGTATACTTATGACATGGTAATGTATCATTTGAGGACACCTTTTGCATGATACTTATATGAGGATAATTATGACGTGGCATGGCCCAACTGGGTCTCTTGACATGACGTCACTTCCAAAGGTCCACCAGAATTGGGATGATTGGACCCTGACATACTACTGCCGCACTAATCAATGGTCTCTGCACCTTTATTTTGTAACATGGTCAGGAATATTGCTTGTTTATAGTATAATGTAGTTGTGTGATACTCTATTGAAGGGAACCATTTTCCAATAGTTTTTAATGGCAGCATACGGTCGCTTTACTTAAATGACCCTCGGAATTCACGACGACATTCCCTAGCACGCTCAGTAACACTTGTTCATTAGAGTGGGTTATTCGTGACGATTCATTTCTCTTTTTTATCTCTTCTCCAACACTAACTTTTAATTTATTTAGCGGTCGTGTGGTGAACCTAGAGAAACAGTCAGAGCTCAAAGTGTCCCTATTTATTCTTTCTGTTTGTTCTCATGCATTTGATAATTTCAACCCCTCCCCCATCCGCAGGTAATCAACAAAACTATAACACGGGGACAGTAACTACAATAATTACTAGGCAGTTAGGAAAAGAAGAACCGATGTCATCGAAGGTGTCCTTGCCGCAACAGTGACGGATCGTCACTGTTGCAGCAATGCCACTTTCGAGGACACCGTCTAATTACTAATTACTCCATTACTGTGTCGGTGTAAAAGATTCGTTTCGTTGTCAGTGGCCCTTGGAGTATTCCACAATCGAACCAAATCGCAACTGTTGTTTCCGAAATTCCAGCTGGGAAAAAAAATGAAGAGGTTCTGGTCGTTTCGGCCGACACGAATTATACAGTGAATTATTGATCATATCCTTATTAGTGCTGTTGCACAATGTTCGCACAACACGTGCAGCACATGGGCACATCTTGGACGCGGTGAACATGTTCTGGTCAAGTCCACCGACACCGAAATAGACAGTGAATTATTGAACATATTCCCCCCTCCCCCACATTGTTTCTTTCCCCTGTAATGAACTTTGTGGTAAACTCCACTGACGATAAGGCACTTTCTGGTTTTAACCCTTTACCTAATATGAAAAGCAGACGACACTTGCAAAACAAATTCTTGAATAACTATTTTTTTTCATTTTTTGTCTCAAAAACATAGGTTGGGACCCCTCGTTGGAACGAGCTCGACGAGCTCGTTCCAACGAGGGGTCACAACCTATGTTTTTGAGACAAAAAATGATAAATAATAATGAAAATTAATTGGCGATTTTTGAGAATGGTGCTGGTGGTTTTTGCCGTTTCGTTGGGTAAAGGGTTAACAACATAACAAAATCTGCGAACTTTTATCCATTTGTGATAGATGCTGGAGGCAGTTCCTGTGATATTATGTTTATTGTGTTTTTTCAAACACAAAAACCAGAATTATGATAGCGTCCTCTATAATTAGGTTGTCTAGTTTCGTCTATTGTGTTGTGCTACTCTAATGATGTTAGAAATCCTTCAGGGGAAACAGATGTTTCCTCTTCTGTTAGTATCCTTCCATTCGATGGTACTATTGGTTTTCTCATCATATTTCAGTGTGTATGAAAATTTACTTTTTTACAGAAGCTGAAGAAGAATATATGAGTTTCAAATCTGGCTAAATTCTCAAACACCCTAAAAAACCCTCGAATATTTCCTTTCTAACATCTTTCACCTCGGAAGGCAAATTTTCTGAATTTTCAGCATCCCTGTGTAGAGTTGAGTATCCATCGATACCGGGAACACCCGGCTCCCGATTGCGTTTTGGGTAAACCCAATATCCGAATTTTCATCACCGGGAATCGGGAATATCAGTCTCGTAATTCCAGTTACTTTGATGCTACATTTATCGTCAGAAAAGTGTGAGGTTTTAACCCATTAATTCATATTTACCAATAATGTTAACCCGTTAGCGCAATTTTACAACATGCATCAGTTCAGCACTTTTCTCGCAATAATCCAATAGCATAATTCAAAGAATTCAGACAGAGGCTAAATCCCACTCTGAGTCTCGGCATGTCTGTTAGTTTAGCTGCAAGGTAGAGATTCAGAGTGAGATCTAGCCTATGTCTGAATTCTATAAATTCTGTACTCACACTTTTGATAACCAAATTGAACTGTGTAACATTTCCTTCGGACTGGATTTACTGTGTGTGACTTCTTGCGATTCGCGAACCATTCGATCCATTTCTGATTGTCGGAGCCAGTGACGTTATGTAAAACGATTACCAGACAAAATACTGGTACTGATGTCGAAGGATGTGATGAAGATTACTACGAATATCGCAAATTCATATCTCATATTCATTTAACACCACTGTACCACGAGTGGTGAACATTTGGTACACCAAGCTACTACGGGTATATTTTATTTGTACAATGATCGTCAGATTATTAAGAGTCGCTATTATTTTTTTCGATTTAATAACATAATTAACATACTGTTTCGAGTTATGCATGCTTTATTAAACATGAGACTATGCATGTTTGTTAATTTTGGGCATCTTATGAGGTAAAACCATTTAAAAACGTAATAAATAATTGCCGCTTTCATTTCACTCTTCGCGAGGCGACGTGCGATAAACTTAGACAAGTTTGCATTCCGATCGACGTCACCAAAGGTCAGCTTGGAAGTAGTTCTACTGTAGGTGTAAAATTTAGCTATTGAAATCCCACTGTTGGCGTGTTCACCGCGGTTGGTGTGTAGAAGCTAAAATTTATGTCATAGGCTTTTCTTACACTCTAAAATCAGTTGGGTTAAAAATCAACCCAAATCGACTGGGTTGAGTGAATATGAACCCAAATTGGGTTCATATTCACTCAACCCAGTCGATTTGGGTTGATTTTTAACCCAACCGATTTAGAGTGTATATAGTACAATAAGTTATCATAGTACAAAAGTTTATTTTCCAGGCCACGATTGCCCATTATCAAACTCGACTGATATTACTTTAAACTCGGATGATTCGCCGCAATCTCGGCGCCACCAATTTGTTTACTCGTCAAACACAATCAGGAAAATAGACGTTGCCAGACATGGTGGAAAGCTTTGAAGCAGAATCTTGTATGATGTGGAATTAATGATGACAATAAGGCCACACAAAATAAATTAAGTGATTATTAGGCAATTTTTGTTTTCAAATCAGTGACGGAGGGGGGGGGGGGTGTTTATTTTTTATTTTTATTTTCTTTTGCAAAAAGTGAGTAAACATGGAAAGAATTTCGACTGTCTTTTTATACAGAGAAATATAGAAAGTGCATATTTATACAAATAAATTCATTTTTATTTGAAAAGTAAAACATTCCTCTAAAAACAAACTTTAGGTACTGCTGTTCCAAGGCTTCATATTCTTTCGGTGCTCTTCATATTAACTTTTAAGAAAAAGTATTTAATCCATGGGGATTTGCAGTAAATAAATATGCATAAAGCAACAAAAAATGTAAAAAGTTTCGGGTTTCCCTGAGTTTGTACTAATATTGGAAGACACTAAAAGTCAAGAAAAATGTCCAAAGGGGGGGGGGGGGGGGGGGAGGTCAAATTCAATGAGCAATCGTCTGAGAATCAAAACACTTTTTCAGCCTAAGTAATAATTAGTTGGATGTAGAGAGGAAAGTTGTACAGGAAATTTAAATTGTACAAGTGTCTGTTTGTCAGAATTTGACGAATCTTTTAACTTTCAATAATGTGTAGAGGTGTTTCACGTTTGATGAGAGCCCGAGAACCCATAGAGAAGCACCGCAGAAGGGGTACTAACTGTGGGACTTCCAACTTACCCGACACGGGCAGAGATAGCAACGGTGAAAGGCACAAATGACATACGCCTTGGTACCTACAGTCATCATGCTCCCGTCCGTACAATCCCGAGGAAGGGTCTTGAGCTGCGCAAGGATGCAGTGCAGATGAAAGACATGGATCAGAATAAAACTCTCGATCGTTCGATCTCTAGCCCAAATGATCAAACCAATGAGCCACCTAGTCCTTCGACTAAATACCTTTACGTTTAAATGTGATATATTGCAGGAATGCCTGAAAATTGATACATCTGCATGAGGGGGGCACCCCCCCCCCCCCCCCAACGCAGTTCCATCACCTCTGAAGGAGATACAACATTTTATTATACGCTAAACTATAGGTTATCGAAGACATTGCGGAAAGGTAGAAATCGTATCCCCCACTGTGATGGTATAGAAATTTTCACTTTCACAGTATCGATCAAAATGGCGGCTTTCAAAGCATCACTTCAAAGTGAATACGTTGCAAAATGTTGCTGTAAATGATCAATTTGTTCTATAAATAGATGCTGAAAAGAAACGCTAGTGTTTTTGAGTGGATACCGATCATTTCCAGCAATGATTCAATACGTATTCACCTTGAATTGATGCAAGAAACCCGCTAGTCCAAACATGGCCAGAAAGTTCGTAATATACGTTTTTGGTTTGGTACGTCCTTTCAAAGGACGTACCAAACCAAATACTTATATTACGGACTTTCAGGCCATGTTTGGACTAGAAACCCGCCAACTGAATCAGATCGCAAGACACTGTCTGTTCCGATTATCGATCAAATCACGTCCGCGTATCATATTCAATGCGCTGTTTACTTTCATGCACCAATTCCCGGTTGAAATGAGTGGAATTATCAGATTCTCCGAGATAAAAGGCTCGCGAAAAATAAGCATTTGTCTCGGTCACTCATGAGATAATTTTCGGTGTCCACTCAAAAACACTAGATATCCTCTACACAGGATTTCAGAATCACTAAATAATGTTCAAGAGATATACGAAAATTGAGTGAGTGTAGAAAATGTTAGTTGCCGGCGACTGTATTATTGCAAATAAAAGTTAAAAGTCTCTGCACATATTTTTTTCTCCAATATTCAATTCAGGATTACTCCCCGTTCAATCAGTGTCAGGAAAATTAGCATAGTGTCTCCAGAGTATTTTAACTGAGAGATTAACGGTTTCGTTCTCCAAACTCAATTTCATCTTCAATACGATGCAGCATAGATGTACTTCCGTCAACTTCTGGACCCTTTCCCCAACACACACGATATCGAATTTTATTATTTTATTTTCCTTTATTTTTCGGAGCATTTCAATGAAATCATATCATGTAACCGCTCATTGAAACGCGCTCAGCGAGCTCATTCCGATGACGAGTCACATTATATAGTTGTAAATGAAAATTCAGCTGCCGAATATGTACATTCCGTAGGCGGATGTAGCTGATTCGTTAGATAAAGGGTTATACCTCAACGTTCATGATCTTTGCATTTTTGGAACTTTGTGGAAACAATTACAACAAAACCTCTATCTCAAACGCTATTCATATTTTGCCTGCCAGGCAGAACTACATTGTAATTGTTGGGCGACAACACAATACAACCCCCCACACACACTGTGTGTGAAGCTGGTCGAAAGCGACTATTGTCACCTTTTGTATGATGATTATCTGTACGTTCTGGTGTGCGCAGATCAAACCAATCATCTGATTAATTGTTGGATAGGGCTCAGAGAGCCCTTTCCAACAATTAATCAGATGATAGAGTTGTAAGTATGTTATAAATTTTATTAAACTTCTTCGCATACAGGCGTACATGGTGGTCCTCCATATGTGGATAAAGTTAGCGTGGCAGTAGAAGGGTTACACACTTATGAATTTTTCACACAACTGCGTGCAAGCCTCAAATCTTCGAAATGATGTTATATTTCTGTTTTATGTTTTATTTTTTTCTTTTGTTACTAAACCACCCCTTATACTATGACGTTAAGTGCATGTGACGGAAATGTTGGAAATGCCAAATTAGAGTGGTACGAAATCTTCTGAAATTCCCTCTCCCAGCAATGGAACGAAGCCACACGGCACTTTGGAGCTTGCCCCAGCAGAAAACGAGATCATGGGGTGGCTCTGGTCGCAAAGGGGCTATCTCTGGTTGATGTCACACTGGGATAGTTCTTAGCCAACAAGTATTCACTATGGCTTGACCTGCGGACTACGGGTGATGGCAAGCTATACGGCAGTGGCCGGTGGATAGACAACGTCAGTGAAGGTATCACTATCCAGATCACAAAGACAGCAGAGGCGAGTGGTACATTGAACTTATATTTGTACACTCTCATGGATGCGCAGCTTAACATTGAAGATGGCCGGTTCACCGGTACAGTCTATTAATGACATTTTCCTTGCGCAGCCCCACACGGCCAGTTTGTGTCTTGACTCCCCTATCTCGCATCTATTTGGCAAGGCGGCGAGTTGGGTGAAGACAAGTGGGTCTCTTACCCTCAAGAGCTCGATGGCCCGCGTCGTCTTTCCGCTACCCCTCCACCATTGAAGTAGTTCAGCCGATGGCGAGTCAGTGGATCATTGTAGCTGGGCGCGGTGCTGGGAGGGGGGTCTTTCGTGGCGCTACAATACTGTGGCTTGGGGAGGTATGCGGCGTGTACCTGCGGCATGTACAACTGCTCGCCCTTGTCGCGCCATTGAGCTGGCAGGACGTATGGTGGACTCGTCATGATAGCGGCAGCACCTTATGCAATAGCCCTCAGGGTGGACTTCTGGTGGTACGCAGGCTTGGACACCGTTGACGTTGTGGAGTATTGCTTTCTCGACATATATGCTGTCTGTCGCCACACGAACCACCTCTTCTTCATCGAAACGCTGCAACATACTGAGGAGGTTAATACGGGCATAGGCTAGCACAGAAGCCCTTAGGTGGGCGTTCTGGAGCTGGCTTCCATCGTAGTGAGTTAGCACATGGCCCAGGGGACACCTTTCTAGGGCTCCGACAAGAGTGCCGCTTTGGCGAGTGTCTCTCACAAGATAATCTAATTCACGCTGGTCAATCACAAGCCTCCTGGTCAGTCTTTTGCTGCCGACCTTACTGCCCTCTATGAACTTGCCTATGATGCTGCAGCCTTGGTCGCGATCATCCGGGAGCCAAACTTCGGTTTGCTTCTCAAAGGCTACGATGGCCTCGCGGACCTTGAGGTTTTTCAGGAGACCGGACTCCACCAGGAAGGCGAACAGGGGCGTCGGGGCCAACCCAATGCTTCCCGAGCCAGGCGGGGATGACGGAATGCATTCGTTCTTTGAAATCACATTCCTCAACCTTGGCAAAGCCAGGGCCTATATCTTCAGGGAGGGGGTCGTTAATCGGAACCCGGGTCATGTGGTGGGTGTGGTGCCCGAATGGCCGCACCCTCTCCCTGGAAGCTGACAGGGTAGCAGGCTTTCGTGTCAATGCTGACGAGCTTCCTTCTGTCATAGTCCATCGAGTTCCATAGCCCGCCATGTCCATGCTCGACACAAGCCTTCTGGGTGTCGCCTAGGAGAGGCTAGCTGAAGCTGGTTTCTAGCAGTTACGCTCTTTGGCCACAATGTTGCCCACGTGGTTCACGCAGAAGGCCCGGTCGGCGATGAACTTGTCGCCCAGCCGAGCGCTGGCTTCCTGGAGTTTTTGACGGGCCTCCTGGGTCCTGTAAGTGCAGCCGTCTTGGAGCACGAACTGGTCGACGAAGCCAGACGGCTTGCGGCTCGTCCTGGGTTGCTTGTCGGATCGCTTCCCATACGTTGCCTTCGTACAGGTAGACCTGCCTATACCGTGGGAAGTGGAAGTATTTAGGCCACGCGTGGCCATTGTGGCAGATGAGTTTAAGATCAGCCCCACGGGATTGAAATTTACTGCTGTTATAGATGTCCTCGCAGCTATGTCCTTCAGAATGCTCGCTCGTTTCAGTATCTTCTCCATGACTGCGATGTCGTTCACCATGGCGCCTTTTTCATGAACTCTCTTCTCCCACTATCATATTTTTTGACGCCTTGTTGGGGTGAGTCCTTGACCTCAAAGCACCCTCGAATTGTTCCACCACTCTCTAGGTCGCCGTCCCTCATCGGGGCAAGGTTGGCAGGGTCTGGGTTTCTGAGAGGGTAGAGACCATAGACGACCGCGGTGACAGGATGGGCGTTTTGGTAGAAGACTTGGTCAATACCTGTCAGGACTCCTGGTTTGATGCCCCGAGTAACCTCATTGATGCCCTGTCCCTTCTTCCGCTCGGCTCTGACCGGGTCAAACTTGTCCTCGACCATCTAGTCGCCTTCACCGTGCTCCTGGAGAAACGTAAGACGAATTCTCCTTCCGGAAGAGTCCGAGAAGCCGTGCTGCCCTCCCAATGGGGCATACGAGTATCCAAGGCCATTCGGCCAGCGTGTAAATCATCGGCGCCAATGTCATCTACTTCCACTCGCCATGTAGAGTAGACCGCGACGGCGTCGTCGGCGTCAAATTCATCTTTGACGTTGTCCAAAACAAGCGACCCATGGATCATCATCTGGCAGCCTCACCGGATGAGGGACTTCGATATCCAAGTCGAATTGTCGCCGTGCTCGCAATTCTTCAAGGATGATGGGTCCCTCTTGAATGATTTGACTTGAAAGGGATACAGGCCTTCGATTCCGCCATCGTAGGGAAGCTCTTTTCGTGGGGTTTCCTCGCATCTCGTCATCAACGGCTTTAGCACGAAGTGCCGCCGTGACCTCGGCCTAAATCTGTTTCAAAGCATGGAATCTTTGATCACGCTTGTCAGGATTCTGTATATCTTCCCGAATGGCCAGGAATTGCCCCCATTCTCTTGCATGCGAAAGTATTTTTATATATTCTTCGGCGCGAGCAGAGGCGATCAATTTAATCAAGTCGGGTTTTCGGAGGGCTGAATACCCCCTTAACCCAAATTGTTTGGCTTGAGAGCGTAGATCATTCATAGTAACGATATTGTTTAATAGGTATACCTATTACCACCACATCTCTAAATGGAAATTTCGAAGACCGCCAGCCGGGTAAATTCCTTTGCCGAGGCCCTCTCGGTGTAATTTCATCTTTTCATTCTTGTAACCACACCTCACGCAGGGCGATAACTGGTGCGTTACCCCCACGCCACAAACACGTCAAGGTTTTGTGCACGATCCATTTCGCAGTCGGACCAAATGTACCTTACAGTACTCCCCCGTACAGCGTTGGTAACAGAGATCTGTAGAGCTCAAAATGATTCACTGACAGGTGTTTTTACCCACCCTCATTGTGCCTCTAATTGGATATATCCATTGTCACGGGTATATCTAATATGGCTTCATCATAAGAGATAAGAGATTATATAATGCCTGTATTCGATCCACTAGTGTTGAATACACATGTTATTAGAGCAACAAATTAATAACACTGGATAAGAGAGATAGATTTCTCTTATCAAGCGAAATGCACCTGTTCAGTTTTTTATCAATGAGACACTTGTACAAGCAACCTCGTTCGAACAGTTAAACACGGTTTGTTGCGTTTGACTATACGATCGAATAGATTGCTCTCTTAATGTTTGCAACATGAGATCCCGGGCTGGCGAGGGTGTAAGCCGGACTCTGCTAGACAACGCATCAAAAGATTACTCTCGTGTGTTCATGAATCTGGTAAAACCTTGTCTGTTATCCTTCCCTTTAAAATCCAATTCTTCAAACACTGTTTTATCTGTTGATAAGATTTTCCGACTTTGTACCCGCAAAGCATTCCTGAGTCACAACAGTGTTACTCGGGAATGTGCGGAATGCTATCATGGCGGCTGAGAGTATCAAACATATTGTCACTTTTTCCAGATATGGGATTGAACTGTTATCTCCTGTGACGGTCAACCGAATGCATGCTGAACTAAATGGTCTGTCCACTCTCCCTGCGGCGTTCATGCAGAAACGCTACAGATATTGTGCAATCACAAATATTGTCGAGTAATGTTATCCCCCGTGACGGTCAACTGAGTGCAAGCTTAACTAAATGGTCTGTTCACTCTCCCTGCTGCTTAAAGGCTTAACATCCATCTTACCTTCTACGTTCTTCTGAGAGTTCCATTGCGTTTCAGACGTCAGATCCAAGCATAGCATAAACTTTATTCAGTCAGTTAAAATCAATTTACGGATTGTAGTCAAAAGGATAGATACCCCGTTTTGATAATTCATCATTCAAAATACCAGCAGACGATACCCGCTTCATGTGAAACAAGTACGAATTTATCGCCATTTATTATCCATCGCAGTTGCCGTTCAGTATATAGAAAAAAAACACTCGGTAAGATGTTTTTTCTACACTGTTTGCTAATGACGCAATATGATATATATGATTGCAGTTAACTGCATACAAAATCACCTGACATCTATATTCACCATATTACGTCACTAAAAAACTGTCTAGCTAATAATATCCCGCTAAGCAGAGATTCAGTAAATAGACTGACCCACACAAGTGTTTGGAGGGGTTAATGTTTATCGCACGAGTTTTGTTGGGTGCACGAACACCACGAGAGACGAAGTCTCGAGTGGTATTCTGCGCCAAACCAAACGAGTGCGATAAACATTGATCCACTCAAACGCTTGGATGGTTCTGTATTTATTACACGTTTCTTAAGCTGGTCATTTTCTGTAACACAAAGTAAGAAATAACAAGTCCTTCGGAAACGTTGAAGAAATAAATAAGAGAAAAATCCAAAATAATCTTCACAAGCAGGGGACATCCTTATCGTTACTGCAATGTAATCCTTCGCTTTTTGAACGTTCATTAATAATTTCAACTTTCAATGCGTCCCCAAGTCGATTGATGAAACACTGTGAAACTGAAAAATACAACTTACGCGTTTTTAGCACGAACTGTGAGTGGTTAATGTTAAAGTCACTGTAATTTCACAAAAACGATAAATTCGGAAAATACTTCAATGAGAAATAATAAAAACTCACATATTTCCATGACTTCCATGTGGGTGTTGACTGTTATTCAACTGGCTGACGTGTTAAGATTTTGTCAAGATTTCGATTCATTCTATTTCCACGTTAATTAAATTTATATCCTTATTGTCCAAGGGAAATGATTGTATCATTCGTGGTACAGAGTTTAACAGAGGTAAAGAATCCAAACTTATTCCAATGAATATCAAAATGTAGTCGGTCAACGCACACTGTTTTGTATTTGGTGATCTGAAAACTTGCTCACGCAACGTAATTCATTTAACGTAACGTCAATCAAGGACGCTTTGATATTCTGTCTACTTTGTTTCATATTTTGAACTGCAGGTCTGCCAATGACACTGTCATATATAACCCATTTAGTAGTTCAATCAATATTCAGAGTAGTTCGGCGGAAAAAATAAATTAGAAAATCTCTTTTGGTGCTCGGTCGGTGTATAGTACCTGCGTTTCTACAGAAATAACACAAACTCAGATACTTTTGACCGATCCGATAACATCCACGTCACAACTTCGGAATAAATTGCACATTTTATCGAATGGGTCCATGTTACCACAGAAATATGACTGGTTTCATTCTGATGTTAAAAAGTGCGACAGTCTGTATCACAGACGTGTGCGATACAACTTTATTTTTATCCCACATTCTAGAATGTCGTGAACCAACCTTAATTTTAAATGAGTGCGCTAGAAGTATCGCAACGTAATCATTTCCACTGACGGTCTATCATTTTCGGATAGAACTGGTATTTATTGAATACCTTTGTTCTAATAGCTGAATGCCATTTGGTACCGCGTGTTGGATGACATGTTCGATTTGCACATCAATTACAGCAAGCATCTCACTGTTACATTGTGATTTTAGGAAAATACACCTGCCTTTGTTGATGTATCGTAACCCGGTAATATACATGTCCATCGAACAAGACAGGTCTTGAATTAACAAGGTTTGTTCGCAAACTGCGTTATATTGGCGATCGAATTCGACTAGGGCGTTTCATTCTTTTATTTTCTTTCTTAATCCATTTTCCCTAACACGACTTGGGGGGTAGGGGGGGGGGGGGGGGATTTGTAAAGAAATTTCTTGAATAACTAAATATGTTCATTTTTGCCTTCGCAAAATACGTTATTCCCCCCCCCCCCCTATATTTCGGAGGAAAAAAAAAGATAATTGGATTTGAATGATGAGTTTTGTAATACCATTTACCGGATATGGGTAGGAATAGGGTTAAACGCCAAGCCATGGTCTATTTTTTCATTAACGATTCTAACAACTGCATGAGACTTGTTCGACTGAGCAATAAATGATTTTTAGCCTGTAGTCAGGGGTTTGGGTTAAACATATGCAGTATACAATGCAAAAGTACGAGCCAATAGACACATTGGGTGACAGTCACAAAGCCTTACTCTTTGCCTTCCTGTCACTGTCTAACAGAAAAATATTTCAAGACAGATGACATTTCGTGAATATCGCCTGTTGAAATACAAAGGGGTGGACCTGGGGGGGCACCTCTATTTTGTCTACAGACACGCAACTCTATTAAACAATGAGTCTGAACAAATTGAAACCACGCAAATGAGTCAATAAAGAGACATCTCTGTAAATATACTGTCTGTAATGTTAATCCTTTACTCAACGTAACGGTCAAAACCGGCCAGCGCTATTCACAAAAATCGCCAATTAATTTTCATTATTTCTTCATTTTTGTCTTAAAAACATCGGTTATGACCCCTCTTTGGAACAAGCTCGTCGATCTCGTTCCAATGAGGGGTCATAACCTATGTTTTTGAGACAAGAAAAAAAATTAGTTATCAAGAATTTTGTTTGCTAGTGTCGTCTGCTTTTCATGTTAGGTAGAGGGTTCAACAAACTTAGCTGAATTTAGTGAATAAATTTCACCATCAACTAGCTGGACATAATTTTCCTGCTCCAGCCATCTTCCAATCCGAGGGCTAGCCTTCCTACTGAAAGATGTTTGAAGTAGAAGCACCAGAGATCGAACCACGGCCACAGCATGCGCACCAAAAAGAGTATAACAGACCCCTGTGTTCGTCTATTTGCCGATATACATCTGTAATGCGTTATGCGACACGAAAAGACGCCCCATCTGTGTCAGTGTTTAGTACATGTACCACCCAACCCTTCCCCATTCCCCGTCCCACCCTCCGCACCACGCACTCTCTTTAAACTTCAAATCTCACCCGTCAAGACCTGAGCATTAGTGAAATGTTATATCTGTGGATTCATTTTCAACTTTTCTCCCATAACATAATCTTTAATACCCGTAGTGATTTTCAAAAAAAAAAAGATTTGCATGCCCCAGGGTCAGAGGCTGTGTGAACTGAAATACGTAGTAGTAACGAGAAATATTTCTCTAGAGTTTTTTTTTCCGACCTCTGTCTGCAAACAGTTTTCACTGACAGCTGATAAATGACTCTAGAGAAGCTGCAAGAAGGAGGCGAGAACTCAGGGGCATAATTGTAGGGGTCTTTAATAATAATTGCTAACCTACCAGTCACCTGGAAATAATAATAATAATGGTTTGGTTCAAGTCGTAAGAACGCCAACCCGAATTTCCGAGCACCACTGCAGCTTGGTTGACGTTGTTTAAGAATTGAATGCAATTTTTATAATCTTTATTGGAGTATGAACGTGTGGGAATGGGTACAAATTATGTATGAATCCCCTCGAGCTCGTTCCAAAGAGGGGTCACATGATATGGTTTTTGTTGAAATTTTTCGAAAAATAATATATTTTCAGCTGTTGAATTTGCATATTACGCGGGCGGATGCGGGCGATTCGTTGGGTAAAGGGTTAATAAGTACAGAAGAGAAAGCATTTTTGGTTGAGAATCTGCATTTGGACGCCCTTCGCAAAATTTACTGTCAACCCAGGGCAAGAGACATGAACTTCTTTTTTCTGGAGAAACTGGATTTGTCCTTCTGAGAAAAAAAAAAAAAACGACGAACACGACACAAACTAACAATTTGTTTCAAAATGATACATGGACTTGATTATAATTATTTATCGCGAAAAATTTATCGCACAGTTGCACAGCGATCGGTTTATTCTCTTAGAAACAATTGGATTCATATTCACTCAACCCAGATGGTTTTAACCCAACGGATTTAGATTGCATATACCAATTTACAGGTTATGTGGAGAATGGCCTCTTGGAGTGGGAGAGGAGGAGAGGGGGAGAGGGAGAGTGTGCATTTTGTCACCAGATGACGACGCGTCAGACGACTGAAATAGAGATAGCAAGTTCGAATCTTGTTACTTTGGTCGTATCCTTGGGAAAGACGCTTCACCACTATTTTCTCTGGTGGAGGTACCGCGGCACTATGCACTATAACGCAAAGCATGTCAGCGGTGCACATATCTTTAACGAATTACAGCGGCGTGACTCTTTTTCCTTTCGTTGAAGACATGCGTAACACCAATGTATACGGACCAATCACAAACGTAGTGTAGACTCTGTATAAACTCCCCTTGCAATTGGTTAGTATAACAGTTGTTCGCCGTTGCTCTATGATTATCTCCAGTTACTCCGTCTTTCTCTGCCCATGAAACTGTCCGACACGATATGAATTTGCCTTTCGGAGGAAAATGTTAACCCCTTGTATGCTGCTGGCGGATATTCCTGCTCAGCACAGGATTTGTCTCGTTACTGAAATAAGTATACGTTGAGCACATTTAATCGTATTTGCCCCATGTAAACTGAATGGACCTTTTCACCAATAATTTCTTGTGTCACATTTATATTAATTTTTTATCAAATCTAGTCATGGCTGCTTCACAGCAGCCATGACTAGATTTGATGAAAAATGTCTTCAGAAAAAATACCCAGCGGCCAAGGAGTTAAATCACAACAAACAAAATAAATGCGCCGCCACCCCTAATAAATCCACTGCACAAAAAGAGTCAATAGATTCCAAATTAAAAACTCTATTATTGTTAGTGATAATTGTCAAAGAACAGCTCATTACTGCAGCTCAAATCTTTAAAGGATCTTTTTTTGTCTACAAATAGCACCGACTGTGCTATCCAGTCAATATCTCCAATAAACCATTCGAACATGCGAAGATTTTATTCGATTCATTAACCTCTCTAATAAAAACGATGATCATTTGATGCGACTTATGAAGCAACTGAAATCTCAACGAATCTCTCAGTGCTTTGAACTTTTTTTTTGTTTTTTGATGTTTCTTGATGGACCGAACAAATTGGATTTTTTTTAATACAAAGAAGAAATAAGTGAAGGCGATAAAACACAATGAGCGCATAAAAAGGAACCCCGGTAACAGCAGTAGAGATGGGTGGTATTGGAATTTGGAGTTCGCAAAAGGTCTCTGTATTTTAGGTGGTGGTGTATATCGCGGTATCGGTTCGGTATCTGACTTGATTGACTTTTGCTGATAGTATCAAAGGGGAGTTCACATCAGGAAAATACAGAATAAGTTGTTCTTGTAGCATTCTACACCAACGCCACAAATACCAAGGCCAATGAGCTCAAGACTGGCATTCTTTTTGCAACAAAAATCATATCTACAGTAATTCTGTGACTTGTTCCCAACTTCCATAAAATTCTATTTCACGCTTTTTACGATCTCAGAGTGTGTGCCTTTTACATGCCATGATTAGGCGGTCCTACTGACTATAGACAAATCGTCGCCTGGGTGCTAGAATGTTCTATGTCCCCATAGAGGACATAGAACATTCTAGCACTCAGGAGACGAAATCACATTGGAATTAAGTTCTAGTCAAGTCTTGACCAGAAATCTCTGCTAAGCAATCGGACGTGTGCATGTTGTAGCTCAGTGGGAATTCAAAACAACTGCCCAAGCCTTTAAGGGTTAACAAAACTCAAAAGAAAATCGGTCACTTTCTTTCTTGAAAATGAACACTTCTTCTCCTATCAAGCCCCAACAAGGCCTTATAAACACCGAAAGTAGAAAAATTTGAAAATACAGACGGGTTCGATATTGGATGATTGGTTCTGTTTTTCGGTATCACCGCGATATCGATATCGGTTCGGCTTTTCGGTATATTGCCTATCTCAAAACAACAGGTAGAAAGAGATTTTACACGAATAAGTAATCTGAAACACACCACAGGCCTTCACATTAGATAAAATATACAAATAGCTCTGGATCGCAACATACACAAACTAGTGACAAACCAGTTCTTTGTCCATTACCAAATAACCTGTACGGAGGTTCAATTCAATGCATTAGCTGGACCATTCTCGGATAGGTTTCATTTTGAGCTGAACTACCTACATCGTTATTACTAAATAAACTGTACGGAGGTTGAATTCAGTGCATTAGCTGGCCCATTCTCAGATATGTGTCATTTTGAGCTAACTACGAACACTGTTATTATTTAATGAACTGCACGGAGGTTGAATTCGGTGTATCAGCTGGTCCATTCTCGGATAGGTTTCATTTTGAGCTAACTACGAACACTGTTATTACTTAATAAACTGCACGGAGGTCGAATTCTGTGCATTAGCTGGCCCATTCTCAGGTAGGTTTCACTTTGAGCTGACTACCTACACCCTTATTACTAAGTAAACTGTATGCAGGCTGAATTGAGTGCATTAGCTGGCCTACGCCTATTCTCTGTCAGGTTTCATTTTGAGCGAACAACCAACACCGCTATTCCTAAATAAACTGTCCGGGTGTTGGTATCCTGCATTAGCTCGCCCATTCTCGGTTAGGTTTTTAATGCGTAATAACAATGCATACCTGTGAGAGTGTGGTGTTTACAGGAAATTGAATCTGTCTGATACGGAATCGGAACGGGGGGGGGGGGGGAGCTGATACAAACCTTTTTCGGGTTTTTTGGTGCAAATTAAGTTATAGTCTAATTTATTTCGTTGAGTTGGTTTTAATCATTTAATTACTGCTGTCAAAAACCGGTGGCATCGTTATGTGTAATCAGGTCTGAAAATAAGCAGTCTGACATTTGCAGAATGAGGTTCCCAGAGAGTGAATTTGATGATGCTATCCCATAGAAGTGGGCCAATTTATCGTCTGGGTACCTCTTTCTGTTTAGTTTTGAAACCCTAATTCAGATTGAGGTTTACAGAGGGTAAATTTAGTAATGCTACCCTGCTGTGCAGGGTAGCATCACTAAATTCAACCTCTGGGGACCTCATTTAACAGATGACAGTCTGCTTATTTTCTGGCTTGTGTGTTGTCAGTTTTCGATGACTGCAGGAAAAAAAATTTTCGGAATCGAATGATCGCACGTGCGGTTGCTACCCTCAATGCGGATTTGTATTTTGTGTAGACGTTTTCATTTGTATTGGGGGAAATACGTTGTTGTTGTAAGACTGATTCACCACGCGTGGAATCCAGCCTTCGTGTAACGACTACGTTATGGTGTGAATGGAATGCTTTGACACAAACAGCCTCATCTCTGAGAAAGTAAACAAAACGTTGAAGGCGATACTTTTCTTTAAACATATCATCTTCTATCGTTTACATGTAATTCAAGTTCAATCGTTCTATAAATACAAAACACCCCATGCAGGTTACGTGGCACAATAATCAGTATCCCTTGTTGGGAGGTTTTCCTGCATTCCAAGCAAGAAAGTTGTCAGACTGCAGAAGGGGAAATGTTTCTTTTAGAAGCTTCATTCACTTAACTCAAGTTAATCGTGGTATAAATACAGAACGCAACGCGGGTAGAGTACAGGAAGCAGGAATCAATGCCCCTTGGAGGATCCGGGCCTGTATTGCACGCGCACGCACCCGTGAAAGACTGGAGAACCAATGTACCCGCCTGGACCCACCAATATACAAGATGATGCGGAATAAAGTTTAACGTAGGTTCGGTTATTTCCTTTGTAAACTGCAACTATTTAGTAACAAGGAAACAGGCATGTACAAAACACATTTGCAACGAACTCTGAAATTAAAAACAATATAATAAACTCATACGTAACTATCACGCATGCTGTGTAAGCTGACTTTCATAATTAATACTAACCGGAGGGTGCTCTATTGGTTTAAATAGTAGCACACGCTCATATGGGCTTGGCTTTCCTCAATCTACTGAAGAGGGTCAATAGACACTCCCAAAAAAAATTGAACCAAACCAAACCATATGGACAAAACTTTCTATTAAAATTGCACAACACACACACCAACTAACACAATTGCAAAAATGTGAAAGTATTAAATTATACATCCGAACCTCCCGCTATGCCATTGTATTAAATTATAGTACTAGCGTATCTTTCCACAGAGCCCCAATTTAGGATTTTATCACCTAACCACTCAAGCAAACTTCAACAGCGGTATAACACTCTACACTGCAAACAATATAGGTTCTCTTTAGAACCAAAACTGGTTCTAATCTTGTCACTGAGATGGAACCAGTTTTGTTTAAACAGTATTTAATTCAAATCAAATAAATTTATCAAAATTAGCGTTCAATTTTAACAGAATATTACATGAACTGAAGTAGATTTAGCAGTAAACTTGGAGCTTATTCAACGCAGTCGCCAAACATTTTGAAACAAAGGAGATATGAACAGTTGGCATATCGAACCAGTTTTGGTTCTGTATAGAACCAAAACTGGTTCGATATGCCAACTGTTCATATCTCCTTTGCTTAATAATGATTTGAGACAACCTCATATGAGCTCTAAACTTACGGCTGAAACCCCTCAACTTATGTTTAAAAATGTTAATATTTAATGTTAATCTTTATAAATTTATTTGATTTGAAATAAATACTGCTTAAACAGAACTGGTTCCATCTCAGGGACAAGATTAGAACCAGTTTTGGTTCTAAAGAGAACCTATAGTTTTTGCAGTGTAGTTTGCAAAACATGGGTTGGTCTGCTTGGCTGGAATGAGCTCATTCCAGCAGAATACAACAACCTATGCCTATACGATAAATAAAATGTACCACAAAGCACCTATCCAGAATATATTACAAGACAGTATAATGATTTTCATTCTTGCGATCACAGTGGCCGCAAACAACCCCCAAACAAAATAATACGTATCGATGTATTGCCAAGTTCGTAACACCAAATGAGTGTGCCATCCACTGATAAAAATACCCAAATATTTACATGGCTGAACTCAATTAAATATTGTGTACACCTTCACACTTGTGTGTTTGATTAACGAACGGTATATTAATAATATTTAATAGACCGAGTAATAAATTATTATGAAAGCGTTAATTCACAGAAGGTGGCGCAGACAAACACAAACGTTCCACAACATTATTCCAGTTTGTCTGCAGTAGACATTTCAAATAAGTAGTCTAGCAGATTTACCAGTAAATAATGAGTTAAACTAATGAATGCATACCCTCAGTGTAACGAGTTCCCATGGCTTTAACCGCACTTGTCTATGTAATATATGTAGTGGTATTTCCTGAATCTGCACAGAATAAAACATTGTCTTAGAGATATGACGGATGGAAAAGGGTTATGTTGACGAGCATCTATTGATATATCCAAAGCGGCAAGTAATCCGGCACGCCCTGCATTCGCAGAATGAGCCAAATCACCCGACGCTGGGGCTGGGCTAATAATATATTGCATACTCCATAGATGCTCCCTAGTAATTACAAAATAAATAAAATATAAATACAAAATTAATGCAGTAATTTACGTAATTAAACTTTATCAGCCTTCAAAGTGATGACAGCGATAATGAAATTAATCGGTAGAGATTTGCGAAATGAAAATAGCGTTGATTGAAACTCAAGGGACCCGGGAACAATCTCAGTAGCTGGACCAGCGTTTCATAGATATGAAACGCTGACCAGGCTACTTGATCATTATTAAAATAAACTTAAATTGCCAGTACAGTAAATATTCTAAATAAAGTAGCATAAAATGGAAACTTGACTGTATGCTTACACCTGAACTTCTAAACTCCGATAATCCTATGAATCCTACAAATCCTTCAAGAAATACACACCACATAACTGATCTCACTATTTCACATACAAATTCACAAACTGAATAGAGAGTAATCGCTTGACTGGACTGGTTACGTGAAATAATTCATGAGAGGCGAGGGACGTTGTCCAAACAGGAGTGCGCGAATGCGCACGAGGGTTTTACAATATAGTCCCTCGTATTTTACAGTATAGTCCCTAACCAGTCCAGTCAAGCGATTACTCTGTTTATTACTTTTCATTATTAACGATAATTATATTATTTAACCCTTTACCAAACGTAACTGCCAAAAACGGCCAGCGCTATTCTCAAAACTCGCCAATTAATTTTCATTCTTTTTCATTTTTTGTCTCTAAAACTTAGGTTATGACCCCACATTGGAACGAGCTCGTTCCAATGAGGGGTCATAACCTATGTTTTTGAGACAAAAAATGAAAATGATAGTAATTCAAGAATTTTTTTTGCAAGTGTCGTCTGCTTTTCATGTTAGGTAAAGGGTTAAAAAAAGCAAAAAAAAAAAACAAACAATGAAGTCCCTATTACACCCACGGCAAAGCGTCTTTGTTTGCGCGCACGGATACATGACACAACTGTTGATTGCATAATTCACTTGTGAAGTTATCGTTTATAATCGAAAGAAATGAAATTCCATAATTAATAATAAATATTAAAACCTGTAAAAGAGACATTGTGATGCACCTGCAATAAAATGCTGAAAATCAAATATTCCATCACTGCCACGCCTACAACTCGAATTGTCGATTCCAGTCTCCCGCACTCCACCCTCGGTGTGTTCTATTTATTACGTCTTGCGAGAAGAATCAACTCAGTTTGAATGACTTGTTAAGTGCTTTATATCGTTTGGTACACAATAGGTATTGTTTGTCATGGCGCTGTCTGGTGAAAAAGGCATGTGTGGGCATGAAATGTCTAACATATTTAAGACAGAACACAACGAGGGTGACGAACGTGGGACTGAAATCAACGGTTCGAGTTGAAGTTTTTTTTCTATATATCACGTGCGTCGTTGTGTTCTGTGTTTATACCACGATTAAACTTGAACTATGGTGAAGTTGACATTTAAAAAAAAACAAAAAATATCACCTCGACTGTCTGTTTACATTTTTTGATGCAAGAATCGGCCTCCTCATTGGTATATTTTCGAATCGGATAATTCCTCTTCTATCACGAAAAAAACGATCTCAAATAAATGTCTTGCATCGGTGGAATCATGTTGCAGAAGTTAACACTTACGCTGCCGAAAGCGACTATTATCACCTATTTTATCATCGAATGATTATCTGTACATTCGGATATTCCCTGATCAAACCTACCATCTGATTAATTGTTGGAAAGGGCTCAGAGAGCCCTTTCCAACAATTAATCAGATGATAGAGTTTCAAGTGTGTCATAAATGTTATTAAACTTCCTCACATACAGGCGTACATAGAAGTCCTCCATATATGGCTAAAGTGGGCGTGGCAGTAAACGGGTTAAAAAAAATAGGTACAAGCCATGTTTTCGGTTCAGTCGGCTTACCACATGCTTGTTTGCATTGATGATACATTCTTATAACAACAGCACCTCACAATTTAACTTGTTCCTTTTTTGCACTCGGTTACTGGTGCTCTCGGTGGCACGTGCAAGCCGCAATGATATGCATTGTAATTAACTAATTTTGTAAACACCTGCTTTCACAAGAAACTGTTTCTAATTTCATTTGGATTTGATGTCGATATAGACATCGATGTCCCGATTCCATTCGAAATTCGATCGGAGGATAGAAACTCCTATTCGAAGAGCCTCATCACCCTGTCATTGAATACTACTATTTTCTTTACACAAAAACCTATCCGTCATTGTTTGAAAAGGCTGCAGTGTTATTTACATATATCTCAACACAAATATATTAAAGCGGATACGATGCTTATAGAATCTATTTAATGCACATTGATTTTCACCGTTATTTAAACTTGTATTCGTTAAAAATAACACAAACAATCTTTCTTACTAAAAGCGTCATTCTGCTTTTGTTCAAACTTCGAAACACATTCAATGTTAAAGGTTCATCGACATGGTGGTCATTGTGGTGGCCCGCCATCGCTATCTGTTTTTGGTTTGTACCGAAAAGCTGCGTATGTGTCTCTGCGAGACTGAAGCTTACATGGGTAATAAGTATCCGTCATTGTGCATTGAACGTCGTTACAGATTTAGGTATAACAATTCTTAATATTTTTCCAAAGGCGGCCGTGTGAAAAATATATGATTTAATTTGGACATTCAAATATCATTGTCAAGTATAACCCTCCAGACAACGTTGCTGTCCTCAAAACTGGAGGGTCATGCAACAATTAAGAGAGAAAAGTTGACAATATTTTTAGGCCCCAGAATTTATCAGACCGCCAGGGGGAGGCCACCAAAAATTTGCAAGACGTGACGTGGGGGTGGGTGGGTCTCTTGAGTGCGCCAAAAATGTGCATTTCCAACTTGTGCAATTTTTTGAATTTTTTAAAAATATATCAATATATCAGCTAATATATACCATCATTTGTGTTTCAAACCTTAAAGATGATGTTGTACATCACACTCTTAACATAAATACAACATCAGGAGGCTTTATATGTGAGAATATTGGGCTTAAACTGGGAAAATGTCACACGTTAGTAGGGGGTGGGTGTCTTGTTCGAAATGTAGAAAATGTGCAGACAATATTTTGGGAACAATTCAAAAGAAAATTTGTTCCCGTATATGTACACCTGGTCTGGCCAAGCCTGATAATGAACAGCTTGTAGATTGGGGCCCACAGCAGCCCACAGAGGTCTAAATTGGTGGTACCAGTTTAACCCTTTACCTAACATGAAAAGCAGACGACACTTGCCAAAAAATGATTCAATAACTATTTTTTTTTTAATTTTTTGTCTCAAAAACATAGGTTATGACCCCTCATTGGAACGAGCTCGTTCCAATGAGGGGTCATAATCTATGTTTTTGAGACAAAAAATTAAAAAAGTTTTTAAAAATTGTTTTTTGTTAGTTTCAGCCCAGACCTTGTGGGTTGCAATTAGGCCTATATTTAGTTCAGAGAAGGGGGATTACAAATAAATCCCAAAAACGGCACCCAACGAATATTTGCGTTTTCTGAGTTTTTTATCCGGCAAAACACATGAGCTGGAAATTTGCCAATGTTGTTTTTCTTTTCGGAAAATTTAAAATAATTGTTGAGTGCTAAATTAAAACACTGCGATTTTGTACATAGTACATGCTACTGCCAGTTGAGTTAAAAATAACCTTTTAACCAACGCAGACGATATCAAAATTTATTATTTTAAATATCATTTTTTTTTATTTTTTCAAAAAATTTCAATAAAACCATATCATGTGACCCCTCGTTGGAACGAGCTCGACGAGCTCGTTCCAACGAGGGGTCACATGATATAGTTTTGTTGATTTTTTTTTAAAAATAATATTTTTTCAACTGCTGAATTTGCAGATGAGGGCGATTCATTGGGTAAAGGGATAAACCCAAATCCACTGGGTTGAGTGAATATGAACTCAGTTGGGTTTATTTTGTTATTTGTTTAAAGAATTGTGATCGCTTGACTCCACTTAGTTGCCCATTTTAAAAATAAACAAAACCCCACCGACTGCCTATTGTCCATTTCAGATATTGTTTTTTCTAAACCGGTATCTTCTCTAGTAAGAATCGTTTTCTGCGTTTTGAAAGAAAACATTATTCGACAATGTGTGAATATCTTCCCTTGAGTGCAAAAAGGCACCATCAGTAATGCCTTAACCATTTGAACCCTTTGAACCCTTTGGTATCTTCCATGTCATTCAAATGCAACAATTAGAAGAGTCCATATTCATTATTTGGGGGTAGGTCAATCAATATTTTCAACGTACAGCATTTTGGGTTGCCTGTTGAACAAATTGATTGGTCTACCCCATACATTCACTTAGCAGCCACACTCCGTAATAAAATCGCGGCGTATCATGTGTCTGGGCAGGAAAAAGGGCCTCTCGTATTCAAAGGTTAGTAATGCAGATGGCGCATTGAGGCACTAAAGACAGACATATAGTTTAGTACACGAGTCCTGGGCTTCGATGATGAGTTAAATACCCAAATTGTTTCAGCACATTGGTTTGAGAATGTTTTTCTTGTGTGCCAAATTCGCGCCGAATGCGTACAGTAACGGTGTGGGGCATGATATCCCCCGTCTGCCCTCTCTAATTGTATAAATATGTGAGTCATTTCTAGAGTAGGTAAAGAAACAAAAGGTCAAAGTACTCAGCGTCGTCTGTATTTCTGGTGGTTCATTTTTGCAGGAGGCGTTTGTCCGTTCATTTTGTCCATGCGTGCCATTATTATCTCATGTTGATCTAGTTCTCTCTCCTCGCCTGGATGTTCCCTTCCCAGCGCATGGCTCTGGGTTTGAGAAACTAGATCAGTAGGAGTCGGATGGGTTTGAGAAACATCGCCCGGAGCTACTTGCTGCGCCAAAGATAGACCACCACCTCCATCTCATCTTTCGACGAAGATTGAATTGTGCCGGGTTTGACGACCCCCCCCCCCCACACCCCCACCTGCGATCCAGAGTCCTGCATCTCCCCCCTCCTGCGCAAAGTGTGCAGCAGTGGACACGGATCGACCAGGGGTTAAGGGTATGATCCCTGCAATGTCTATCTCTCATTCTTCTTCCATTTCTAGCATTTTCCTCTCTAAGGACTCTGAAAGTCGATGGCGATCATGCCTTCTGGTGGAGGGTCACTTCCTTTTCTTCTGCTTCTTTATATCTTCTGGCGTCGGTTTCTGGTGGTTGTTTACATTCACATCCACCAAGTCCACCGAGTCGCTTGGAAGGTGACCAGTGCGAGAGGACCCCCCCCCCCCCTACACACACACACACACACACACACACACACACACACACACACACACACACACACACCAAAAGCCACCAAAAGTGCTACACCTCTCAAAGGACGAAGGTTGAGTTTGTTGCTCAAATTCCACTGCAAGGTGAATTTTACCCTTGCGCACTCGTGTAGCCCAAGTGATTGCTTGGGCAGGCTTCAGTCCCTGCAGCGTTTTTCTTATTTCAAATGGGATCTCCATTTGTCGATATTTACACCTCGCTGTCCAAGGTGTGAATGGTGATGATGATGAATAGTTCCAGCGCAGTGCTGGATTAAACATTAAATACGACAGGCCATGAGGGTATGAATAGGATTATGGATACGGTTTAGCATATCACGCGGAGTTGAGAGTCTATTGGCCAATAATATAAAACTTTTACAATTGTATTTCCCAGAATTGCGTTTTCTATTTATGGAAATAATTGACTGAAATTGATCATTAAGGTTTCAAAAGAAGCAGCAATTTACCGCTAGGTAATGCTAATGATTTATTTCAATGATTTATATTTACAAGTAGAAAACACAATTCTGGAAAATACAATTGTAAAAGTTTTATAGTACTGACCCCTGCAGGTCAAACAAAACCCACAGGCGTCTTGATATTTCTGGTTGATCTGGTCTAACCTACCGGACGGAATATGATAAATCAGATTAAGCTTTTGAACCCTCATTTCCTGGAGTGGTATCGACTTTGTGTACACTTACAGTGAGAGGGTCAGTCCAATATTAATACACAGGGAAGATAAAATAATAACTGCAGTCTGCAGCCGTTTGGCTGCAGACTGCAGTTATTATTTTATCATCAGTACCTCGTGTATGGACCCCTTATAATGAGACAAAAATGTGACGAAATAATGCCATGGGCCGAGAAATCGTTCTTACATGCTCAAAGGGTTAACTCTTGTAATAATTTGTTTATTATATAACTGTGGTTATACATTAACTGAATACGATACCTCAAATGTAAATTAAAAAATGTAAATAAAAAGATTTTAAGGAATGTTTTCAGAGTGTTTAGAGGAAGGCTCCCGAGTTTTTATTTGACGTTTGTAAAATTGCCACCTTAAAAATCTCCTCACGGCATTGACGTCTAGTGAACGTCGTTTGGGACATTGGTTAGGAATAGTTGAGACTCCCGTCGTCCTGGGAGTCAGGATTTTGGGCAAACTACAACGGTATTGATGTGCTCTGTGTGGTAGTCATATAATAAAAATGTGTATCACACACCCGTAGTCCATATACATACGTTTGATTGGTATAATGGGCAACTACTCTTATCATTCAAATCTATGATCTCTACAAGAACTACGATGACTGTGAGAACTAGGGCTGCACGGTATATCGATAAACCGATATATACCGGTATTCAAACCAATATCGATTGAATACCGGTGTAATTACAAAAATATCGGTTTATCGTCATTATTTATTTACCCACAATTTAATTTTCAAGATGTCTTGAGATTTTTAACTGTAGCCCCGAATGAATAATATTATCCTTTATCCAAGCAACAAATTAGCAGTTGAAAGAATAATTTTCCCCAAAGATTTCAACAAAACTATATCATGTGACTCCCCATTGGAACGAGCTCGTTGAGCTCGTTCCAATGAGGGGTCACATGATATAGTTTTGTTGAAATCTTTGGGGAAAATCTGATGAATTAATTTTGAAAATAATAAATTTTGATATCGTCTGCATTGGAAAAAAGGTTTTTCGAACTGCATCATCAATGTATGCCAATTCGTTCCGACTGTGATGCCCCGAGTCTCGATTGTGGTACTTGTGTTCATATATCTAAACAGTTTTCGATATACCGGTATACCGAGGTATTTTTTTTTTAATACCGATACCGGTATTCAGTTTTGAATACCGTGCAGCCCAAGTGAGAACCAAACAATCACACATTCCATATATACCCCGAACACGAAACAAATCACTTGATAACCTACCCATCTTCCATTTCCCCCAAAATGTGGGACGAATTAGGGCAAGAGTTTAACAGTATAAGCAACGGAACTATACCACTCACATTTTGCTAAGGATCACTCCTACTAATCTGTATATTTGATACATAAAAGGTCAAATTATGTGTATTGTTCTAAGTTTGTTTGTTTGTTCTTTAAGGTTTAATACAACTCCCACAAGCTTTGATCATATCATGTCAGACAATTTTACACGTGGAGGGTGGCGGTGGGTCGGAGTACCCAGAGAGAACAACTGAGCAATGGTGAGTAACTTTCAGGCCCTCTAATTTACCCTCTTGTTACAAGCGGTTAGCATTTGTTGAAGGTAAGTGTTACGTTGACATGTTGTACATCTATAGTCGACGTGCAGTATTCCCGTGGGTCACTCACCTTCAAGCAGTGCTAACCCTGATTGTACCAAGATGATAAATCAGAGAGTGCGACAGTTCCTAGGCATTGTTGAGTGCTTTCCTGTTGGAACTCTAGCTTTTTTGTACAACTTGGTGTGACCCAGACTATTAAAAGTGTCACTGTTCCCCAATAAATAAACAAACAAATAATGTTCCCATACTCCTTTCGTGCACAAATTATATTGACGAATGGGGAGTGATCCTTAGCAAAATGTGAGTAGTATACATTTAGGAAGTCTATAATGACAAGAATTCTGGATTCTTATTTCTCCCCGGTTGGCTGCAACATTCTCTAATGCCCCGAGCGCATGTTATGGGCAATAGAACGCATATAGCTCTTCTGCTACTAGAATGATGCAATAGAGTGATTTTAATGCGCAAGCTGAGTGCAAACTTCGGCTGATTAGAGTCTGGAAACAAAGGCCGACCTTCCCTTTCTCTCCTGGGCACATGTTGTTGGTTTTTATTACTTCCCAAAGTGTGATTTACTGGGATTTCCGGGTTTAATTATAAACGATAACTTCACAAGTGAATTATGCAATCAACAATTGTGTCATGTATCCGTGCGCACAAACGGAGACGCTTTGCCGTGGATGTAATGGGGACTTCGTTGTTTTTTTTTTGTTTTTTTTAACCCTTCACCTAATATGAAAAGCAGACGACAATTACAAAAAAAATTCTTGAATAGCTATTATTTTCATTTTTTGTCTCAAAAACATAGGTTATGACCTCTCATTGGAACGAGCTCGACGAGCTCGTTCGATGAGGGGGTCATAACCTATGTTTTAGAGACAAAAATGAAAAAAATAATGAAAATTAATTGTCGATTTTTGAGAATAGCGCCGGCCGTTACGTTAGGTAAAGGGTTAAATAATATAATTATCATTAATAATGAAAACTAATAAACAGAGTAATCGCTTGACTGGAATGGTTACGTGAAATAATTCATTCGAGGCGAGGGACTATATTGTAAAACACTCGTGAGCATTCGCGCACTCGTGTTTGTACAACGCCCCTCACCTCTCATGCATTATTTCACGTGACCAGTCTAGTCAAGCGATTACTCTCTATATAATCACTAAACAATATGTTGTCGCTATAGTTCATACTGTATAGCCGCTTGTGTAAAAATACTATACGTAGCTCATGAGAGAGAGTATCGTACTAGTAATGTTTCTTTTCTGATCACCAGTTATTAGACCCTCTTTTATCTTGTATTTCAAAATCACCACTGCTTAGTACAAGCACAGGGACGGCATTGCAAGTCTTTATTCCATAAGTTTCCTACAAACGAGAGATGTCAGGTTGACAGCCAATCGGGCTTTGTCAACCCCCAACAATATACATTCTATATTGCGTTTTTTTCAGTGTGATATTGTAAATGGATGATTTACTATGTATATTATTTTTTTAATGAATGCTGTTAAATAAATAATGTAATCTAATCTATAAATTTTAGACCTCACAAGAACTTGAATGTCGAACATCAATATTTGACCGAGAACAGTGTAATTGGCGGTCTTCCTGACAGATAATCATTGGGTACTTGGAGTAGGTGACCTTTTATACCATTGTTCCATTTTATGGCTGTAAGTTCATGAAAGAAGAGCCTGGCAGTCATTAAATGAATTCCCTTTTATGTAAAATTGAATGTGCTTTCGCGCAAGAAAAGTTAACACACAAAAAGTGACACATCAAGCAAAACAAAACATGGTTGTGGCACTACTAAAAGAAACAAATATCAGCTATGTGGAACAACCATGACCTGAAAATACTTCCTGTGATCATTCGACATTAGAAAATATACGCATAGATGAAAATCATGTGATTGGCGTTCTGCAATCTCTTTAGCCCAAAAAGCTGGTTGACGCGACAATATCAGCCCAAACGATTTAAACGAATGCTCAAGGAGTTTAACAAAACCACTGTCATACACTTTCTAATTTTCTACTCAATGAATGCTATTTCTCAGTTCAATGAAAAATGGCAAATATTTCGCCTATTTCTAAAAGGAAAAGTCCGAATGTCACAAGTATACTCTAAAATCAGTTGGGTTAATAATTAACCCAGATCAACTGGCTTAAGTGAATATGAACCCAGTTGGGTTCATATTCACTTAACCTAGTTGATTTTTAATCCAACTGATTTTAGAGTGTAACTATAGGCCAATTTCATTTTAAGTTGTGTTGTCAAAGTCTTTGAAAATGTGTATTCAATCAGGTTTTTGACTTTCTCAAGTCAAGCAACCTGTTAACTCAATTCCAATCTGGATTCACCCCAGATTATTCAACCTAATTCCAGTTAATTAACTTTGCAACACTATAAACTGCTCTCTAGACGAAGGTAAAGAAATACGCTTTCTGTTCTGCGATGTAAATAAGATGGAAGCTTCTTTAGTAGTTTGAGTCATATTTGGTACACAGACAGCAGCGAATTACTATTCATTCTGCAGCGTCATCGTGGATAGAAATTACAGCAGGGGTTCCCCAGGGCTCTTGTCTTGACCCTTTACTTTTTCTTGTATATATAAACAACGCTGTCGAAAGCATTTCTTGCACATTTGACTTTCGGTGACACTAGTTCATTTTATCTTATTTTAGAAGACCCTAACCAAGCTGCTGGACGTCTCCAAGGCGGCACTGTGGGAATAGAACAATAGGGTCAGTCAACGGCTGGCTGATTTCAACCTAGTAAAAACGGAATACATGATAATATTCCAAAAAATTACTGAAGCTACACATCCGCCACTGACGATATTTAATACGAATACTGAAGACGTACGTAAATATAAACACCTTGGATTAATAGTGAATGACTATGTATCCTGGGAAAACCACATTACCGAAATTACATCCAAGGCATAAGAAAACACAATTTTTCTCTGACCATAAGACCCTGGAAACAAATTATATACCATTTGTAATTATTGAATACACTGATACGGTCTTGGACAGATGTACTACAGCCGAAAAGTGACGAACTGGAGAATATTCAAATAGAACTTAGAAGCAGCGATAATCATAACCGGTGCGACGCGGAGTGTTAGTAGAGAGCTGTTCTATTTCGGGACGGATTGCGAACCATTCAAATCTAGAAGAGAGAAACAGAAACTCAAACAATATTACAAAACATACCACCATGTCACTCCCCAATATTTGTACAGTGTTATCCCTTCGCCATCCTCTACCTCTGGTAGGTAAAACCTACGCCATAACAAGGACCTAACAATTCTATTTTGCCCTGATGTACACCAAAGGTAATATTTCTCACAGTTATGAAATTTACTGCCTTACTGAAATTCGCGTAAGCAACTGACTCTACACTTTAGTGGATTTCTGAACTGTAAGAAGGTTTTCGTACCAAGTTGTTTTCTTCAACGACAAATCACTAAAGCCCTACTCCTTTCCTGCATTAATCTCATTGACCACCACTACAAAATGTATCGCTCACTTACAACAGTTTGCAGGCAATGTGCAGTCGAAAGAGCGGAACATTACCCCTTACACTGCCCGCTTTACTTAGCAGAAAGGATTGCCACCTAAGGCAGTTACCTTATTTCGTTAATGCTGATGATCTACTGAATGGAAGTGTTAACTATAAGAACGAAATTCACAATTCATGCTTGATTTTCCGCCCCGCCTCGGACCAAAGACATGACGTCATATCAAGTGATCTAGTTACGGCATGTGGTTTAGCAGGAAGTGATCATGTTGTGACGTCATTGTCATAACGATACGTAGTATCAGTACGCATGCACAGCGCGTATTGTGACACGTGTTTCCGTTGTCCATTTTGTATACCGGTGGCCACCATCTTGGTTTCTATGGTGACACGTCGTTGCTATGAGCCCAGAAGGTTTCTAGTATTGTGCGGTGTGTTCGGATGTTAAAATTGCCGAAATGATCTTCACCTGACTCGGATTCGTCCAGCAAGGAACTCAGCGGTAGAAGTAGCAAGTAGTGCTATTCTTTCTCATCTGCTTCCCCCATATGTGTGCATGAGAGCCATAAAGGTATCCTTCGTTAGTGAGGTTTTACATCAAGTCCCTTATACCCGCAGCCAGTTACTTGAGAATATGAGGCTATGAGAACCGTGGGGAAAACCCTCAATGAGGTATAATCTATCATCCCTCGTATCCTCATGTTGGTATTTGAGGATAACAATTGCATGGCTCCTATGCAGCCCCTAGCTCTTATAAGGCTCATATATTGCTCCTACAAAAGCCATGTGCGGCTCCTGGTAGTTTTACCATTGACTTTTACCACGACCTCAACTGTACATCTTATGACCAGCATCTATTATATTCACCATTACTGGGAGCGCGGTGGCTCAGTGGTAGACTGTTGGACTTCTATGCTACAGGTCCCGAGTTCGATCCCCGTCCTGGACAACCCGCGTTGTGTCCTTGGGCAAGGCACTTTATCCCGATTGCCTACACGGGGGCACGATGATGCAGTGTACTAAGTCGCACTGCACGTCGATGCTTGAGCGGAGCTTGAACAGAGTTAGAATGTTGAGGAGCTGACAGTTGCTCGTCGATGCTCGGTGGTTTTCTCCGGGTACTCTGGCTTACTCCGTCCGTAAAACTACCACGGCCACGATTAGCCATTGTGCGTAAGCATGTGACCTTAAACACCAATAAATAAATAAATAAATTCACCATTACTGTTGCGTTCTACCACCCTTGCAGTCTTGTGACATTACCTTTGACTTATAGCACTATTACAAGCTTGCTAGCTCTCAAGCTCCTCATATCCTCATTCAGGTATTGAAGGGCCAAGACCATAGAACCGCACTTCCAGGGCCCCTCCATAACAACCACTTGCCTTCCATCTCCCTTTTTCGTCGTTAGAGGGTCGTGCGGAAATCCTTCAATGAGGTATAATCTGTCATTCCTCATATCCTTATCCAATGAGGGCTTTGTGGCAATCCTTCAATGAGGTATAACCTATTGTTCCTCATGTTTTCATCTAGGTATTTGGAGACTGAAGACAATGGTGGATTGTGGACTAATGAGGACTATTGATTGGCGGATACTGGACCACGCCTTATTTCCCTGCGCCTACTTTCCATGCCCTACTGCATGTTTTCTGCCTTCCACCTCCCACCTCTGCTTCTACTTTCTACCACACTACTTACCAACTATTTGCTAAGCTAATACGTACTATTTGTAATCTCTCCAGCTCTTAGGACTTATCAACCGTATGTTTGCCGACCATAGCTACTACTGCTAATATCACCAGTCTCATCTATTGATGTTTCGAAGAACATCACAAGCTGCCTTCAGTACAAGCAGCCTTTCTTTCGAAGACACTTTACATGTCAAAAGTGCAAATATGACATGACATTTCAACTGCAGTGAATGTTTTCCCTTTGTTGAGATTCGCGAACTCCACTCCTCTAACATTTTCCCGGTTATTCACATCCGGAATATACACGTCAATGATATCCGATAAAGGGCGACGAGTCATTTTCAGTGGCCTGAATTGTGAGGGAGAAGTCTGATTTCTTTTACCCGAGTGATGGCAGATGCATTATCTGGGTTATTTGGAGCGCGGTGGCTCAGTGGTAGACTGTTGGACTTCTATTCTAGAGCTTCCGCGTTCGATCCTCGTCCGGGACGACCCACGTTCTGTCCTTGGGCAAGGCACTTTATCCCGATTGCCTGCATGGGGGCATGATGACGCAGAGTACTAAGGCGTACCGCACGTCGATGGTGCACATGTCCTCAACCGCAATAATTCTGCTTGAACGCAGCTTGAACAGAGTTAGAATGTTGAGGAGCTGACAGTTGCTCGTCGATGCTAGGTGGTTCTCTCCGGGTACTCCGGCTTCCTCCACCCGTAAAACTGTCACGGTCACGATTAGCCATTGTGCATAAGTATGTGACCGTAAACACCAATAAACAAATAATAAATAATCTGGGTCATTTAACCTTTTGAACACGAGAAGCGCATTTTCCGGCACAGGGACATGGTACGTCATACTTTCACTGAGAAGGACGCCTGCTAAGTTAAGTGTGGCGTAGACCAATCAATATTTTCAATGTGTAGCCCCAAGGCTGAACGTTGAACATATTGATCGGTCTACCCTCAAATAATTAATATGGACTCTTTTAATTGCTGCATTTGAACTGACATTGAAGATACAACCAGTGTTCAAAGGGTTAAGGAATATAAAGCTTCGATTTTCAGATAATGCTGATTCAGATTCCCAGGAAGCAAAAACGACTAGGCATCATAGAATAATAACATTCATAAACACAATTAGCAGCAACTAATTAACAGATAATCCGTCATTAAAAATATCTCTCAATATCACACCTACCAACACTAAGCGTCCACTTTGGCCCTTTGTCTTTGTTCAGGTAATGCGTTTTTACAGCAGCCCCCACCCCCCCCCCCCCCACACACACACACAAAAAATAGCAAATCTCATCTCCTGTACTTTTATATTAACCCTTTACCCAACATGAAAAGCAGACGAGACTTGCAAAAATAATTCTTGAATAACTAATTTTTTTCATTTTTTGTCTCAAAAACATAGGTTATGACCCCTCGTTGGAACGAGCTCGACGAGCTCGTTCCAATGAGGGGTCATAACCTATGTTTTTGAGACAAAAAATGAAAAAAATAATGAAAATTAACTGACGATTTTTGAGAATAGCGCTGGCCGGTTTTGGCCGTTACGTTAGGTAAAGGGTTAATCGAAAGCGTAGTATTTATTATATGACAATGATATTTTTATCCTAAATACCACTGCTGTTTGACGATTTTATTCAGACTGTTGGATCACACCAGGTGAGATTTTCCCGGATCAAAATTCCAAATCACACTCTTACGGAAATTGCCGAGAATTTCCGTATGAATAACGTCGGACTATTTATCCGTTAAAAATAGACTTCGTAACTTGGGATGCCGTTGCTGTTGTTTACAAAGATTCGTCTGCTATTTTTATGTTCGGCTTTCAAGGGAATAAGTAATATTTATTATTATTTATTGGTGTTTAAGGTCACATACTTATGCACAATGGCTAATCGTGACCGTGACAGTTTTACGGGTGGAGGAAGCCGGAGTACCCGGAGAGAACCACCGAGCAACGATGAGCAGCTGTCAGCTCTCCAACATCGTAACTCTGAACTCTGCACCGCAGCACAGGCAGGGTTAGATTAGTTGAAGACATGCGCACCATCGACGTGCAGTACGCCCCAGTACACAGCGTCATCGTGCCCCCATGTAGGCAATCGGGGTGAAGTGTCTTGCCCAAGGACACAACGCGGTTGCCGCAGGTGGGATTCGAACCGAGGACCTCTCTTCTTGCAGCCTGCACCTCTACCAACTGAGCCACCTCGCCCCCAAGGGAATAAGTAAATCGATGTAAGCAAATTATGTTACAGTTAGTGTGTCAATCATATAATAAACCTATCATCATAACAGTGTGTTGATCCGTGTCGTAGTATCACGTCTCGTTGAGGTGACCAGATTGTCGGCAGTGTGATCCGACAATCTGGCCACCTCAACTCGACGTGATACTACGACACGGATCAACACAATGTTATGATAATATGTATGTATAATATATATCACGATGCACACACTGCTAATATAATGATCAGAAAAAGAAGCTACAGGACATCAAAAGATTGTGAAAAGGTCGTTTTCTTATTTTTAAATGGATTTCGACAAAGGACAATAGTTATACGTTGAAACTCATTAGGAATACAATTCTTAAAAGCCATCTTCTGTAGTTTTATACTACTCTACAGAAAAAAAATGCCTGAATTTTGTGAAATGATTCGCACATGGATTATACAAATAGATTATCATGATAATGTGCATGTCCTGTGATTTGTATCAGATTCGAGGTGATGTCCAGAATGGGATCTCAACGAGCCGGCTTTGCTGGCGAGTTGTGATCCCATTTTTGTACAACATCGAGAATCTGATACAAATCACAGGACATGCACATTATCATGATAATTCATTTATCTAACAATTCCGTCGCATAAGCAGATTAAATCTTAACCCTTCACCCAACGTAACGGCCAAACCGGCCAATGCTATTCTCAAAATATCGCCAATTAATTTTCATTTTTGTCTCAAAAACATAGGTTATGACCCCTCGTTGGAACGAGCTCGTCGAGCTCGTTCCAACGAGAGGTCATAGCCTATGTTTTTGAGACAAAAAATGAAAAAAAATAGTTATTCAAGAATTTTTTTTGCAAGTGTCGTCTGCTTTTCTTGATATGTAAAGGGTTAAATTATTTTCAAACATTTTTGGGACATAATGTTCGGTCGACCACTGAAACGCACATAGAATGTATCAATGTGCCTGTTATGATAGCCCGTAGCGCTACCGGAAACGAGTCGTCTATATGATACGGAATCAGAACACATTATGTGATACGTACCGTTTCTCGTGGTTTTCAGGTCAAAATCTATATGATTGTTAGATAAAAATTTGATAACATTTCGAAATTTAAATTTTTATATGAAATTCCCATATCCTTAGTGTTAAATTTACTGGCAGGATTGGGAAATTAAGGGTAACTAATTTTTTTTACAAATCTCTTCCAATGTAGAAAATAGTCTGCCATGGAAACCAAAAGCATTCCATTTTTTACCTTAGCCTCAAGTTCGCATTCCCCAATTTCTCTTGGCCTCGGAATTTCTCCTATAGAATCCTATATGACTAAACTTATCACAAAACCCACTGGGCTGACCACAGTTTGACGTCGAGTGACTAAACGTGTAAAAATTCCATTTAAAACTTACATTTTCTCAATTTTTCTGGCTTCTCGTGACTTCCAAATTATTCATTTTGCGGAGCGACTGTTGCAGATTTTGATTCATAAGTTAAATGGAACCGAAGAACATTATTGTCGCTTATTTTATTTCCTTTCTCTGTTTTACACCCATATTCGTTGAAACGTCTTGGACAGAACCCAAGGAATGCCCCGTCTCGCGATCAGATTAACTAGGCTTGATGGGACGATGTCTGATACTGAACCGACGACGCAATTCAGGACATACGTACGGTACACAGAACATTTGATCGCGCCAATGTCGGCTCCTACATTCGTAAGCCCATGTCCCGACTCATCCGGCCATTGCTTCATCAATTCTCGGGACTCAACAAACTGCCAATTAATTACCGAGTCAGCGAAATAATCAAAACTGTACTTTCTTATCATCTGAGATTTTTCGTTTTCCAACATCGTGATCTCAACTTGAAAAATAGACCCTTGGTTTCAGCTTATTTATTTCAATGGGATTGACGAACAACTTCTATAGCTTATAATAACGATTGGCTTTTGACCCCAAGAACAAGTTTTGAGAGATTATCTTTCCATTTCACTCTTCGATTATACTTCGAGGGGATATTTAACCCTTTGAACCCGAAAGACCGCTTTAGCGGTCTAGGACCGTGATACGACCTGGCGTCATAAAGTCAAAGTCTTGACTGGTCTTTCCCCCACGGAACGAATGCACTCTTTACCAGTTGATGAATCTGAACAGGCATAGAGTATGCCACCAGGGTTCAAAGGGCTGACCTACACAGGCTGTATTTCACTCTTCATTTTTAACTTTGATATGGGGTACGCTTTACCAGCATTCATCAAACAATATAAAAAGTGATGACTGCACTTGGGGAAAACTTTGCGCATTGTCTCCCGAGAAACTACTATTTCCCGGAGCGCCAACGTCGGGAGATATCTATTACGATAGGAAACAATCCGCAATGCTTCCCTTATGCATGGTCAACATTTGTTTTATCATGCTGAAGAAACGCGTTACTGTTTAGGACACCAAGACAGTGACGTAGCCACGGGGGCCTGGGGCGTCCCCTAAAATTTTCGTATGCCCCTCTAAAACAGTGGCCCATTGCAAGTTTCATAGAACACAGAGTCCAAAAAAAGATCTGCAATATATGGCTACACACGCCACAAATGGAAAAGTTTCTATCTCAGAGGACTGAATTTTGCACAACTTTGTCGGGGTGTGTGTGTGTGGGGGGGGGGGGGGGGGGGCTAGTATTAACTATAACTCTCCGATCGGAGGTCCTAGTTAGGATTAGGAGAGGCTCTCGAACCCCCGACAACGACCTTCCAAATATCACGCCCCAGCCCCAAACACTAGCCACAACACCCCCGCATTATAGAATCCAGGCTGCACCAAGGTTCCTTCGAAATCAGTCATCCAAATTTTAATACTTGTCTTACTTGGCATACATCTTTGCTACTTGGTGTCATTTCAAAGCCGTTTTCGCCCCCCCCCCCCGCCCCCCAGCCACCTTTTCTCGAGAATTACAGATGAATACTGAATAGCTGTTTGCCACCATAGAAACCAAGATGGCGGCCACCGCTATACAAAATGGACGACGGAAACACGTGTCACAACACGCGCTGTACATGCGCACTTATACTACGTATCATTATGACAATGACGTCACAACTTGGTCGCTTCCGTGAACAGTTGTGTGCTTTGACTGTCTTTCGCTTCGATTAAATTTTCAAAATCTCCCGCCTTTGTTTTATATATTTTTAAAAGATGTCATGTTTAGATGGTAAAATGTATTTTTGAGACTTATGAGTGTGAATCTGTCTGCTGAAACTCACGTCTTCTCGATCAACCAACGTCTTACTTAACCAATGCACTGGAGCACGTTGGCTTAGTCGCTAGTTCAATAAACTTCAATCCGAATGGTCCACGATTTGATCCTGACCAGCGGAACTGTGTTGTTCCTTGGTTAGTGCACTTAATCCCGACTGCCCACTTGGGGGCAGGATGGTGCTGTGTATGAAGGCGTACTGCACATCGATGATGCATTTGCCTTCAACCAGTGCTAACTGCGGGTCTGAGAGATGCTCGCCGCTGTGCGGTGGTTCTCTCTGGGTACTCCGGCTTCTTCCACCCTGTCCGACATGAGGTGAGTCCGGCTGTCAAAAGTGTTGCTAAACCCCAAACAAACAAACTTCTAAAACAATGTGCCACTGCGTCCCCGAAAAATTGTGTCGTTACACTGAAAAATTACTGCTGAAAATACGGTAACGGACTAGCAACTTTACTACATTTAACGGTATAAATACGTATTTTTTAACTGAAGACATTTTATTCGATCGAGAAGCAGAACTAAGGAGCTGATATGTATATATAACATTTGACGCCTGTTCAATCGTCATCAAAAGTAGAACAATTAATATTTTAACCTGCACACGATTGACTGCAGGTTAAAAATATTAATTTGTCCACTTGAGAATGGACTCTTCCCAGACACGTTGGCCTAAAAAGACTGGATCCACTAAACATGAACACTTCTTTGTTTCCATAATTTCGCTTTGAGTGGAAACAGTAGTTTCCGTACAATGTACAGTAAAGGGACCGGCAGCTGATTGCCAGTGCATTACCGTAAATATAACGATAATTTCAAACAGCGTAAAAATCATTCAAATAGTTTGGTTCATTACCTTACAAGACGAGTGAACAAAACTGCGAACAAATTTCCTGAATAAGTTTTCAGAACAAAGTCAATCATTTAATACTTACGCTGCCGAAAGGAACTATTGCCACTTATTTTATGATGATTATCCGTACGTTCTGGTATGTGCGGATCTGACCTACCATCTGATTAATTGTTGGAAAGGGCTCAGAGAGCCCTTTCCAACAATTAATCAGATGATAGAGTTTCAAGTATGTCATAAATCTTATTAAACTTCCTCGCATACAGGCGTACATAAACGTCCTCCATATATGGCTAAAGTGGGCGGGGCCGTAAAAGGGTTAATATCCACAAATCTTCGGACCAATAGTCATTACCAAAACCCATCTGAACACAAAAAAAACTTCACACTTACAAATTTCATTATGTTTTTCATCGTACATTATACATAAATTTCAAGTGATATTTGAGTAAAGCATTTTGTGACAAGAAAGATTTTACACAGACAGAGTCATTTCGTTCTGAATAATTTAACAACTTCTTTTTTGGGGGACTTTCAATGCGATGATATAGGTTTTGATTTTTCGTTTTGACGCTCGTTTCATTGAGGGAACATAAGCTTTGTTCAGGAGGAAATATTCATAAAATTTGAATATCGAGCTTTGTGAATAGATCTGGTCGGATGAGGCCGCTACATTATGTAAATAGTTGGATGAACTCGGAGAGCGCTCAATGTTACTCTTTGTTATGGTTGGAGCACAAGTTTTTCTTTCTGTCGGAAATAAAGGCAAAGACTCACCTTTCTTTCTGATAGAAAGAAAACACGTGCTTTGACCAAGTTGGAGCACAAAGGGCTATTGTGTTTAGCCAACAAGTATTTGTTCCCCACTGTATGAAAACATGATACACGCTCACCTTCCGTTCTCTTTGAAAATAAGAGAACAGCTTGAAGAAAAGATTTGTGCTTCAAAGCTCTTCATTGATGCATCTCGCGTCGCTTCATTGTGGTTCACCCCACTGCGCTATTCAAAAATATGATCATCGCAGGAAGAAGGAGATATTTGAAACTCGGTCCTAACCATGGGCAAAACAGGAGAGATGGAGTTGACATTGTTTCAGAACAACTCGTCGGAATAACTTCGAATCTTCTTGGTACAACTCTAGCAATAAGTCGCCTGATGCTCTGTTCTCACAAGATGTGCTATCAGACGGATGGTAAGAGCTTGTTTTTAACAAGGACTGTATAGGGTTAATTTTTAAAGTTAAAAATATCATTTACTTTCTATAACGCCACTTGATCACCATAGTTGTGTGTCGTTTACAAGGAAAAATATCCAGTTGTTAGAGAAGCTAGTGTTGCAAAATCCATTTACTTTCTGTATAGTGAAGATATAATCGATTGGGTTCATTCTTCGAGCTTAATCCTTTTTTAGCTCTATTGATTTTTTTGTGTTTCAAGTGAAATTGGAGTCTACGTCACGACCCAGGTACATGCACTGTAAAATCAGTAGGGTTAAAAATCAACCCAAATCAACTGGGTTGAGTGAATATGAACCCTATTGGGCTCATATTCACTCAACACAGTTAATATGGGTTGATTTTTAACCCACCTGATTTTAGAGTGTACATCAGTGCAGATGGCGGTTCAATGTAAACAAATATGAAGCAAGAAATATCTTGAACGTAACATCTTGATAATTCGCACCGACTGTGAAGTATTTTGAAAGCCTGTACAGAGTTTCATGTATACTCTGCACGATATTTTTAAGTATGAAGAGTTCTCCCACACCTTCCCCACAAGCCATAACTAAAATCGTAAAAATAATATTCGTTGTGGGCTCGAGGACAGGGGCGTAGCCGGTCTAAATGAAGGGTGAGGGAAAATATCCACCTCATTTCATTTCACTTCGTTCTGTGTTGAGAGTGCGTATCTCTTAGATAAAGTTTCGGGGTCTTCCCTGAGAAGACAATAACTTTTCATGATACCTGGACCGACCACCTCTGAGTACTTTTGGTAGGCACAAGTACCCAAAGAGTGAAGGCATACCTATAACAAAAAATAAACCCAAGAAATATCAATATGAGGGTCCGCCAGGGGTAACTGCGATGTGTCCTTTGGCAAAGCACTTAATCCCTATTGCCCACGTGGAGGCATGGTGGCGCTGTGTACTAGGACGTACTGTACGTCGATGGTGCACCTGGCGTCAACCAATGCTAACCCTGCTTGTGTGGAGTTAGTATGTTGGGAAGTTTGACAGTTGTTCGCCATTGCTCGGTGGTTCTCTGTGGGGACCCCGGCTTCCCCCGCCTGTACAACTGTCCGACACGAGGTGACCCTGGCTGTCGAAAGTGTCGTTAAACTCCAATAAATAAATAAATAAATATTAGTATGAGAGTACATGAACCAGATTATGAGATTTCAGGCATCAATATTTTTGAGGTTGATACTTTTCAGGAAAAATGAGGAGGACGATTCCCACAATCCCATAGCTATTTGGCTAAGTTCGTCGTTAGATGTGTGCTGTCATCCGTCGGCTTAATAAAAAGGTACTACATACATTCTTGCTTCCCAATAGTAGCAAATGACCTTTCATTGGCACGAGCTTGACGAGGTCATTTGAGTTGTGGTCATAAGCTATGGTTTGTAACCAAATCTGAAAAGAATTTTCACATAAAAAAACTGTGAACGTCGTCTGTGAATCGTCTTAGGGGAAGGGAAAAATTTGAAATGCTGGAAGAACAAATACCGGAGTTGTTGCCGTATAATGGAGATGGATTCAGGCATTTATTACTTTCCAAAGTGTGATTTACTGGGATTTCCGGGTTTGATTATAAACGATAACTTCACAAGTGAATTATGCAATCAACAATTGGGTCATGTATCCGTGCGCGCAAACGAAGACGCTTTGCCGTAGGTGTAATGGGGACGTTATTGGGTTTTTTTTTTGTTTTTTTAACCCTTTACCTAATATGAAAACAGACGACACTTGCAAAAAAAATTCTTGAATAACTATTATTTTCATTTTTTGTCTCAAAAAACGAGCTCGTTCCAATGAGGGGTCATAACCTATGTTTTAGAGACAAAAAATGAAAAAATAATGAAAATTAATTGGTGATTTTTGAGAATAGCGCTGACCGTTTTTGGTCGTTACGTTAGGTAAAGGGTTAAATAATACAATTATCGTTAATAATGAAAAGTAATAAACAGAGTAATCGTTTGACTGGACTGGTTAAGTGAAATAATTCATACGAGGCGAGGGACTATATTGTAAAACACTCGTGCGCATTCGCGCACTCGTGTTTGCACAACGTCCCTCACCTCTTATTATTATTTCACGTAACCAGTCCAGTCAAATGATTACTCTCTATATTTTTTCAGATTTTCACTTTTTGTTTCTTTTTGTGAAAAATATTATTTTTATCAGCTTATAAAGCGTTTATTTATTTATTTATTTATTTATTTATTTATTTATTTATTTATTCATCGTTGTTGATGAAGTAGGGGAAAAGGGTATTGTGGTAAGGTAAACCGTTAAGACCTTTCCCCTGCTTTCTGCCACAAAAGACAGTAACATGCCAGCAATTTAACTACATTTAACCTGGATTGTTAGTAGACAATTGAAATATCCATTCAATACCCATCCTGCAGGGGAGATGCTACAAAGCTTTCATGGCGTGTCGATAGTCATAATCTAACTCCGACAAAAGAGAAAATCTCTAGGCCAAGTAGTGTTTGTATTGAATACATGCATATACAGTCTCATCCTGTCAGAAGCTGCGGATACAAAGGGATGATATCAGGAAAACCATTCACAGGAAAACTTTATGATAAATAATCGTTTTATTATGAAGTAACATTCACGACAGTAGTTTGTCATGTACCCGAACAAGAAAGATTTGTATGACCTAGTGGATGACATAGAAAGCAACGTCAGTTCACGTGAGCCAGTTACGTCATGTTTGGTCGTCATGGTAGCCCGCGTGGGTGCTTAGGTTTTGACGTTCTTACTGGAGGCCACCATCTTGGTTTCTATGGTGGCTCGTGGTTACTATGTGACTTAAACCCATGTAGTTGAACAGAGGTGTGTTCGGCGATTGTGTCCGATTGGCCGGGAGTATATCTAATTACCACAAACAACCCGACAATTGTTTATTTGTCTCGGATTCCCCAGAATCCTCGTTTGTTCATTCCTAATTTGATGGCACATGGTTACTATGAAACTGGAATTGTTCTAGTTCTTGGGATGCGTTCGACTCGATAGAAGTAAATCTAATTATCCAAATGAACCTGGCGTCTAACCAATAACGACAAAAAATTACCGAAACGGGTTTTTGTTAGAATTTTTCGACTTCTACTTTTTATACCAATTAGAGCCTCTTTATATTTTACGCTCTGATTTTAGTAACTGCCTTAACTGATCACTGACTAGCCACTAGGTTCCTTTAATTCCCCTTAATTCCAATAGGAACTATATTCTTACATGTTCCAACACTCGCATGTAATCTTTAGTAACGTATTTAACTGACTCCATTACTGCATGGTATTAAGTTAAACTTAATTCTTCAGTTTAATGAGAATCAAGACTGCATCTCATCGATAATGAAATTTTTCCTTCAACAATAGAAAAGTACTTTGTATTTCTTTTCCATAGACTTCTATGTTAATTTCCTAAATTCCCGACAGTAATCCTATGGGAAACAATCACAAACTCCCATCCCATCGAGAATCAAAAAGTCGATCAAAAACGTTGTAACGGCGTGACATTTTCAAAAACGCCTGTCGTGTACAGATACATTCCGGAGACGCGTTACGTCACTTCATTTTGTATCGCACTTTCGTTAGAGAGTTTTCTTAGCAATTTTGGCTTTGCAAATATTTTTATGAGGATAGAGTCTGATGCTGCTACTACTGCTGTGTTCGCTACCAGGACTGATGTTTATGCATGCGAAGGATGTGGGAAGACCTTTACCGATATTTGTAACCGTAACCGCCGTCGGGGAAATACCGAGAGAGAAGAAAACTTACGACTACATTAATGGTAACAAGACTTATGCCTCGAAGTAAAAGGTAGACAACATCTGAAGAAATGCCTGCACGGAGAGCTACATTGTATACCTGCATTGAATATGGCAAGGGGTTTGATCAACTACCCCATTTAGCCGGCACCAGAGCGTCACTGTGTCTGATAAACGTATGACCGATGAACAGACGAGGAGACCATCTAAACAACCATGATCACAATTGATGTTGACTCCATCAATTGTGATCTGAGTTTGTTGACAGAAAACGAGACGTATGGCTATGTACCAAAACAACTGGAAAAGTATTCGACTAGCCATGCCGTGCGAAGAATAAAAAAGAGTCCAGGACCAACAGCACTACAGAATCAGCGATCTGAACCTGAAGACGATGAACGATGAACACACGACCACCGTATTTCTGCCACAGAAACTGAGATTTGAGATAGATCTTAGCTTTGTCCTAGAGGTTCACTGAGATTAATTAGCTGAAATATTACTATCCATCGCAAAACAACGCCCGGGTACTTGATGTTCCACCCCTCGTATTGTGCCAAGCGGACTTAAGATTTACTAGATGATGTGATGGAAGAAGATATCCTGGAATGGGCCTAGCTGAAACAGCCAAAAAACCAGATGGCTAGTAGAGAGAGTAGCCGACGTTGCCTTTTACGGGGGTAAGCTGTAAGATCACACGGTTGGAATGGGAGAAGATTTTCCCGATCTCCCAGATCAAAGCAGTAAAAGCTTTGGTGAACGATCGTCCTTCCCTGTGTATCTTCCGATGCTTAGCCTTGAGAAGTGGAAGACCGAGGCAGTATGAATAAGGCTTCTGATGGCATGTATAATAGGAACACGACGAAGCCGAAGAATGGATTTCGTGGACTTACCTAAGCCGAATTACCCGACTTGGAAAAATGTTTTAAAGTAAACTTGAGTGTATGAGCTTTGCAAGAATGATGATAGCTAATTTGTTACCAGACTATTCTAGAGATCTCGTAGAAGATATGCTGAAACGACACTCTAAAATCAGTTGGGTTAAAGATCACCCAAACCAACTGGGTTGAGTGAATATGAACACAATTGGGTTCATATTCACTCAACCCAGTTGATTTTTAATCCGGCTGATTTTAGCGTGGATGTATGCGAACGTCTAAAAGAATGCATTTTATCTACATCATCGATATAGACCAGTACCTTTTAATCATATGAATATCGCAAGTGTGGCATTTTTATTGGGGCTTAACAATACTTTCGCCAGCCATGGTTACCTCGTGTCGGACAGTTTTGCGGTTGGAGATAGCCGGAGTACCCGCAGATAACCATCGCCTAGCGGCGATCAACAATCAGACTCCCAACGTACTTATTCCACACAGGCAGGGTTAGCATTGGTTGAAGATAAGTGAGCCTTAGTACACAGTGCCACCACGCCTCTTCGTGGGCAATCGGGACTAAATGTCCTGCACACAGACACAACGCAGTAAAGGTTGTGTTTGGTTTGTAAGGTTTGACCCGTGAACCTTCTGATTTGAAGTCCAATGTGCTAACCACTGAGACGCCGGGCTCCCAGTGCGGCAAATTATGGCACATAGTGAAGAAATTAAACAGAAATGAAGACATGCTCCAATGAAGTTTCCTATATATGTATGTATGTAGTCGTAATTCCCATCCCAGGCGGTGTTTGAACTGTTGGAAGATGAAGGAAAAGAAGTGTCCGGAGAGAAGTTCTACCCAAACCGGTGTGAAAGGAATGGAAGTCCGTAGAAAAATTAGTCCCTCTGGACTATTATTCCGCGGAATTATAGTCCTAGGTCTAACATTTCTAGGAATTTCTAGGAATAGTAGTCCAGAGGGTTACATCGACTATGAAAGTTGTTTGGACAAGTCCAGGCTGCCTGCTGGGATGGGAGTGATAAAATGACGTGGGGAACAGAGCACGACCATTCAGTGTGAGCATATGCAGTAATGTTCCAGGATCCGAAAAACGAAGTGTTTCATTGCCAATGAAAAATCCCAAGAACTTGTCGAAAAAATGGCGATTTACCTTGAGATATTTCTTCTCATTGTCACCTCCTGAAGCAGTACTACAATTCGCCGACCGTACTGGAACTCAAACAAAAAACTAAAGAAATGGTGGAAGCGGAAGCGAGAGCTACTGGAGAGGAAACATTCAAAACACACCCAGTGCAGACGCTAGAGAAGAAAATCCAAGATTACTTATAAGAGATGCCTGCCGTGGATTCTGGAAAACACGGCGTGAATATAAGTGAAGCATGAACTGATATCATATCTGAAGAGACAGAACCCACTCAAGTTAGCCAACAGGAAATTCAAAAAGACATGTGCATCTCCACAGAATATTTCACGTCTGTTGATATCTGTAATTAGCTCGCTCTGGGATTCAGCTGTGATAAGGTTCTGACGGCCTTCGGATGTTCGGTGACGAAGGGATTTTCACCATATGAATGTATCGACTGCTTGGACAAATAGGAACAATACCACCTATCCGACCACACAGCCTTCAAAAATTATTTCACAAACGAAGAATACCAGTGCTGTCAGCAGGTATGGAATGATCAGAAGATGATGACTTGTCGTTATTTTGTGATCTGGTATAACAACAGAGACGTAAAACCACCCCTGCAAAGCTGTTGACAAACAGTTTGCTTTCATCCAAGGACGCCATATCGAATGTTCCAAATCATAAATGATGACACCTACTTCACATTACTCAGCCAGAAGAAGCATATAGTGAAAGACAATATCGTCGGTGGACCTTCGATTAACTTCATCCGATACCACAAGAAAGACGTCACCCGAATCAGAGAAGCGAAATACGGCGAAGAAGCAAATCCATGTGGAAGTGTTGGAGTGTGTTTTGATGCGAATGCATTATACACATGGTTTTGATGCAGGGGCTGCCAATGGAAGGAGCATCAGGCGACATGCAGAAGACCAGTTTAAATCAGACCTCTCCCGTAAGTACGGAAAGATGGCAGAACAGTTGTTGGAGTTTATTTCCAACCGTTATGGCGTCCATATGAGACACCAGTTTAACGGAGGTGAAAAGATGAATGGCCGACGGAAGTTGCCTGTTGATGGCTGGTGTAAAGAGACACTGACTTTGTACCAATCACACGGCTTCTTCTGGCATCGGCATTCCTGCGTGAAAGATAAGAACGGGCTTCCTGTTATCCACTATATATCAGAGATAAACCCCTGAAAGACCTTTTACAAGACAACCTTGCCAATGCAAATGAAATCACCGACTTGAGTTCTACACTCTATAAAATCAGGGAGTGTGAGTGGAGAGAAATTAAGATGACTGATGCCACATTCAAAACCTTCCTGAAAGAGAAGTATTCCAATAAAATAGATGGAGCGATGACAGAAGATGCGTAGAAAAAAGTGAAGATCGGTTAAATGATTGGTTTGATAGAGCGTGATTTACATGTACCAGATTACCTCAAATAGTACATTGAAGAGATAACACATATTTTCAAGAATACAGAGATCTCCATCGATGACGCTGATAAGCACATGAAGTCCTTTGCAGAGAAGAATGGGAGAAGAAACTAAGTTTGATCGGAAGCTACGTCACTGAAAAAATGTTGTTTGCAATCCCACTGCTGCAGTGGTATCATAGGCATGGTACTGAAGTCGACCACGTCTGCCAGAGTATCCAATACAAGTCAAAAAGAGATTTTGGAAATGAACTGCCCGAAGCCAGAAGACAGGGATATATTGACCCCGACAAGTCGATCGTTGCCGATACTATGAAGCTGTTGGGAAATTCTGAATATAGGAAAAACGTCACCACCAAAAAGAAGCATCGACATGTGTGCTACTGCAATGATGAAGAAGTCACCAGAGCTATAAATGACACGCCCTTCGGGATATTGGATCCCTTTGATGAAACTTTATTTGAAGTAGAACTCAACAAGCAGACCATCAAGTTAGATCTGCCACTCCACATATGGTTCTTTTTGTTACAGTCTGTGAGACTTCAGATGCTTCAGTTCTATTATGATGTCATCGATATCTTTGTCAACCGCCGATATTTTGGATGTGCAGAAATGGATACAGATTCTTCATACCTTTGTACCTCGTCGCCATCCATAGATGACATTGTGAAACCAGACAAGAAAGTACAATGTTACAGAGAGAATCACAAGTGTTTTTCATATGAGTTGTGATTTGCAGAGAGATGATTATGTGAAGACCAAACTGGAAGGCAAAGGATGGCTGGCTATTGAAGTGTGTTGCCAGTTTAAAGCGTTATGTCAGAAGGACTCCAGGCCCATTCAAGGTGGAATGGCAAGGAACTGGCATTGTTGGCTTGTGTAGCAAAGCATATTACGGTTTTGTCGCCACGAATAAATTCAGTTGCAAATAGATCAGCAAAAGCCATAATAGTTTGACGAAAGAAAAGTGCTTCGATGTTTTGAAGACGAGGAAGTCTGGCAATTTCATCAACAGGTGATTTGTTGTCAATGACATCATGTACACGTGTTCACATATGAGAGATGAACTATTGTATTTCAGAAGATGGAAGCAGTACTATTCCACTAGAGATCTGAATAAAAACATTTGAAGATTGAAGAATAACTAGTGACGTCAAAAAAACTCGGTGGGTGACATATTAGTCACTAACCGTGTTTTCAACTGTACAGCCAAGAACAACCAGTGTCAATTATCCAGAATAACGCAGTTTTGAAGTAATATCCAGATTCCTAGGGAGAGATAGTTTTTTTTTTCAAAAATCATGTTTGGTGGTCTATAGTCCTAAAATTCCGAAATGAAAATCCGTAATGGATTGTCGGTTTCCCGTAGTTCCCCCCCCCCCCCCCCTCCAATGGTCTTGTTAGGTGGTCTATAGGCCGGGAATTCCTAAATGGAAATGCATAATGGATTTTATTATGCTTCAAGTTTGTAACATCAGCCGTGATTGGTTAATATGACACCTTCTAAAAGTCATAGTACTGGAGTTTTTGGGCAAAACACGGGTACTATCGGAACGTTTTTCCCTGGAGACAAGAGAACGAAGAAAATGTAAGCGCCACTTCCGTTGATCAGCGTCGAATTTCTCAACACCAAACGCTGGCTCCGTGTCCGTTTAGCTTTTTCAACACCGGTAGACACAAACTTACCAACAAATATATCATCTTCAGTGGGTGTGTTTTCAATTTTAACTGCGAACAATGCATTCAAAAGAATCAGAAATATTAAAAAACTCACTCACGTGTTGTTCACCACTTCAGTGAATCCTGAATATGAGTCTCAGTTATGACTTGTGTTTCACTCCGCTTAATTCTATCAACTGTTGTCCGAGAAACATGAATTTATATTCCATTAATTTAAGTCACTTTTCACAAAAGCATTAACAATGAATTATAACACGAACAGCATGATGCAGTTGTTAACACTGACATTTGTTGATAAAGAAACTCCCCAAGCGACGGCACTTGTGACAAGTCATTTTCGAAGAGACGTCATTCGTTCGAAATGACGTCATGTTTTTGGATTCGACTACATTGTTGTTACAAGATCGATGGCTTGTTGCAGTTAACGCTTAACAATGAAAGTCATATTTTGTTCGGCATAATAAAATAATTAGAACGTTCCTTTTCATGTTCTATCGATCGATAGTACCTGAGTTTGTGTGATTTCTGAAATAAAACCTGAAGCAGCGGTCTAATATTATAATAGGTGGTCTATAGTTTTGCCCAAAAGTTCTCTAAGACAGTCTCTCTTTAAGGGCAGATATGTCAGTCACTATTTGAAGTCCTATAAGGTCGTCCTCAAAGTTCTAAATGGCAGTCTCTCCCTAATGTCCCGTATGCATGTTTTTTTAAGTCTTGTGAAGCATGACATTTTTAACATCCTCCAAGGCAGTCTCTTTTTTCAAAGTTCTATACGACACTCTCCAAAGTCATCAAAGGCAGTTGTCTCTCTTTAAAGTCATGGTGTTAGGCAATTCACCAAAAAAGTCCTTTCAGGCAGATTCCAAAATCCTGTATCGCAGTCTCTCTTTAAACTCTTGGTGTTAGACAATTCTTAAAAAAGTCTGCCATACTTTAGGTTACCATGTTGTAACTAGAGGATATCATCATCATTCACCTCCTAAATTCATGTTGTTGTGCCCTGGTATACTTTAGGTTACTTCTTATGGATGTGGAGGATACTACTTTGTTTTTTCGTTTTGTCCAAACTTCATTTTCATCATACAAAGTTCCCATTTACCAAACAATGTTGACTCATGGAACCCTTTAGGTTACCCCTACTGGAACCGGATGATATTTTAACTTTTTTTTTAAAAAAAATTTCCACTTCATTTATTTCCAAAAATATTTCATTTCATTTATTTCAAACAAAGTTATTTCTGGTATCTTTCAGGTTACCCCTCTTGTGTAACCATTTCCCTTCTTCTGTTCTACTTGATTTCCCCTAGCGAAGTGAAGCAGAATTGCAGGACGAGATTTAGGAGTTTTCAATAGCAGGGGCGTGGGATTGGAGCCCGAAGGGTTTGGTATCACTTAGGATCCTCGAAACGGGGGGCCGTTCGTGTACTTACAGAGAAGTAGCGTGGTGCATCATGGTATTGTTCCACATATTGTATTACCCAGGGGCCCTCGTCAGATCACCGAAGTTAAGCAAATTTAGAGCCCGGTTAGACCTTGGATGGGTGACCGTTTGAGCGATCGATTCGGACTCCCGCTTTGTGTCCTTGGACAAGGCACTTAACCCCGATTATCCACACGGGGGCACTATGACGCCGTGTACTAAGGCGTACTGCACGTCGATGGCGCGCATGTTTTCAACCAATATAACCCTGCCTGTGCTGCAGTGCGGAGTTACGATGTTGGGGAGCTGGTAGCTGCTCGTCGTTGCATGGTGGTTCTGTCCGGGTACTCTGCCTTCCTCCACCCGTAAAACTGTCACCGACACGACATGACCGTGGCTGTTAAAGTGTCGTTAAACCTTAATAGATAAATAAAGAATAAATAAATATATTACCCAGGAGCCAATAATATAAAATTGTTCCTACCGTAGTTTACTGAATTGTATTTTCTACCCGTGAATATAAATCACTGAAATAAATCATTTGCATTCCAAATGAATAAACAATTTAATTGGCTGTAAATTGTTACTTCTTTTGAAACCCTAATGATCCATTTTAGTCACTTATTTCCATAAATAGAAAATCCAATTCTGGAAAATACAATTGTAGAAGATTTATAGCAATGGCTCCTGGTATGCGAGACTATTTTGATAAATATGGGTTATTACCACCATCTGAGTTTCCGAGATGGTGTATTGAAGTCAAGATCTCCACTCTGGTCATATATCGACGGGTCGACTAGTACGAGTCGATATATGACTCAGAGGCGAGGTCAAGACTTCAATTCACCATCTCGGAAAGCCACTTGATGATAATAACCAATTGATCTTACATTATTCCCCCTTTCTTGACTTGTTCGCATATATTTTAACAATCATTCTGCGTCTATGAACTAATTTTGTAGGAGCGAAGATCATGATGTCATGGCATTACATTTCTTGCGCTGTACCCACCGTAATCCACATTCATTGTTCCACTTGCACTAGAGCCACTAAAGTTCATAGTACCGTTTCAGCTGTGTGTTCTTTGTTTTATTTTTCAAGTTTAACGCATCGAACATATATCATCAAGGAAAAAATGATCTAGCCCAATGTATTTCATTGAGTTGGTGATTTATTTATCATTTAACCCTTTACCCAACGCAAACGATATCAAAATTTATTATTTTAAATATCATTTTTTCAATTTTTTCAAAACATTTCAACAAAACCATATCATGTGACCCCTCGTTGGAACGAGCTCGTCGAGCTCGTTCCAACGAGGGGTCATATGATATGGTTTTGTTGAAATGTTTTGAAAAATAATATTTTTTTCAACTGATGAATTTGCATATTACGCGGGCGGATGCGGGCGATTCAATGGGCAAAGGGTTAATTACTGTTATAAATACGATGGCCTGAACAATTGTGTAATCACTCTTCGATGAATGCAGGTAAACACTTTCTCTTTCTGAAATGAATGATCGTCAGTGCGATTGCCAACCTCAGTACTTGATGTTATTACTATGTTAGTTTCATTTAGATCGCGATATCATCTCGATGTAACTTCAAACCAGCCTGAGACCGAGGCCGAAGGCTGATGTGGAGTTACCGAGGGCATTGTCTCGGCCGATATAACAGTACCCACGTAATTACCTCTTTATTTATTGAACCGAAACAAATAATTACACAAATTATCTACCTGCTACAATGTTCTAACAGTATTATTGTTTGTCATTCTTAGCACAGAGTCAGGAGTTTCCTCTTCTCCTACTCCTAGTTCCACTATCCGCTGGGGTAGCCGCGACGTTCGGATAGCTAAACTACCTCATCTCCCACTCGACAAATCTCTGCGTTCCACTCTGAATTTTAGTTTGAGAAGAATTTTCTGTGCAACTCTCTTCTTTCTTTTCTTTATCACCTGATCATTATTTATTGCCATCATTAATTCCTCACCCTACAAAACTCTGTTTCAAACCACTCCGCCATGCCTGGTTGGCATAACGCCAATTTTCGTGACTGCGTTCGAAGAAAATTTGTGAACAATATATTCGATGTAAACAAATTGGTTGCGCCTAGTAACGCACAAAGGGGTACAGCTCTAGCCTGGTTCGTATCGGTTGAGATCGGCGTCATATAAGCTGAGTTTGAGGTTATATCAGCTGAGCTTGATAGTGGGTAATTTTGGGAAATCCATATCTAATATATAAACATTTGTATTTTGTCTACTCATTTATACCTGTATTGGGAGAAATACCTTATTGCTGTAAGATAAATATACAGTGGGTTAGGAATTCTTAACCCATTCAAACGTATGTATGGTTCTGTATTTATCACACACCTCTCATGTAACAACCAGTCTACACGGAAATTAAACTAAAAGACTTTTCAACTGGATAATTGCTACGTTTCCTTCATTGGCAAGGAGATATCACTGTTAGGTGGTGGTTTACCAATCCTAATTTGCTTTTTAATTTTTACGGCATTCAGTTGGTCGAAACCAATAGACGCCGATCATTGACACGGTCACGATGATCGAATCTCAAATATTGACTAAACTGCAGGGAATAACACAACGAAAACTTTTTAAATAACTAATAAGTTTAGCACACTCCATCATAATATGACCAGTTGTGGAAAGTATTTGTCAAGAAATAAGCAGTCAGAATGTTATTTTCATTTTGTAGATTTTTGACTCGAATCTTATTGTTTAAATATCCCGGGTAAACAAATCTAAATGAGGAACTTGGGATTTCTAAGCGATCTCGACTCCGGTGCATTCGACCAATGATGACGCATTTATTTAGGCGGGTTCCTTCTCTGTTTACGTTGGAAACGAACTCGAACGTGTTTTATATCACCACATGTGCGATACAACTTTATTTTTATAGTACAGGCAGAACAGTGGAAATCCCGTGTTTTAAATTTGTTGGTGTGTGAGAAAATGCAGGGTGAGACGTGTCATTTGAGACGTGTCAAAGAAATGGGTCATTCACACTCACGTTTTAAAGTGTAATGCCTATCGTGGGATTAGTAAGTTGGAGAGTGTGACAGTTGCTCGCCGTTGCTTGGTGGTTCTCTCTGGGGTTTTCGATTTCCTCCATCCGAAGCTCGCTGAAGAAATGGAGGAAGAAAAAGGGAGAGAGGTGTTATTGTATTTGTGTAGATGGGTTGTAGTGTGTACTGGATGGTGTTCAAGGGCTGGATTATTTATTGGTGTTATTGAATGCAAACGTTCGTGATCTATACTGAAAAAGAGCATATGACGAAAATGTCAAGAAAGCTTTCAAACATCGTATTGTCTTTGTTTCACGTTTTTTCTAAACAGCGGCAAAGGGTGAGGCCTGGCAGACCATAGTAGGAAATTATCTGATACATTTCACGCAAAAGTATATTAGGGTGGATGTGGTCATTTTGTTGGATAAAGTATTGAGATGGTTAGAAATTATATGGGCCCCTGCGAACCTTAAGTTTCGGGCCGAATAGATTCTCGAATCGAATAAGGCAGATGATTTCGAACAGAATTGATTCTCATCCCTCGTGTTATACTTTGAGGACATCAACGCTGTTTTAGTGAATATCGGGAATTATCTCATGAGTGTGGACCTGAACGTTTTATTTTTCATGAGCCCTTGCGCTCGTGAAAACTAATACTTTCAGTTCAATACCAAAATAGCGTAGATTTTCTTTTTATTATATGCTACGAGGCATTTTACTGAGCAATATTCAGCTCAACTCGACTGTGAACAGTTTCAAGATAATAACAAAGATCTGCTGGTCGTTCCTTCAAGGCGACGTTCAAGCCGAAGTCTCACGTCATTTGGGAAGTTACTGCTGGATATTTCTCAGCATCTAATCGATGGATATCGAGAAATTTTTTTAGATAATTTGCGATAATTCCCAGGCTAGCATATAATAATTAACATATGTCATCATTCACCCCTCGGGCATTGCATAAAAAGAAGAAAAGATGAATTCAACAAGGTGGAACATTCCTGAAATGGAATTAAAGTAGTTCTGGAAGCGGAAATTCCTTTAACTCTTCTTCTTTCATCAGATCTCCTGCACGGGAGACCTGATGACAGAAAAATATTCCAAGAAGAGACATTGGATTGGATGTTTAGAACATTTTCCCGAATCTGCGCCTGGAGAATCGAATCAACCGGACGATTTCGAATCGAATTTTGAAGCTTCGCAGGACCCTAAAATTAACTGCATCCATCTTAACCCTTTACCTAACACGAAAGGCAGACGACACTTGCAAACAAAATTCTTGAATAGCTATTTTTTCATTTTTTGCGTCAAAAATAAGCATAGCTTTAGACCTGGTTCCAATGAGGGGTCGTAAGCTATGTATTTGAGAATAAAAAATGAAAAAATAGTCAAAATTGAATGATGAGTTTTGTGAATAGCGCTAGTCGGTTTTGGTCGTTACACAGGTAAAGGGTTAACAATTGAGATTAACCCTGTACACAGTGAAACGAGCCGGTCAGTTCAGCACTGCATACAAAAGACACCATTGCAATTTTATGCAAGTTTTCGATTTTTCGTTTCCAAAACATACTTTATGCCCACATAAAGATCTTGTTCCAATGAGGGGTCAGAAGCTTTGTTTTGAGACCAAAGGCTCAACACGCTAAGCGAAGTAAGAGAATTAGTATTATCTGCCTGTATTTTAGGTAATGGTAATAATACTATAGTGTCAACAGGAGGGTTCATTTTGAAGACATTTTTACAGATTTGAGAGGAGGGGATAACTCCCTGGTCCCTGGAGTGAGGTGATCAATACGTTGTATTTTGATTCATTGTGCTTTATTTCGGTTATTCGTACGACACGTCGAAAAGTATGCTACAGACACACATATCGGATCAAGCATGCTTTCAACAATATACGTATGTAGGTCGAGATCTGCGGCAGTCTATGTGGGGTTTCGTGCTAAAAAGGACTGAATGCAACTGGATTTTGTTCAGGATCGCACTCAGCTATCAGGTTGCTTGCTGCGGTTGTGAAGGGAGCCGTGATATGGCATTTTTGTCGTTGCCAGTTTTCAACACAATATGTATGTTCAAAGCTAAATTGAATACCTTTAAGATGAATTTAAAATTCAAAATCAAATTTGTAAGTGCAGAAAGTATCCGTCTTTGTCATTACATGAGGACACTGTCGTAAAAAATGCTTTATCGTTTGAGACGTGTCAAAGAAACGGGTCGTACACACTCACGTTTTAAAGTGTAATGCCTTGATGAATAGTTGATGAAGAATTCATTTACACTTCAGCTCCACCGTTAAAATATACAATGACAACAACATGAACTAATTTACAAACAAACATGATATTGAATGATTACGCCCACGTAAAAATGCTCCACGTGTAAAACCTTTTAAACGACTTCCATTGATGACATTCAAAATAGGAAAAATTAATCAATCAAAGATCATACTAGGAACAAAAGTACAAGGTGATGTGAGAACCAATGCATTGGCAGAATCTCCACTTCCACCTACTCTTCCTTCATTTCCTAAGTACTTCCCATACTTTACAGTTAAAACTAGAAATCCTGTCATGAACTATGCACTTATCTAGGCTTAATTGTGCGTAGGAATTGCGCACAATTGCCATATCGAATGGCATCCAAAGCACGGCATGTTCTCCTAGTTACTCATAGCAAACACAGGCAATGTTTCTGCTAATGGACCTCCGGGTTACCCGGAGGTCCATTGGCTGAAACATTGCTTGTGCACAGGCCATATGTACAGACTTTGATAGCCTTACTATGGTCGTAACGCGTAGATTAACGCGCATATCATTTCTTGACAGGACTTCTAGTTTTAACTGTAGGTAATTTTACAGTCAATGCCATTTTGAGATGAAGATATGACACTGGAAATGACATCATTTCAAGTACAAATTTCAAACTAAAGACAATACTCAGCCCTTGGATAGAAGGGTTTTAGTGCTTTGAAACACCAACATAAAATACGGGTGCTGAAAAGTAAAAGTTTGTATGGTTAGCTTTTCGTAAATTCTGTTGCACACATGTCGTTCAACAAACATTCAGTAGTTTTAAATGACAATGCACTACAGTTATTAAGGCCTACCTTTTGAATAAATGCTCACTAAAGCTGAAACGAAACCTTTTCTCTCGGGTGTTTTACAGGCGAAACCGTTGACCCTGTTTCCGTTTTGAAAAATCAAAACATTGTAGTAGTAGATTGGGTTGTCACACTTTCTATATCGGTATAAAGTGATTGTTATAACACAAATTGAATCCAAGGATGAAAGTAATGGTTGTTCCAAACCTATTTAAAGGTTTCGTGCCCCGATTATTTGGTTTTATAGCATTTGCAAAGATGTGACAATTTGTCAGTTGAATTACAATATCTTTTGAAAATGCTAGTTATTCAAGTCCGTCATTTATATTCACTTGTAGAAAATGTAATTCGGGAAAATACAATTGTAAAAGTTTTATAGCATTGCCTCGAGTTCAGATTGTTCAACGCAACAAATTGGTACATATACAGTTCGGCACCTGGACGAATGGGCATCTCAAATTAGGACCGATTCAGCATCAAGACGGTCCCGTGTTTGGTGATTTCGAGTTTTAGCAGTTGGAACCGCCGGGCAATTCGACAACTCTGTTGGACGATTTAGCACCACCCTCGAATTGTAGTAACAACAGTGTTAGTTATCGCTCAAAAATGTTATTACGGGCATGTTTACATGTTTATTAAAAAAACCCTAAACATAAAACTTGAAGAGACGTGCAAATCATTTATAATTATCCGCCACTACGCAACGCTATTCTAACATCTTCTAACAATTTCGCCAGCCCCCCCCCCTCCCCCATCCTTTCCCCTGTCTCCTGTCCCTCCGCTGAAGGAAAATATATCGATAAAACCCCCAATAAACAAACTAACAAACAAACAAAAACAAAACAGTCCTGAGAGTCAAATGCCAGTGTTTCATGTCTTTGAACTTTGATCTTACAGTACAGCCGCCGTACACTGGTCACTTTCCACGGTTGAACAATTTTTTTACAGACGCAATAATACTAGATTCCAAATGGGGCGCGGTTGCTCGGTTGTAGACTGTTGGACTTCTACGCTAAAGATCCCGAGTTCGATCCTCGTCCTGGACGACCCGGTTGTGTCCTTAAGCAAGGAGCTTTATCCCGGTTGCCTACATGGGGTCACGATGACGCCGTGTACTAAGGCGTACTGCACGTCGATGGTGCACATGTCTTCAACCGCTGTAACCGTGCTTGAGCGGAGCTAGTACAGAGTTAGAATGTTGAGGAGCTGACAGTTGCTCGTCGCTGCTCGGTGCTTCTCTCCGGATATTCCGGCTTCTTCCACCCGTAAAACTATCACAGTCACGATTAGTCATTGTGCATAAGTGTGTGACCTTAAACACCAATAAATAAATAAATATTAGATTCCAAACACCGATTATGGGAATAATCATCAAAAATTAGAACCCAGTGCTTCATTAATTAAAATTTTGCTCATGACGATTTTATTACTCGCTAAAAAACTGACATGCCAGCAAGGGCCCCTCTGGGGAATATACTATGAGAGAAAACACACTATGAAAGAAAAGACGAAGAAAATGTAGCTTCAAGCAGACAGGTATTTGAATAGAAACAAGTCAAAGCAAACGCAAAAACACTAGATTTTCTTTTTATTATACGCTTTTTATAAGAATCTGGTCATTCCTATCGTTTCAACCTTGAAGTGATGCATGGAAGTAAACAGCTGAAATGCACTGATACGCGGAAGTGATTTGATCGATACTCGGAACATGTACCGTCTTGCGATCAGATTCAGCTGGAGGGTTTCATGCATCAATTCAAGGTGAAAACGTGTTGAATTGCTACTGGAAATGATTGGTATCCACTCAAAAACACTATATTTTCTTTTTATTTTTAATTATACGTTGTTAGAACAAATTTATCATTTCCGGTGATAATTTTTGCACGGAAGTGATGCTTAGATAGCCGCCATTTTTATTGATACCGTGAAAGTGAAAAATCCTATATCTTCACAGTGGGGTATACTATTTCTATCTTTCTGCATTTTTTTCGATAATCTATCGTTTAGCGTATAATAAAATAGCAATATTATGTCCCTTACATTACTTTGAAGCAGGTGCGCCGCGAATCTGACCGGTTGTTGGGAAGGGGTGTAATCCTGATTTTCCCGAGGATGGTGGTCGTCGACGGCATGCCTTGATGATGCAGTTGGAAAATTAGTCAGTCGGTATTATAGTTAAAAACCCCAGACTTCTTGTAAATTTATTAGTGAATAAATATAATACACATGCAGTTGTCGTTAGGGAACTTCCCATTCAATTAACACGTACCGTTACGGTATTTACTGCTGCAAGAAGATGCAATATTTACAATGTGTAAGATCCGATTCGAACTCCTCTGCCTGAAATTTGAGATTTGATGGAAATGGGAATGAATATGTTCATATATATATATATATATCTGAACCATTGAGTGGTACAATGTGCCATCTACAATGCCTTAGCATTGCAGATGACACCTTGTTCCTCTCAAGGGGTGATATAAGCATTCAATGCACTATTTGCATGAGAAAAGTGTCCATGTCGCCAATCGGGGGTCAGTTCCCTCTAATTTAGACCCAGAAATCGCGTAGAGTGTGCACACTCTACGTATTTTCTATTGACAACTGTTCATTCCTTCAATTTTTTCTGAGGGTGATAGTCTATCACATCATACTAACTGACGGTGAGTGTCATGCTCTCAGACCACCGATCTAATTCTGTAAGGAATTCGACGCTGTTATGGCCTGGATCCACTCTAGACCTGAAATAGTCCATCGCCTGCGTTTTGAGTCACTCGTCTGGAATATTTCAATTCGTCGGAAAAAACAAACCTACGGTATATTGGTATATTCCAAACAGATGAATTTTTATTCACTCTTCTAGAATAGTTCAGTTGGTCGGAAAAGCGAACCTACAGTTCGGTTTTTCCGACCATCTGGTATATTTCAGACGATTAACTCTTTGCATGCTGCGGGAGGATATTTCTGCCCAGCACACGGTTTATCTTGTCCCCGAAATAAGTATAATTTGGGCACATATAAAATTTTCACCCTGTAAATTAAAGTATTTTTTTTAACCAATGATTACTTATCTTACGTTTGGATTAATTTTTCATCAAATCTAGTCATGGCTCCTGCAGAGCAGCCACGACTAGATTTGATAAAAATTATCATGAAAATATTTAGCGGGTTGAGAATTAAAGCTAAAAAACACCATTTTTTTGAATCAACGCTAGAAATGTTATGGAACGAATTTTTAATTACTTTATCATTAGAAATTTTATAATTACGCCTCGTAGTGCCACTAATTGAGTTAACATCTCGATATTTTCAAGGTGACCAAATTAAATACTTATTTATTGGAATATCCGTTATGGAGCACAAAAGATTATATGTATATATTTGTTAATAAAGGGACATCATATTGTGTCAACTGTCGTCTGCGCGCAAATTTCAAACAAGTGGACAAACAAACAACCCATCATGAACAGCGTCGAATTCCGAAGAGATTTGGAAAGGTGGCCAGGGAACTTGGTTAGTATGTTAACCCTTTACCCAACGCAGACGATATCAAAATTTATTATTTTAAATATCATTTTTTTAAATTTTTCAAAAAATTTCAACAAAATCATATCATGTGACCCCTCATTGGAACGAGCTCAATGAGCTCGTTCCAATGAGGGTTCACATGATATGGTTTTGTTGAAATATTTTGACAAATTTAATTTTTTTTCAACTGATCTTTTTGCATATTACGCGTGCGGATGCGGGCGATTCGATAGGTAAAGTGTTAATAATAACATCGCTAGTATAAATGCACCATAGTTAATAAATGTAGTCCTTCAGTACGTGAGAATTCGTAGCCTGAATGCTGGACATTCTAGCACTCAGGCGACGAATTATATTACAAACTCTTAGTGCGATGACGTCTGATGCATCAGCAATACCACACATACTAAGTCCATTTAGAATGAGCGTACTCTTGAAAAATTAGCACAAACGCTCGAAGGTTGCTGCTGTACAACTGCACTACATTATCTGATAGGAATACTTGACGGCGAAGATACAGCGGGAATGTATGTTGATGCAACCTTGTACAAAAAGACAAGAGTTTTTAATCAACCGGGGTTTAATTGAATTGATGCTGTTCTACGATTGCATCCATAATTTAGTGTCTATACACATGCACAATTGATACTTTAAGAATACTTAATCGGGATGTCACATCAGCGTAATTCTCTCCAACTACGCGTCCATTCAAGAGGGAACTATTTATGACAGCATGCACCACCAGTTCACATGTCTTGATCAGGGTCTTTCTTTAATCACAATTTAGACTGGTGGAGCATGTTGTCATAAACAGCTCTCACTTTAATACACACCATTTTGCTCATCAGCTTGGTAAACCAGAAGTATGCAAACATCCAATTGAGAATGCTTTCGGGTGTTTTGTAACTCCATTGCCGTAGAGTGTTTTCTTATGCAACTTTTACTACACCTTTTGGGAATATTTAGACACTTATTAACCATGTGCTGGGAAAGATTGATGGAAATCAAAAAGACTTTTGGAGAAGTTACTGTTTCATCTATCATTATTTCTTATATAATATAATTCTGTCACAATTGTAGACGCCACCAGGGGCGGGCTGGGCCACAAAAAGTTACCAAGGCATGCATCCAGGGGGCCCCAAGCCCGGAGAAAATTTTGATTTTGCGAACTGAACGAACGGGACTTTACACCTGAGCGATCAATGACAGTCAACATAGAGGACATTTGGAAGGAATTTTTGTGTCATCTTCATCGATCATTCGACAAAAATGGTTCTACCAGGGGTTGGGGGAGCATCGGGAAGACCATAGTTCAGCCCAAACGAAGAAAATATTTGATTTTTGAAATTGTTGTTTCGTTTCATCTGAGCGACCACTAGCAGGCTAGACTGTTGGTATATCGAAATGTCCTCTATGTGGACAGCCAATGACAGTCCACATAGAGAACATTTCGATATACCGATAGTCTATGAAATCAGATCAATTCCGCCTTTTGGTCATTTCATGAATTTTTACTTACCAACAGGTGTTGGGCTGCATCAATTTTGGGGGCCCCAGGAGGAACCAAATAGGGGGTCTCGAATCGAAGCAGAGGAGTACTATAAACCTTATTTGTTCCGACTGTGATGGCTCAATTCCCGACTGATAAAATAATCCAGCTGCATCATCAAGGCATGCCTTCGTCGAAGGCATGCCTTGCTGATGAAGTTGGAATATTACCATGTAAGGATTATAATTCATCTTCGACATTGCTTGGAAACCTTAAATTTGTATTTAACAGCGGCAGGAACTAGTGATATAGGAATTAGCATGACTTGTCCCATGAATGAAAATGTTATTTGTGTAAATATATCGGAAGTTATACTCAGTCTTTTAATTTCAACATTATTTATATGCGATTTCTATCTAAACTATACGATTTGTGACATGATGAAGATGACTGTTACCAAGGTATATTCCAATGGAAAAGATTCGAGCGGAAACGAATCGGGCAGCCGATTTCGAATCGAACCGAATATCTACTTAAGATTCGACATCGGATCTCAAGTCGAAGCTCCGCAGGGCCCTAATTTATATGGTGATAAAAACACGTCATCATAAAAGTCTAATTTAATGTTTTTCAATTCAATGATATTTATTTATTTAATGATATTCAATTTACAAGTATTTGATTGGCCGAAGAGAGTTATTCATAACTCGAAGAATAATATTCCCATCATACGAATGTTTTTGCTTTGCCACACTCATTTTTCAAATAAGCAATTACGGGGGTGTCCAACGGTGCAGTTAAACTGTAATTGCTGCGGGTGGATAAGTATTGACGTGGGTAGGTCGCACTAGTTTTTCTCATTAGCCTGTGTTGAAAATATAAAAAGAACAGTTCGGTACATAAAAGTTGATATCCCTGCGATGGTATAAATAGCGGAGACTTCGACCGCGTACGGAACATTATCACACACGTAAACAACCGAAATTAAATTATAACAATTAAAATGAATAATCGGTCGTTTTATCGGAGTATGAATGTTTGATTGGCGTGTTAGATTTTGTATGAAATGCTACGCATACTCCATTTCAATTTTGCTTCGCACAGCCACTGTTGTGTCGATAAAAAACTACATTATTTCGGGGGACATCAATATGCAAAAGAAATCAATGCACTTCTGCTTCTGTTCAGTGTCACAACACAAGCTGCCAGTGAAACTACATGTGTACAATACTGTGATTCTAAAAGCGAACAGACAATTTCGACTCTGTCGCGATCCGAACAACATCCTAAGTTACAGCTAGACGTTTTTTATTTTATTTTTTGGGGGGAGGGGAGCGGGGAGCGTTTTGTTTCCGGTTTATACGGCAAACCGGAAAACCGAACCTCAAGAACCAGAAAACACCGGCCGGGCGGTTTTATGGCGTTTGTACATAAACTGATCAAGCTACCGCACTGGTTAGTGAAATGGACTGGTGTCCCAATGGACTCTTGTCACTATGGACTCTCGTCTCTGTGGACTCTCGTCACTCAGTCTCTCCGGCAAAGGGGCAAATACTTCGTGTTCTCATTATCACAATTACTCCCTTATTGACTCGACGTCCAACGGACGAGCCAATAAGAACAAGATGTGACAATGAAAACACAACATGGATAAGACAAACTGTATTAATTTGTTCTTTTTGGACTCAATAGGCTTAGCAACTGATTTCATTGACAACCAAAAATGATCAAAGAAAGTTAAGCTGAACTTAACCCTTTGCCCAACGTAACGGCCAAAACCGGCAATCGCTATTCTCAAAAATCGTTAAATAATTTTCATTATTTTTTTCATTTTTTGTCTCAAAAACATAGGTTATGACCCCTCGTTGGAACGAGCTCGTCGAGCTCGTTCCAATGACGCGTCACACCCAATGTTTGTGAAACAAAAAATAAAAAACATTAGTTATTCAAGAATGTATTTTGCAAGTGTCATCTCCTTTTCATGTTAGGTAAAGGCTTAATGGAGATACTTACAGACAGGGATTTTGGAGGTGTGTGGGATCGTAGTACGATCTATTGTGAAGGAGAGTGAAGTGTTATCTACTTTATATTCTTAACACACGGAAAAAACTGAACCGACATTGAGAGTGTTTCCTAAAACTGAAACCAAAACTTGAAAAATTGACCCCAGCTCTATTCCCAGTCCACCCGCCTTTGTACAACAATGTAAAATCTCATCTATCGAAAACATTGCATCTCAAATGGCATATTCGTTTGTTTTCTTTCTTGTGTCTTATCTCACGGCGTTTATTTATGTGGCCCACATGGAGTAAATATATCGCAACCACATCGCGATATGATCGAGAAGGAGAGAGCTTTTGTGATCACAACACATCAAGTGACGACTACTCTCTCTAAACTGTGATGGAATTCTCTCTGCGTGATTGAGCGCATCATAATGTGCTGCTTTATGCATGTTCAGACGACAGACTTCGTGTTCAATTTTGTGGGAAATAGAAATAAAACATTTCTTTTCGACCTTCCTCTTAGTGTACAGGTTACAGGTACGGTGTTCTTTCTCTGCTTGCGATCACAAGATCAATTGTCAGGGTTTAGAGTCGACGATTCAATTGTTCTTAAACTTACTGACATATATGACGAATTTTGTCAAGCTCATGGGGATGGCAAAGAGGTTCACGTGGTCTTCTGTGATGTCAGTAAAGCTTTTGATAAAGTATGTCATACGGGTCACATTCACAAGCTAGAGAGAATTGACATTTCAGAGAATTACTGTTATTTTTAAAATCGTACCTTTCGAATAGATCTCGGAGGGTTGGTATAGCGTCGGGGGTATCGGTTTGGAGACCATTTAACGCTGGGTTCCTCAAGGGTCAATCCTGGGTCCCCTTTTGTTTTTAATCTACATCAATGATATAGCCGAAAACCTACTCAGTAACATACGTTTTTTTTTGCAGACGAGACGTCCCTGTACCTTGTAGCAGAAAATCCGGACCAGGCATCGAACTTAATCAACAAAGATTTGGCGTCAATAGAACATTGGTCTAAAACATGGTTGGTTAAGTTCAATCCGCATAAAACAGAAACTATGCTTATATCCCGCAGAAGTAACTCCTCGGCGCATCCCTCGCTCTATTTAGGCGATACACAAATATCCGAAGTCGAAACCCACAAACACTTGGGAGTGATATTAAATAACACATGCACATGGATCGATCACATCGACCACATCTGCTCGAAAGCCTGGCCTCGATTGGATTTGCTGCGAAAGCACAAACTTAATCTCGATCGTAATGTCTTGGAAAAAATATTTTGCCTTCATAAGGCCGCTTCTCGAATACGCTAACACTGTTTGGGATAACTGTCCGGCATCCAAAGCGGCCGACTTAGAAAAAATCCAAATCGCATCTACGCGAATAAATACTGGGCAACCATTGGTGCTTTTAAGGATCTGTGATAGTCAGAACCGTGATGGGACTCTCTGCATGAGAGACATCGCAAGCTAAGGTTGATACCGTATTTCAAAATGTATCACCACATGCTTCCTCCTTACATCAACAATAAAGTTCCTCCACTTATGTCGACAATGAATCCATCAATTAATCTTCGTTCAGGCCAAAATCAACGACTTCGTTTTGTCGGACAGAACTTTATAAATCCTCTTTCATGCCAAGCCATACCGAATAGTGAAATAACCTGCCCCTGCCTATCCACGAAAACTCGTCACTGAGCAAGTTTAAGATTTTTTTAAATGATGGAAACCTACGACCACCACGGTTTTATGGTGGCGCCAAGTCTTCCGCTGCTCATATTTATCATTGTAGATTGCGCTTGCACTGTAGCAGCCTTAACTCTCACTTGTACGATAATCACTTAACATCTCATCCGTTCTGTCAGTGTGGCGAGTGCGAGACATCTGAACATTTTTATTGTATTGACCAGTCTTTTCAAATATTCGAAACGACATGATCGGCCACCTCCCATTTGCAATAGATGTATTCGCCTTACTTTTTGGCTCTGAATTTTTAAGTAATGCCGAGAATCACCTTATCGTTAGTGTGGTACACCATTTTATTCTATTGAGCAAGCGATTCCACTGAACGTTAAAATAACCAAATTAAGGTTATGAAATGTATTCCGTGAAAAAGATGAGTTCTCCATCACAACCACGAGCGCCTGCCACTTACCTTGTCCCGATATAAACGCCTTTCTAACATTGTGTATGAGAGCTGCTTCCAAAAAACGTGTTTTAACCCTTTACCCAACGCAGACGATATCAAAGTTTATTATTTTAAATACAATTTTTTAATTTTTTTCAAAAAATTTCAACAGAACCATATCATGTGACCCCTCGTTGGAACGAGCTCGACGAGCTCGTTCCAACGAGGGGTCACATGATATGGTTTTGTTGAAATTATTTGAAAAATAATATTTTTTCAACTGCTGAATTTGCATATTACGCGGGCGGATGCGGGCGATTCGTTGGGTAAAGGGTTAAAGGTATGGGAACTCGTGTTCAGACTTGCTTACCCACCTTCTTCCTGCCTCCAAATTGTCTTCACTTTGTTCTTCTCTCCTTCTCTTCCGTCTTTTCCCCCATATATCTGCTTACAGAGTTTATACATTTGAAAATATCGTCGCCAGGGACCGGTACTCCTTTGGTCAGCTTAGAATGTTTTCCACCAGCCGTCGCACCTGTTTTGTGATGCGTTCGTTTGAGATACATTCTGGTGTTTGCGAGGGGTGTTTGCTGGTGCTGTGACTTGATTCTATTAGGTTGACTGTTGGGGCCTCGGTCCTTGGGTGGTGCTATGCAAGTTCATCTACTGCCACAAATCATATGGCGTAACTTTATTTTGAGCTGGGAGATAACACACAAAAGCTTAAAGCTTTCCGTTGAATCCCTCATCTTTTTTGTTTCAAACTTGTCTACTGTTACGTTATGTGCTGTGTATCCTGTACTATTGTGTTCATTATTTATGTTTTACGTTGTGTTTGCACGTAACATGATATTAATTTTTTCAATAAAGACTGTTTAAACCAAGCTCAATTGGTCCCATGTACCACCCATGTAGTGCTAGCGCACTACATTGTACACCCTGTACGTCAAAAGAAGGTTACTGAGAACGTTATAACCGAACACTCGTATTTTCACTCTGCCAATAACTATCAGAAGCTGAAAAAAACACAAGAAACAAAGACAGTGTTTTAGCTGGTGAATCAGCGGGTTTAACTTGTTTGTCCATTACGGGAACTTTGCTTGTACATATTCTGCTTCTTTACAGCAAAACTCCACTCTTAGGATATTTTAAGGAGAGAGTTATGATCTTTTATGACTGGCTCGTTAAATGTTTATCAACTGTCTTGAGCTGTACAAAAGTAGAATTGGTTTTAATGCACATCCCAAACTTACCTCGTTATGAAAATCGACTTTCGATAACGTTATCTCCCCTGACATTATTGGACAGGCGAGGGAGGTCCACTAAAGAAGCATGTAATTATTGAGAAAAGGCCTACGATATCAGAAGAAAACAAAGCGAAATTGCCTTATGTTACCTTTAATTACCGAAAAACAGACAGCTCTTGAAGCTGTCTGTTGTTTGTGTTTATTAAAGGTTACAAAGGAAACTTGGCTTTTTATGGCAAGCTGATTAGAAGCAATTAAGTACATTCCACTTTGGCTCTTTGTTTGGCGAATGTGTTTTACGGTAATTTGCAAGTTTTTATTCTCCCCGGGAAAAAAGTAAATCTTACCTCCAAGACTATTATATTACTGGAAATTATAGAGGGTGTAATGTATGTCATGATGCGCACATTATTAATACAAAGAACAGAAACAAACGTAACAGGGCTTAAAAAGATGGTGAAAGCGCCGTTTTCTTATTTTTAAATGGGTTTAAACACAAAATAATAGTCAAACGTTCAAACGGATTGGGAAAAATTGTAAAAAGCTAGCTTCTTCTGTATTTTAAAACTACCCAACAGGAAAATTTCTGGAGATTGTGAAATGGTGCGCACACTGATGATACAACTTCGCTAACATATCGAAAATTCAATTTTGATATGAAATTCTCATATCCTTAAAATTAAATTTACTGACAACTTTAGAAAATAAGGGGCGCTAACTTTCCAGCAAATCTCTTTCATTGACGAAAATTATCAGTCATGTTTTCGTTTCTAAAAGAAAATTAGTTTCGTCCCTTTATTTTGTCCAGACATATTTCACAATCAGCGGCATTTATTCAAAGCATTACGACAAACTGCCAGGGACGTGGCTAGAGGTTTCCGATTGGGGGGAGGGGTGGGGGTGTAGGGTAGTGAATTTCCAACTCGGGGAGGGACCGGGAGGGGATTCCCTTCCCGGTCCCTCCCCCTAGTTGGAAATTCTCTATCGAGAAATATTCTGAAAATGAAGCCATGAAAGCGGGCATAAAATTGATTCCAGTAACTGAAATGCCAACACATTTATGATAGAATTATCAGGTTATTCTCATTTGGTATTCTTCTGGGAATTGAATATGTGCTAAACAAATGCTCAAGCTAAGAACTTTGAGAACTTCACACTGTCCTCACATTAAATCAGATCTTATGCAGGAATGATCAATTTTCGATTTTTCATACTTTTGTAACTGTGAATGATGGAATTAACTCAGGATAGCGATTTTACATGATGTGATTTTCTTGAAGTGCATTTGGAGGATTTCTTTTTATTACGATAAGTAAACGTACTATAGAAATCTCGTGCCGATTGACATAATACATACTTATGAAGCTCAATATTGCGTACACTGTAGTGGTAAATAGAAACAGTTGGGATTTTTGCCGATTTGAAACTGAGTTGACATTTTAGGAAGTAAAGGAGACATCAGCATCGTCAAAGAAGCTCTAAAATCCAGATAGATGGAATTTCCAACTACTCATGACTTGCCCTCCAAATTTCCAACTATAGGACATTTTGGTCAGGATGGGGGGGGGGGGGGGGGGGGGGCTATTGCAGACGATCGACCCATTTTCTCCAAAGTTTCCATTACAGCACCCTTCGCATCTTTTTCTCGGTAAATAACTATCTCCTCTCTTGTGTGTGGGTTGAATGCAACTTTTTCGAGAATCAATTATGGCTGTCAGTGATAAAAGACGAGAAGGGTGGTGCAATGGAAACTTCGGAGAAGATGGGTTGATTCGCGTCCACATTCAAGCGACAGAGACCGTCTGTCGTTATGCTTCAATCAATACTGCATACCGATCGGGTTCGTTCCGGAGATTGTGAAATATGTCTGGCTTAAATAAAGATACGAGACAAATTTCCTTTTAGAAAGGGAAAACGTGTTGAAACCAATTCTACTTTTGAAAAACTCTGGACAGGTGATAAACGATTAACGAGTCATTCATAAAATGTCATTACCTCTCCACCTTTGAAGGTCCAAATGATTAGCGCAGTCTGTTCAGTTATTTCATTTTTGTTTCTATTCGAGACTCAGCTGACGACGTCGTGATCATTTGAGAAGGGGGTGGGGAAGGGAAGACTCCCTCCACCCGCATGTCTATTAACTAATGTGAACCTCATTTTTCTTCACGGGTTTGATATCGTTACTTATTCCCAATTCCTTATTAGATATTTGCTATCAACCGATTTTATCGGTTGATGACGAATGTCGAATAAGGAACTGGGAATAAGTAACCGTTCCCACTAGCCTTATACATTCATGCTTGAAATCTCAAAAACTGGCTCTTGTGCCGTCACCACAATGATTCTCGAGTGGTAATTGCTTCTCTCCGCAGGTATTTGAGTCTTTAAAAAGTACTCGGGATATCCCCTATTGGTATGGACATTTTTTTATCTCCCAGGGAAGAAACTGGACCCTTCACCTATGGGTATACACAATATTAATCCAGTATGAGGTGAAAGGAAGTGGAGAAAAATATTTTGTCCCCCTTCTTCATTTTGCCTAGCTACACCCTTGGATGATGCACCATTGTATACTTTACTCGAGCTCTTTTCAATGAGGAATCACAAACCATGTTTTTTAAGAAAACTATTAAATCTATTTTTTTTTTTTTTTTTGATTTGGTGTAATAATGTTAATGCGTCAGACTGTGTTGTGTGTTGGGTTATTTTTTTATTTTTTGACGATATTGGAAGCGTTGTATTAATCTATTTATTTATTACTACAGTACAGCCCCGGGGACTGGTCTTTTTCCATGAGTGTTCAATATTTCCACAGACACAATAATATTAGACTCTAAAAATAATTAACCCTTTACCCAACGAATCGCCCGCATCCGCCCGCGTAATATGCAAATTCAGCAGTTGAAAAAATATTATTTTTCCAAAATTTCAACAAAACCATATCATGTGACCCCTCGTTGGAACGAGCTCGTCGAGCTCGTTCCAATGAGGGTTCACATGATATGATTTTGTTGAAATTTTTTGAATAATTTGAAAAAATGATTTTTAAAATAATAAATTTTGATATCGTCTGCGTTGGGTAAAGGGTTAAAGGAATAATCATCAAAAAAATAATTAATGAAGCACCGGGTACTTCATTAAATATTTTTTTGCGGATGATGATCAAAATTACCCGGTAAACGCATGCGTGGACATCACTGCCCACGTGTGGATTATGGCCAATCCGCGGTGACTGTTCTGTACCACGGTGAATGTGGTTTTTCAGCAGATGACTTGTTCTACCTTTTCGGAGTATGTCATTTGCGCTCACCCACAAATTACGGTATGTTTACGCTCGAAGTTACTGTATGTATTTAGAGGTGAAATCTAACCAATTACAAACGAAAAAATAATGATAAATGAAAAGGTCAATAGACAGAAGATGTCAGCTGAATGTGTTTGGAAGACACATTTCGGAAGCAGTCGCTATGGTATATGTTTTGTGAAGATGGGTACGTGACATCCGATCTCAACACAGCTGGTCAAAAACTCAGCTGTTCTAAATCACAATTTTCGACGCGATATGTGATATAAACGACAGTTTTCATTAACTCTTAGCCCGCTGAGTATTTTAAGATATTTTTATATCTTCAGCAAATCTAATCATGGCTGCCGTGAAGCAGCCATGTTTTGAGTTACGAAAAATACACCCAAATTTAACTCAAGAAATCATTGTTGAAAATTCCAATCAATTTTGAGGGGTGGAGGTTGATCAAATGTGACCAATTTATACTTGTTTCATTGGTAAGAGAAATCCTGTCCTGGGCAGGAATATCTGTCAGAAGCATGTGAGGAGTTAACTCTTAGCTAGCACGAATTGTAGATGAGATTTGCCAACACAATTCTTGAATAATAAAAATGTTCACTTTGAGAATGTTAAATTTTTTACAAAATTTTAAATTACCTGATTACTGCACATAACATCCGTGGTACCTCTATTCTTCCTTACAACGTTTCACATTTTTGAGAGCGCTGTGGCTCAGTGAGTACGGCATTGGAATACAGAGCAAAATGTCCACAGTTCGTCTCCACCAGGGCTAAATAAGTTGTGTCCTTGGGCAAGGAACGTAATCCCGATTGCGTACGTGACGGCACGTTACTGCTGTGTAGTAAGGCGTACTGCACGAAGATGACGTACTGTCTTCAACCAATGCTAACACGGATTGTGTGGAGTTAGTAGTTGGGGAGTATGACAGTTGCTCGCCGCTGCTCGGTGGTTCTCTACGGGCACTCCGGATTGTTCCACCCATAAAAGCTGTCCGACACGAGGTGGCCCTGGCTGTCAAAAGTGTTGTTAAATCCCAATAAAAAACTAACCTTTTCGCGACAATAGGCTTAAACGTTTAAGTGTCGCGAATGCTTTTTCGTTCTCGCATATATTATACAACCTTCGACCCGATGTCACTTGATTACGGGACATACAATAAAACATGGACCGGAGAAGTTACAATACGTCGGCTGAGTTCTAGAATGTTCTATGTCCTATAGGGTACAGGGAACATTATAGCACTCAGGCGACGAATTATAGACAAGAAGGAAATTGAAACAACAGAGTTGAAATATAACGAGAGAATTTCAATGGAGTCGAACTTTCGAGCCCGGCCATGGTTTGGATCGATATGTGAAAGCTTTGATTTTGTCGTCCGAAAAACGCAAACTTCTCTCATCTGTTGATAGTGTGCTATAACGAGTGAATTGACGAATTTTGTGTGGGGTGTGAGTTTCGGGTGAGTGGATGTGTTTTGGTTTGGTTTTGATGAATGGGATTGTTGGTGAGGATAGCTATGAGTTTGGGTAGGAAGTGAGTATGTGTGTGGAGGTGGAGGGGGAAGTTCACACTTGAAAAACATGCTGAGTTTATCACCATCAAACTTGGTACCGTGACAGTTCTTCGGAATGTCATGGTGAGAATCCTTTCTGTGGAATTATAATTATTAAATGTTAACCCTTGGAACCCTAGCGGCCGCTTTTTCGGCCAGGAACATGATACGTCATAACGTCAGTAAATAGGATGGCTGTTCAGTAAATGTGTGGGGTAGACCAATCATTATTTTCCACGTGTAGCCCCGAGGCTGCACGTTGAAAATATTGTTCGTTCTACCACAAATAATGAATATGGACTCTTCCAAGTGCTTCCATTGAATTGGCATGGACGATACCATTAGAGCTCAAAGGGTTTAGAAGAAAATGTTATGAGATCATCTAGGGTGAGGGGGGGGAGGGGCATTTGTATATAATGCTTGAAGTACACCAATTAGTGCTTTGAGTCTTTCATCAAAAGATACAATTTGACATTTAAGGATGTTCCCCTGTCTTGTAACATCCGTTCCTTTAAATTTCGTCTGATTTCTACTTTTAACAGCCAACATCACACTCTCCGGGCAAATCGTAATTGGTCATTAACTCTGATGCAATTACAGTACTTTGATCACAAACCTGGTCTTTTTCGCGATCAGGGCCCAGTACTGTAAAACTTTTACAATTGTATTTTCTAGAATTGTATTTTCTAGTTAGGACTTTAAATGGGCTGAAATGAACCATTAGTATTTTGAAAGATGTGGCAAACAAACGAAACAGCATCTCAGATTCAATATTCCAAAAATTTGTCTTCGACAGGTAAGGTTTTATAATAGAGACCTTTCACACAATGAATGACGACTGATAAGAATTACAAAAAAGGTATTACGTCACTGGAATATGTGTTCTTCCTATCAGTTGTGGTTTTCCATTATCCGCAGTTACGATTGCGGCTTCTCATCCACACTCGCAGATATGTCATATATCAAAATGTTTGAGAGCGTTTCTAAGCTCAATAATGTGGAAAATCACTCCAAGATTGTGTCCTTACAGTGTAGTGTCCTCAAACTCCAAGCGGTGAGAAGTTTGAACGGTACGATTTTCTCAAAAACGGACTCGTAGTTATCAGTTCTCCCAAAAACTATTTTGGCCGCCAGACAAATTTACGACAACAGTTGGCTTTTCGTAATTTCTATCAGTCGGCCTTCGTTTTGAGAAAGGTCTCTCTAATATTGTGGGGAGAAACGCTGACAGAGAACTTCAACCGGATCGCGATCCAGTCGCGATCCGATCGAACTCCTCTGTCCACGTTTGTAATATCAGTATTGTACGGGTAATGTTGATTGATTTACGTGCAACCATGGGCTTTGATATTATTGAGAAAATCTACATTAGTCGTGCAAACACATTAAAGAAGGTTAAAGTGCATCTATTAAGTGCATACATCCAAAGAGAACATTAACCTGTCATCAAGTGTTGTCAAAGGTTGCTATAGCGAGGAAGTCGTTAATTGATTATAAGTACATCGGTTCTGTGAAAATAAGATAGGTTAAGTGTGATAAGTGAAAACAAAATGTTCGCGGTAAAACATCACCTTACTTGTAAGTCACAAATACACGTTGACTAAATCTCCCATTGAAAATAATAAATCTCAGCGACCATCACTGACCGAACAAAAATAATAATAATAATAATAATAATGAAGTTTATAGCCTCGGTTCCAAAATGTGCTCCCGGGCTTTACAATCGAGTACACGCGTGGTGTATAAATAAATAGACTCTGCGGCTGAAGCTGAATATATACAAAAAGGAAAAGTAACAACTATCAACTATTATTCAACCAAGGTTAAGCTCAGTGTTATATACTTGCTTGAAGAGATATGTCTACAGAGCAGATTTAAACTGGTTGAGAGTTTGTGGCATCTTCATATAAGCAGGAAGCGAATTCCAGAGCTTCGGACCGGCAACAGAAAAAGCACGACCACCGCATGATAGAGAGTTGCAAGATGTGTAAACTAAGTCATTGGAGAAACTGGACCTTAGAGTTCTGACAGGTTTGTGGGGAACAAGAAGATCAGTAAGGTATGAAGGACTAAGATTGTTAAGACATTTATATATGATTAAAATGATTTTAAAGTCAATCCTTTTCAGAACTGGGAGCTAGTGTAGATCTGCCAGTACCGGAGATATGTGGTCATATTTCTTGGTTTTGGCCAGAACTCTGGATGCACAATTTTGGACAGCCTGTAACTTAACCAAACGAGATTTGTTGCAACCAAAAAGCAGTGAATTACAGTAGTTAAGACGACTCGAGACGAATGCATGAATGAGCATTTTCGTCGTATTTTCATCAATCACATCTCGTACTCTGCTGATGTTTCTAATTTGAGAATAAGACTGCCTGCAGATCTGTGTGACATGAGCCTCCGCTGATAGGCTGCTGACCATCATATAACCAAGATTGCGAACACTGGAAGACGGTGAGACTGAAATCCCCTCAAGCACCAAATAACGCCCAGTACACTGATGCAAGTAATATGGAGAGCCTATATAGTCCAGGCACATTAGACATAAAAATGAGAAAGTAAGGAAAAAAATCGGAGAAAGCTGATTTTTTTATATGTTTCCGGGACACACATTGCGGATAAAGTGTGAAAAGTCCCCGCGAATCCGAGTTGAGCTTTTTTAGTTATAGCGTTTTTTTGATGAAAAAAAAAAATAAAAAAAAAAATCGACCCAGCTCCATATTTCTCATTCTTATTCGCCTTAGTAGGGTGAGAATCATAAATATCGTGCTGAATTATATTGAGAATACATATCCCCAACAGAAAATGCCAACTTTGTACCAATCCTCACACTCAATGGTGAAATATTCACGAAAATGTACAAAATTACGAAAAAAAATTTATTGTTTTCATACACACAACGGTACACAACGTCCATTAAATCAAAGCTACGACTACTTTGGGAGTTAAATTATATATCAAAAATTGCAGAAAAGCAGTGGCTTTATAATGATATATAACAATAGTCATTTATACCATAATGAACTGGTGAAACGTGTGAAATATTAACCATACCCCCTAAACTCAAATTCAAACGGCATCGACTTTTCTCATTCAAATACTGTATTATAGCATCATTGTTTCAATTTCCATGTTCGATTAAATCACATAATGTGGTGTTCGCCTACACTCAAGATGCATTGGCATGTAATGTGTGCACGCCCTTGATGTGTATATATCAAAGCAGTGGAGATTGTGTCTTCGTCAGATAAGTTGACAAAAGTTTTCGTTAGACTCGGCGGCTTCCATATGATCATGTCATATTTAGGGGCAATTGGTTCGATCATGGCTGGTAGCGGCTTGGATGAACTTTGGGGGACTGTTTATGCTGGTGGGTCAATCCATCATTTGATCAGTGGTCATGCATATTCAAGAGCAGTTCGTGCCCATTTGCTAACACAAATTGCCATTACAAAACTTGTGTTTGAAGAAAGCCGAACACTAGATAACATAGACTGCACAGAAGTCAATGAAATATTCTGTGGACTTGCCAGAGGTGACTGTACAACAGCTGACGCTGTCAATCAAGAAAGTGTCAACCATCTACTGTCAAAGTTACACGAACTGCTCCAGAATGCGTCCGTAGGACGCACAGGAAAGCTTTGGGTACAATACTACGAGCAAATAGGTCTTCTCCAGTTGTTCTTGAGAGCAGAGCGCACAGGCGACTGGGAACTCCACACATATTGTGTTCGCAATATGATTCCAGTATTTCACGCAGGTGGTCATTTTGCATACGCAAAAAAGTTCTCATCTCTATTTGCAGCAGATGAATGAGCTAACAGAAATAATGCAACAGGATGATTTGAAGTTGTTCACTGAGAAAGGTTACTTTACCATAAGGCGCTCAGATAAATTCTGGGACGGGATATATTCTGATCAGACCATAGAGCAGTGTTTAATGAGAATGTTCAAGCTCCCTGGTGGTCTCACACATGGCAGGGGAATAACCGATAGCACTGTTGCGAAATGGGTACATGGACTACCTCTTTGCCTTCCGATATGTAATGCTCTCGAAAATTTTGTTCATGTTCACACTGGTCATGGCGAACAACATCGGTATCTCCGTCAAAGTTCACAATTGACTGATGCCAATAATATCACCAAATTATTGAACTGGCTCAGAGTGCATTCCCCCTTTCAGAAAAGAGATCCACTACAATTAGTCTCAAAAGCGACCGGGCTTGTGGTCGACGAAACTGTGAACTGTGACCAGGTTCGCAAAATTGGTGAATGTTGCGTATCGAATGTTGTAAGCAAAACGTTCAACAGCATCAAACTACGACGTGTTGACACAGTGAAGTCTTTCGCATCGATGGCAAATAGCATCAAAGTCCGTGGAAGTAAGGTAGTGATTGACCCCACAATTCTGTTCAACCGCATCACATGTGTTATTCAGTCACAAGCAGAGATGGAAGAGTATCTCAAATATGAACTCGCCCCGAAACCACCAGCATTGTTTGATTCTGTTGGAATGAGGAAGACACAGAAAAGCACGCTCGGTAAGATCCTCAAAACATACGGTTCCGAGCAAACTAAAATCCCAGAACATTCTCTGTTTGTTGTAGATGGTGGATTTTTATTGAGGGCAATTGTATGGCCTAAACAGTCGTCATATAAGGACATATGTACATCATATTCCAATTATCTAGTGAGACATTTTGGGGCGAACGTCGTGGTTGTTTTTGATGGTTATGCACGTACAATGTCGACAAAGGGCATGGAACAAGCCCGTATATCTAAAGACAGGTATTCCATTGATATCAATATCTCACCCGAGTTACCAGCCACCACACCCCAATCCGATTTCCTTGCAAATGCCAAGAATAAAACCCAACTGATCGATCTTCTAATGCAGGAGCTATCTGCTATCAGTATTCAGTTCAAGCAGGCCGAGGCTGATGCTGATGTACTGATAGCCGAAACTGCACTTGACATCGCTCAAGATGACAACAATGTTGTCGTTGTGGGAACAGACACAGACTTGTTAGTCATTCTTACCTCTCGAGTTCAACCGGGATGTAATATTCACATGATGTATTCCATTACCCCAAACTTACTAGTTTCAGTTAGTGAAATAGCAACCAAAATGGGTGACCATAGAAGCAACCTCCTTGTAGCACATTCTATAAGTGGTTGTGACACTACTTCTGCACTCTTTCGAGTTGGTAAGAAGAAAGTATTCAGTACAATTGTCTCTGATGTTACTAGCGACTCACAACAGTATGTCAACACAATTTTGGCGGATGACAGTACACCAAGTGCAGTAGCCGCTGCCGGGGAACAATTTTTCCTGATCTTATACGGGAGTAAAGCTGTTTCCTCTCTCGACCAATATAGATATGTCACTTACAAGCGTTATGTAGCAAAATCTAAACTGAATAAACCCATCGACCTAGCCTCACTCCCACCAAGCAGCGATGCTGCACAACAACATGTCTACAGATGTTATCTCCAGGTCCAACAATGGCTGGGCACTTCGCTTCCTCCGACGGATTGGGGGTGGTCGCTAGACAATGGACTCCTTGTACCGACTGCAGCCACAAAGCCATGTGCCCCCGATAACCTACTGAATCTGATCAGTTGTGGTTGCAAGAGTGCTTGTACAAAAAGGTGTGGGTGTAAGAAGGCAGGACTCTCTTGCTCAGGTTTGTGTAATTGCAGTTCGGATTCTTGTAACAACCACAGAAACACTGTCCTGTCGGAAATTTCTGTTCGGTCGCAAGCCCGAAAATAGTTGAGTTCTCATGCTGACGAATTTTATGCCAAAAGGGGAACTCGGCCAGAAGCAGAGGGGGTCTTCCATAATGTCTATTTTGTAAGCAATGATAAAAGTCTTCAAATGGTGGTGGATTTTGTATCGTCTGTCTAACTAACATCCCGTTCTGGACTACGACCCTTTGGGCAAATCCGTTAGGAAAATCGTCATTTTTTGCGTAAATCCGATACTTTTTTGTGAATTTTCAATAATTTTTCGCAGAAATTGTCACAGAATGCACATTTTCCTCTAGGTAAATGTATATTAGACATTATGTAGCTCGAAATACGCGTAAACAAAAAATACAGTTGGATCAATTCGAGGTTACAAAGTTCGTGCGATTTTTTTTTGATTTTTTTCAAACGCGTTTTCGAAAAAAGGCTGTAGAAAAAAAAGCTCAACTGGGATTTTAGGGGACTTTTGTCTAATCGTTCAGTGACATGTACTCGACATTCCCTGAAAAAATCAGCTTTCTCCGATTTTTTTCCCTAGTGAAACCTAATGTTCTTGGGCTAATATAAATGAGTTCAGTTTTGTCGGTGTTTGTTACGACCCGTAAAGTAATAAATGCCCATAATGTAATACCTACCCATAATGTAATACAAAAACGACCCATAATGTAATACGAACCCATAATGTAATAAAAAACGACCCATAATGTAATAAATGTAATAATGTGTAATAAATGTTAGGTACCCATAATGTAATAAAATTTTTAAAAAATTAGATACAAATTACACTTTTCCAGGCCCGTAATGTAATAAAATTCTAAGTTTGATTTTTGTTTTTTCTCTTTACTCCAGCAGTTCGTTCGGCTACTTATGACACATCCTACGCCTTCATCAATGCTGCCAATGGCCCCTATGCCGTACACAGCCAACATGTGTGGGTGTGTTGGGATTATGATGGAGAGTATTCCGGTACCTGGGGCGGGTATACTCTGCTCTGAGTGGCCGGCATTATCCCTCTTCTATTTGTACCACCCGCGCAAACGTCTTCCTTAATAGCCTCTACTGCCCTGCCACAACCATATAGGTCTACCTTACCAGACATTCAGTAATTTTGATTCCAGGATGGTCATTTATAACTGCAATCATCATATTCGACCGGCTGTTCACTTGCACAAAAGCAATGTGGGTAGCAGGTTCCTACTGTTAATAAATGCAAGTAACTCTGGCCAAAGTTGCTGGGGCAAAGGGTGGAGTGGGTGCCGTGGGATTTGGGTGCACCAAGACTGGATAGTGGCGGGGGGGGGGGGGGGGGGTAGTGTGGGATACAAGGAAAAGATGGAACAGAAGCAAGACGTTGAGTCAAGCGGCGCAGAGGAATATCGGGAGGCGATATGGTAGGTGTACTGGTATTGGGATAGGGGATATCCTATAGCTCGATGGGATTTGGATTAGGCTACTTTCCTCCAAATTAAGCGTACGATCTATCCTCTGTCTCTCCAGTTTTCACTACCTGAACAAATTAGTCATTTCCCTGTATTGTACTACTATAAGTTTATGTCACACCCACCGCACCTGGAAACCAATGAGCCCGATCCCAGGATGACACTTAATAACGACCACATCATATTCCCGATCCTGTGATAACATGTGTCAAGTAATATTATTAGTCCACCACACGGCCTTCCACTTAAACTACCTACAGTCATGGCAGTTCCTGGCGGTTGGCAGGGACTTCCTGCCATCCGCCTACTCTATCACATCGACTATTCGCGTGTTCATCTCCGCTATTGTGCCATCTTCTCCTAAGTTACACTCAAACAACATACATAGCTGGACACGAGGAGTAACATGGGCATATCCGTTTGACCGTGAGGTGTGACCTTGACCATCAAACCGGAAACCTTGAACCTGTGTATCGGCTCTTGCTGAAACTTGGTGTGTGGTTCGGGCGCCCAACAATTTCGCCACACCCGATGCCCGTCATGTGTGACCTTGATATTCAAACCGTTGACCTTGAACCTGTATCTCGGTTAATGCTGGGCCGATTTTCGTGAAACTTGGTATGTGGGAGTAGTTCAGGACGCTCAATATATATATATATATATATAGAGAGAGAGAGAGAGAGAGAGAGAGAGAGAGAGAGAGAGAGAGACCCGAACTACCCCCACATACCAAGTTTCACGCAAATCGGCCCAACATGAGCCGAGATATAGGTTCAAGGTCAACGGTGTGAATATCAATCAAGGTCACACATGACGGGCATCGGGTGTGGCAAAATTGTTGGGCGCCCGAACCACACACCAAGTTTCATAAAAATCGGCCCATACACAGGTTCAAGGTCACCGGATTGATGGTCAAGGTCACACCTCACGGTCAAACGGATATGCCCATGTTACACCTGGTGTTTAGCTACGTATGTTGTTTGAGTGTAGCCTAGGAGAAGATGGCACAATAGCGGGGATGAACACGCGAATAGTCGATGTGATAGAGTATGCGGTTGGTAGGAAGCTCCTGCCAACCGCCAGGAACTGTCAGGAAATGTAGGTGGTTTAAGTGGTAGTCCCCACAGCTCAGAAAATGCTGTGGAATGCTTTTCCAATCAACATAATCTCAAGAACCACCAAAACTACTCTCTATTATAGATCTGCATTCGTCCTGTGCATACTATGAGTGATGCCACACCACTGGTGAAATTTATTTGAGAATGCAATCCCCTGAGCTCAATACAAAGAGGCTGCTTTGTACAACCAAGTGATGTGCACATTAACTCGACTCAGTTGCTGGTCACAGCCACAGGTGAACATGACATACTCTTAACCAATCTTCTCGCAAAGGTGGCCTGCGTGGATGATAGCAGTCTACAAGGCGTTTAACTTGCTTCGGTTCATATCAATTGAGGGTGTTCAATCTGTGGTGTGTTGAGGTTTTAGAAAAATAACACTGAGAGGAGTTGAAACCATTTCACTCAGGGCTGTCACTATTGAAACTTATACAATTTTTATTGAAAATGTAAGGTCTTTCTTGCATGTGCGAAGTGCAAACTATTTGACTGGAAAGCATTTGATAATATTACTTGACACATGTGATCACAGGATCGGGAATATGATGTGGTCGTTATTAAGTGTCATCCTGGGCTCGGGCTCATTGGTTTCAAGGTGCGGAGGGTGTGACATGAACTTATAGTAGTACAGTACAGGGAAATTACTAATTTGTTTAGGTAGTGAAAATTGGAGAGACAGAGGATAGATTGTACGCTTAATTTGGAGCAAAGTAGCCTAATCCAAATCCCATCGAGCTATAGGATATCCCCCATTCCAATACCAGTACACTCACCATATCGCCTCCCGATATTCCTCTGCGCCGGTTGACTCAACGTCTTGCTTCTGTTCTATCTTTCCCTTGTATCCCACACTATACGCCCCCCCTCCCCCACTATCCGGTTATTGTGCACCCAAACCCCATTGCACCCCACTACACCCTCTGCCTCAGCAACTTTGGCCAGAATTGCTTGCACTTATTAACAGTATAGGAACCTGCTACCCGCATTGCTTTTTATGCAAGTGAACAGCCAGTCGAATATGATGATTGCAGTTATAAATGACCATCCTGGAATCAAAATTATTGAATGTCTTGTAAGGTAGACCTATATGATTGTGGTAGGGCAGTAGAGGCTATCGAGGAATTCGTTTGCGTGGGTGGTACAAATGGAAGAGGGATAATGCCTGTCACTCATAGCAGAGTATACCCGCCCCAGGTCCCGGAATACTCTCTATCGTAATCCCAACACACCCACACATGTTGGCTGTGTATGGCATAGGGGCCATTGGCAGCATTGATGAAGGCGCAGGATGTGTCATAAGTAGCCGAACGCACTGCTGGAGTAAAGAGAAAAAACAAAAATCAAGCTTAGAATTTTATTACATTACGGGCCTGGAAAAGTGTAATTTGTATCTAATTTTTTAAATTGTTTATTACATTATGAGTACCTAACATTTATTACACGTTATTACATTTATTACATTATGGGTCGTTTTTTATTACATTATGGGTTCGTATTACATTATGGGTCGTTTTTGTATTACATTATGGGTAGGTATTACATTATGGGCATTTATTACATTACGGGTCGTAACAGGTGTTCAATTTCAAAACGTTTTCGGTCATCCATCTTCTAATGTCGGCAACACATTTTCAATGCGTTCGGTGGGCACCGGGCCATCAAGTGGTTTAAAATGAATGTATAGTTGTGTATCATCTGCATAGAAGTGGCAGTGAAGGCCGTGGTGGCGTATAATATCGCCGAGTGGTAGAACATATATGACGTACAAAAGTGGGCCGAGAACCGAATCCTGTGGAACACCAAATTTTAGATTGTGGTCACTGGAGCGAACGTTATTAACTGTGACACTGAGAGAACAGTCATAAAGATAGGACTGAAACTATGTAAGTACTGGATTGGATACGCCTATTCGATATTTGAGTTTTTCCGAAAGAATTGAGTGATCGGTTGTATCAAATGCAGCACTAAGGTCTAAAAGCAGTAAACATGATACCTCCCTACTATCCATTGCTAACAGATGATCATTCTGGACACGGAGAAAGGCTGTTTCGGTACTGCACTTAGGGCGGTAGGCTGACTGATAAACCTCGGAAAGGTTCATCTTCGAGAGATGCTCGCGAAGTTGCACTGATACTACCCTTTCAATTACCTTCGAATTAAACGAGAGGTTCGACACAGGCCTATAGTTTTTTATCACTTCGGCATCTAATCCTGTTTTCTTCAATAATGGGGTAACTAGTGCATGCTTCATGCTAGATGGAAAATGTCCTGTTTCTAATGACTGATTTACAATATTCAGTAAGGAGGGAAACAAAATGGCAAGCATAATTTAAACAGCTTTGTGGGTATGATGTCCAGGGGGCATTGCTTTGATGGTGAACGCTTGGATTTTTTTGACTAAGCTCTTCAGAAGATAATAGCCTAAATGAACTAAACTGTTCAACAACCGATGCAATATCCCCGTCTTGGGACTTGTCCCAATTCGTGGAGAGTGCATCAGCGACAGGATAGGCTAGATCGGATCTTATAGTTTGAATCTTGTCAAGAAAGAATTTTGCAAAATCATTTGCAAGGTCAGCAGGTGATACATGCTGAGGCAGAACAGTGCCTTTCCCCTTGTGTAGCAGTTTGTCTATCACGTCAGTAAGTACCCGTGGTCGTTTAGACGTATCGGCCACGATATCAGCAAAGTATTGTTTTTGTATTTTATGATTAACTTGGTCTCTCTGGGTCAAGTGAAGCTGTCTAGGAACTGAGAGTTTTGTTTCCCGCCATTGCAGTTCTAATTTTCTCCGACACCTCTTCGCATTCCGAACTTCATCAGTGAACCATGGGGAGGCCCCGTGTTTCACAACACTCTTACGCTGAGAGGGGCTAATTTGTCTATAGCCGATTGTAATCGATTGTTGAAGCTATTAACAAGGGAATCAACCAATTCAGTATCTGAAGACTCTTGGGCTTGACACTATCCAAATACAGTGCAAAATTCAGATGCATCGATGGAACGGTACTTTCTATAAGTTATTGTTTTCCGTTCCTCACGGGGCTTGCGAAGTCTGATATTACACGGGGAAATGATCTGAGATAGCCACATGATCGAGGACGTCGATGTCATATATCAGTTTAGAATCACATTCTCTTGTCATTTCCAAGTCTAAAGTGTGTTTGTGGATGTGCGTCGGCTCAGTTACAAGCTGGATTTTAAAACCTCTGCAAACTTTTTAGCATCCGAATCATTCAAGTCTTCCACGTGGAGATTAAAGTCCCCAACGATGAGCAAGGGACATTTCGATAGAATCAGGGAACTAAACAGTTCAGAAATTTCAGATATGAAGTCGTCTATTGTAAAGGTATTTTTACATTTACGGTGGCGGAGTCGATAAACGGTTGCAATTCGTAGGCAGATTTTTCCATGAGTCATTATTATCTCAGACATATATTCAAAGGATTTGAACTTGTCTATCTTTAATGTCTTCACACATAATGAACGTGAGTGAAGTAGGCCAACACCCCCACCTCTGCTGCTGCCGCTCGGCTCATGAACAAAGCAAATAAACATCGCACGAACGGTGTACAGTCCCGGCAGGTTCACGCCCCACCAACTATATGACAATGCAAGGTCTGGCATTATGAAAAATATACTAGGGCTAAAAATTGCTTTCCTAAATCCTCCCGGGGGAGCAAATGCTCTCGGCAGGATACACATCGTCACTTGAGTTCCATTCTGTTCTATCTCCCAGAATGGAGTTCAGGTGACAACATGTTTAAGGAAGTCTTCTAGCTTCACACAGTAAGTGTAAGAATAACTGGATTGACCACACCTGTCCCTAGCAGTATTTCTAAGGAGATGTGAACAGCATCTTAAGGTAGAATTATACACGCCCAACAATTTTCAAATATTATTCCACATCTAACTGGCGGTATTACCAGAGAGTCAAATACCACCAGAGCCATCAATGTGACAGAATGTTTGAACATGAAGGGCGGTGGTACGGTTGAGTTTTATTTTTCAACAAATTATATATTCCTTTCTGTCATATGGATAAGGCGGGCCGTAGAAATTGTGCATATAAAATAGAAGTAGTTCTGCAAAACAATTTGTGATGTGCTTAATTGGCCAGATGCAGGAGAGCTAATAACAGACCGCCTGAAAAAGATTTGCGAGGGCTCTAGGCGGGTAGCCCTCCTTGAAAATGCCAGGCCTGCAATGTGGGGTTTCGCAACAGATCATTGTGATGTCATTATGTAACCCATTCATACATTTTCCTCTTGTTAGACCTTGATTAAACCAAAATATCGATGGCTCGATCCTGAACAGCGGTAATTGCGCTCTGTACTTGTGCAACACACTTAACGCTTTACCTAACATGAAAAGCAGACGATACTTGCAAACAAAATTATTGAATAACTATTTTTTGCATTTTTTGCGACAAAAACATAGCTTATGACCCCTCAATGGAACGAGCTCGTTGAGCTCGTTCCAATGAGGGGTCATAAGCTATTTTTGAAGCAAAAATGTTTAAAAATAATGAAAATTGAATGGCATTTTGTTGTGAATAATGCTGGCCGGTTTTGGCCGTTACGTTGGATGTAAAGGGTTAATCCAGATTTTCCATATGGGGGAATGGCGGCGCAATGTACAAAAGAGCACTGCACGTCGATGGTGCGCTTGCCTTCAACCACTGCAACACACTTAACGCTTTACCTTACATGAAAAGCAGACGACACTTGCAAACAAAATGATTGAATAACTATTTTTTTCATTTTTTGCGCCAAAAACATAGCTTATGACCCCTCAATGGAACGAGCTCATTGAGCTCGTTCCAATGAGGGGTCATAAGCTATTTTTTGAAGCAAAAATTTTTAAAAAATAATGAAAATTGAATGGCATTTTGATGTGAATAATGCTGGCCGGTTTTGGCCGTTACGTTGGATGTAAAGGGTTAATCCAGATTTTCCATATGGGGGAATGGCGGCGCAATGTACAAAAGAGCACTGCACGTCGATGGTGCGCTTGCCTTCAACCACTGCACTGCTTGTGCATAGTTATTAAATTTGAAGAGTTTGACAGCTGTTCGCCGGGCCCGGTTGTTCTTCTGGGTACTACGGCTTCCTTCACCTGGTAAACTGTGCGACATGATATGACCCTGGTTGTTGAAAGTGTCGTTAAACCCAACTAAACAAACACACAAACAGAATTTGAGAAACGTGTAATGCATAATTATGCGTGATAACTAATTTACTGTGGTAATAAAATGCTTATTTTTACGGATTCTTTGCAAGTCATGAAAGGGTGCAGCAAATGATAAAATTTCACTGTCGAACATAAACTGGGCGTTCACAGTGAAATATGAAAAAAAATGTTGACTCTTGAGACTGCCAATGTAGTACACGTGAGTCCCAAAAACGAACTAGAATATAGAGGATCTTCACGAAAATTTGATGAATACCGAAAATATCTCGTGAGTGGCTACAAAGAAATATGAGGATCTTCACGAGCGACGCAGTCGCGAGTGAAGATCCTCATATTTCTTGTAGCCACGAACGAGATATTTTCGGTATTCATCAAATTTTCGTGAATTTTCTTTTTATTTAATGCTCTACGACTACAAACTCTCCAATTTGTGGCCTTTATTTGCCATTAAGGCGCAAAATTTATGTGCCGAACCGGCGTCCATACAAAAATTACAACAACCAAACTCCAACCATTGGAATGTGTGAATATCCGCACAAAAAGTAGTCCCGTCTTATTTCTCCCCTAACTTTACGATTTACCAAGGCTGGCGAATTGAAATAATCGCAATGTGTTTCGAAGAAATAGAACAATAACAAAAAACACCACTTTCTTATTTTCAATAACAAGACACGTCATTTTATTTTTTTTGAACTCAATGCACTGAAGACGTGTGAAGTTGAACTGAAGAAATTTGAAAGTGATTTCGGCTTTTCGCTGGAAGGTGAATGAGAAAGTCAAACTTTGAAACCGCTGATTTAATGAATTGATTTAGTCACTGTCACTATCAATTATTCGAATTCGTTTGTATTTGGGACTCTGGAATTCATTACTGATGTGCTGACTCTGTGATGATTGCATGTAAATGTTTATCGGCCCATTAAACGTGCATAAATACGTAGAATTTAAAGTACATGTGATTCGTCATCCGAACCTACGATGAAATATCGATTTCTAAATATCATTTTGATATTTCGTTTTGCCGACCGACAGGGGAATATGACTTAATTTTTCAGCGTGAATTGATGCCTGAGCATTAAATAAAAGGAAATTCCTCAATGTTAATTTGTCATTTTTCGGAGGGGAGGGGATTGCATTCAAATTCTAACCCGGAACAAAGCTTGCGACCGTGCTACGACACATAGCTGCAAACTCGACTAAAAATGTTTACTGGTAGAGGGCTGAAAGCTCGTGTATGGGCTTTACTCTAGCATGCAGGTACCGTAACGTATAGGTTTCAAATTCATTGAATATGCTTTGTATTATTTTTTTAAATTAAATTATTTTGTCGTATAGAATTAATAGTTAGACTAAAACGGAAGCTTGGTTCCACCAGATGCTGCCGGTTGAGTATGCGCCGTGTTGTTGCCCTGCGTTGCGAAGTGTGTTGTAAATTGTTCAATTTCCCAGACGTTCAGTTAAAACTAGAAGTCCTGTCACGAAATGCGCGCTTATCTAAGCTTAATTGCGCGCAGGACTTGCGCGCAATTGCCATATCAAATGGCATCCAAAACAAGGCAGGTTCTCTAGGTTACTCACAGCAAACACAGGCAATGTTTCGGCCAATGGACCTCCGGGTTACCCGGAGGTCCATTGGCTGAGACATTGCTTGTGCACGGGCGATATGTACATAATTAAATAGCCTTACTATGGTCATAACGCGTAGATTAGCGCGCAGATCAACGTGCTATTTGTGCGCACTTCGTGACAGGAGTTATGGTGTTAACTGTAGCACTAATCACCGCATGGGTTTCCGACGGACAAAATCACAGTGTGGGTTTTCGAAGGACCAACTTAGCCTGTGCCATGCCTATAAACGTAAATCGTTTGCTCATTCACGTGATAGGATAAACATTAAAGAGAACCCGAAGGTCAAAAACGTGCACTTCAAAATTGAAGAATTTCGACCGGCGTTATTTTAGAAACCGTTTCACGTGCTCAGAGAATGAGACGCGAGTAGCCATTGTTCTCTATTTAGAGCAAAACCTCCCTATATAAATGGTGATAAATTAACAAAATAGATAAACTAGTTAAATAAAGAGTAAAGTTGTTATCCATTATATGTTTACAAAGATGGAGCCTCACCAGAAACGTTTATTATAACATGGGTGGACTCGATTGGCTTTATAGCGTCCCTGCCTCGTTCAGAGATTAACAATCTGATACCGAGTAATGTGATCCAGCGATCAAGATTTGATAGCCGAAAACTCACCCCATCAATCACAAGTCTGCAATAAATCATTATGTTGCAGGAAGAAAGCGGTTCACTATATAAAAATCCCGTGGGACAGATGTTCCCATCCAGAATCAAATATTCAATGTTTGTAGAACAGAAAAAAAGTGCAAGTAAAGTTTCAGTTATTGGTGCCCAGGTCCTAATTTGAGGAACTACATTACGCTTTTTCACACAGAGTCGCAAATCTTTAAAAAGAAATACCGTAAGATAACTTGCAACCAGCTGACAATACCACCAAGGGCATCGTGCAGATGGCAGGTTAGGCGAGGGTGGGGCGGTTGCAAATCTAATTTGTCCCGCCTGCGATAGCTGAAGACACGACTGACTCAAATTCCAACAACAGAATCAGGGAATGCATTCGCCGATTTAGGTCAAAACTGAAAGTTTCTTGGAGATTTAATTGTAGATAAATATGTGTAGTAGTGGTGATGCTTAACCATTTCGCAACTGTGCAATTTGGTAATATCCTGTGCTGAACCATATATTGGAGCGAATGGGGTTAAAGTGAAAAAAATGAAAACGCCAAAAACGTTCAAATATTTGTAAATTTAAAACTGTTATTATACAGTACGTGGATAGTTATTATCACTAAATCACCCGTGGAGTGGCGATTCCAACCAAGCAATAATTGCAGATTTGTTGCAAACCATAACAAGTACAAGCAAAGTTCCAGCCAATGGACCTCCAGCTTAAACCCGGAGGTCCATTGGCTGAAACATTGTTTGTGATTTTTGTCCATATGTGCAGAGTTTGAAAGTGATACTTTGGGTGATACCTCCACTCTATGGGTGATTTTGTTACAATCCATTCTCCACGTACTGTATAGCGGAACAACGTTGACTGAGTTCAACAATGTTTCCAAAATTACTCCCAGCCACACTCCATAAATCTCTAAAGAAAAGAGGTCTATTCGACTTGAGTTTAGTTCCTATTTCATGGACTGACCATGGAGTCCAAACTTTCCTCTACAGGCCGTTATATAATTTTTGTTTTGTTTTGTCGACGTGTAACACAGGACGACAAAAAAAATTATATATGTTGGGCCAAGTTTGGACTATTGAGTGCGTTGTTGCCTCGGGTATTTCGGAATAGACGCGAAAAATGGTTGAGAACAAATGGATAATGCCATATTGTCTGTCGCTTGCATTTCGTATAACATGCGTTCAATTGAGAATAACAACGTGCTATGATATCCATTCCATGTACATGTATGTGGTATTTCCGTACTGAGTACGGACTTATCGCACATGCCGTCAACAGTTGGTACCGTACTCAATATGGTTCTGTAGCAGCGAAAGGGTTAATTAGACGCACCGTGCTCCAGTCGCCAGAATCGGATACCACAGGTCTCTCATCTGAGTGTCCGACTGCGTGTGTGTGATATAAGCACATGTATCCAATCTCGAAGGAAAGTACATAATTACTCGCAAAAGCGGACCAATACCTAAGATTTCATTCGAGATGAAAATATCCCGACTGGAAAAAAAGTATCGGGGGGAGGGGGGGGGGTGTCGCCCGCCATAAACCTCTTTACAGTAAGTTCGCCGTGGGGTGTCCGTAATCAACATGTGAGCAGTGATGTCCACACATACGTTTACCGGGTAATAAGAAACATCAGCAGCAAAATTTTAATTGATGAAGCACCGGGTTGTACCCGGTGCTTCATTAATTAAATTTTTGATGATTATCCCTATTAGTAGTGTTTGGAATCTAATATTATTGCGCCTGTGGAAATATTGCCCACCCCTGGAAAGTGACCAGTCCACGGCGACCGAACTGTAGTTACGCCCTGGGTACTTCCGTCTGAATAACTGTTTACACACATTGTACAAACACAACAATGATGACCTTTACGTTCGACCCAAGAGCAGACCCGAAGAACGGTGCTTGATTTACCTCATTATATAAAAGGCTGTTCAACAGACAAAGCGAGATGAGTTAATGTCTTTCATTTGCAGATAAGAAGTATTACACACGTGGGCGATGCCATTTTGCGATAACAATAATGAAAGACGTTACTGCGCTTCGGTCTGAAAAAAATGTTTATTCCACCTAATTTGTGCATTCACGCATTTGTATTTCGTAAAAATATTCATCAAACAGTAGTAGTTGTTACACATACATTTACGATGGGATGATAGGGGAACTAGAAATTGGTAATTTTGCCGTCTTTTAATGAATAATCCTTTTTATAATGTATTCTGCAAACTGGAAGAATTTCTACATAGAGTTCACTATTCCGATTACAATTCATATAAAACCGGACGCTTGACGTTTTACAAACTTCACCACAAGGTCCACAAGGAGGCGTTTCAAACCATAATCACATGGCTACAACATTCTTTATTTGTTTGAAAACATCGCTTATGATATTTCATAGGAACGAGCTCGTTCCAATGAGTGGCTCATTAGCTATGTTGTGGAGAAAAAATTGAAAAGAAAATTTCATTGTTTTTAAAAATAGTGATTTTGTGATTAGCGCTTGTGGAATATCGCCGTTATTACTGGAAAGGGGTTAAAATATTCACAGAACGGGAAATGGCGATGGTAGGTTACATAATCATTCAGAATTATAATCACTCTTCGACCAGCCAACTGACCCCAGTTCTTGGATGAGAAGTTTGAGGTTTAAATAATATACTTCGTAAACGTCACGTGAGTGTGTTAACAAAACAAAATATGTCGTCACCCCCTTTCCCACTCCAAGAATTGAAATGGTATCGTATTATATTTTCCTCTTTATGGCAAAATGGACGAATCTTTTTCGAGTTATTAAGGGAGTATTCAGTAATAATTCAATTATACAGCCCAAAGAGCCCAAAGAGCCCAAAGGACCGTAGGTTTAAGATACGATTTGGCATTTAACGTATCCTCAGACCAGCTACTGCCGATTTTTTCTTCACGAAAAAAAATGTTTGCATTTCGTATTAAGAAGGTTGTGAAACGTTACACCAAGCTTAAATCATCACTCTCTTAACCCTTTACCCAACGTAACGGCCAAAACCGGCCAGCGTTTGACTCAAAAAATGAAAACATATTACTTATTCAAGAATTGTGTTTGCAAGTGTCGTCTGCCTTTCGTACACAACTAGAATACAACTGTGTTCAGTAAGAGAGTTTCCCCTATTGTTCAGTTTCAGTCGATGACCCTAGCGATTTTGTTTCCTTTTCTCGAAACATAGCTTACTATCCTATTGTGGACGCGCACAACAGTTCGTTTCAATAACTGGGCGATGAATGGTATTTAATTCAATAATAGTAATTTTTCAAGAGTCAATAGTGTTATTATTTCCGTCTTCTAATTGTGTAAACGTAAACGTTTGGTAAAATTCCTCAGAATGAACGGTCGGCCAGATAAGCCTTGCATACAGCTTTTATAGAATGCGATTAACGAGGTTTGAATCGAAATTCCCCAAGCAAGTTTCACAAAACCAGAGATAATATGCATTATAAAAAATGACAGTTGAAAATATGGTAAGGCACTGGCACAACACATTGTTGTTTGTTCTGGAAACAGTTCCCATATACAGATATTTGGTTCAGCACCTTCACAGCAGACGTTGTTAACCCTTTATCCAACGTAACGGCCAAAACCGGCCAGCGTTATTCTCAAAAATCGCCTATTAATTTTAATTATATCTTCATTTTTTGTCTCAAAAACATAGGTTATGACCCCTCATTGGAACGAGCTCGTCGAGCTCGTTCCAATGAGGGGTCATAACCTATGTTTTTGAGACAAAAAATGAAAAAAAATAGTTAATCAAGAATTCTTTTTGCAAGTGTCGTCTGCTTTTCATGTTAGGTAAAGGGTTAAATGGTCACCATGGTAAGACTAAGTAATATTTTAAACCTGCAGCCATGCGGCCGCAGGTTAGAAATATTAATTAGACTACCTGACAAACAGGACTCTTCCAAACCAAATCATCTTTCGACACAACGGTACCATCGTACAAATGTAGAAACTAAAAAGTTGGTTTCTTTTTTAAGAAAGATAGATGTCTTGAACATGGGAAGCCGTCTATTGGTAATTTGTATGATGCTGTTTCGAACAGAAACTATAATCACAGTCACAGGGCTGTAACTGATTGTGGGCACGTAGCCAGGATTCTATAATAAGGAATGCCCTTTGGGGGATGATATTTGAAAGGCCGTTTTGTGCGGGGACTAGGACCCTCCGGTCGTTGCCCCTTCCGGGACGTAGGAGAAGAGGTTTAGGGTTCTAGTTAGTACTAGCGCCCCCCCCCCCCCCCCCCCCCGAGAAAAGTTTGCAAAATTTAGTACTCTAAGAGCGAGCCTGAGGCATTTGTAGCGTGTGTAGCTCCTATATTAGGGACCATTTTCGGACCATATATAAATTGTGTGAAACTTGCATTGGGCCAATGTTTTGTGACCAATAAAATTTTTAAGGGGCCAAGGCCCCCCAACCACCACCACCGTAGCTAGACCACTGGCTGGCTGCCATTATTTTATTGCCTTTTTAATGGTTCATTTTTCTGTGTGGGATTGGTGCAAACCTCACTGGTTTGTTGAAGCAAATCGAAACTTATTTCAGTATAAATCAAGCATTTGGTGGGAATATGTGACACAATCCACATGAACAGAGATAAAGATTTCTTGATTGAAAGTTTTTTATCCTATACCTTCCAGTGATTGATCATCAATATTCTTCAAAAAGAAAAAGAAAGAACACTCAACTATTTTGTGTATGTCGAAATATATATTTCGTAAATTTGTCCTTTCTCCTGGGTACAGGATCAACTTTCTTCAAGTACGGGTTGAAATTGCACATTAAACATTATGCGCTATGTGTCACCACAAAGAGCAGCATGAAAGGGCGCTTTTTTGTTCTTACTAGTCGTTGCACACCACATTATTACACCAACTACTCCAACCAAGGGGTATCGCTAAGGGGAGTTGTTTAGGGAGTGTGTGCCCCTCCCCCACCAAATTCTCCAGTCGGGATATTTTCGTATAGATTGGAGCCTAAGATATCATTTCGCTCTTGCAAGTAATCATGTAGTTTTTTATTATAGGATTAGATTTGATACTTTTAGTTATGTGGCACACACAGTCGGCTCCACAAATGAAGATCTGAGAATCCAAGCCGGGTTGTTAGGGCCCAACTTGACTAATATGGAGTAGGGTGAAGATTAATTAAGTGAGAAGCCGGGAAGCCCATGAAAATAAAGTTTCGAGAACTCTTAATTTTGAACTATAATCCCGACAAACTAACATTCCAACTACATCATCAAGGCATGCCTTCAACGAAGGCATGCCTTGATGATGTAGTTGGAATATTTTATCAGTGAGAAAGATTACACCCCCATCTACCCCCAGTCGGTCATCTTCGCGTACCCTTCTGCTCCAGCAATCAATCCCAATTTGTCTACGACGCCCATGGACTGGGTAGTGTTGGTTATTTAGTGTTAAAACTGCGATTTTTTTGGAATTCAATCCTCAATATAAAAAAAAAATCAATGAACCCCGCCAAGTACTAACACAAGAACTACCACTGACATTTTGCATTTTTTGTTCAATGTTTGTTTTTCAAATATCGTTTATGGCCCATCGTTGAAACGACCTCGTCGACTGCGCATCCCGTCGTGATTTAGAACCTTTGTTTGAGAGCAAAGAAGAAAATGTTTTGTTTTAGTTATTCTGGAAAGATGAGAAAATATTTGTTATTCAAGTCGTGTAGGATAAAGTGTTAACACATACTGCATTGGAATTTATGACGAAAAGTATCTGATATTACTTACCTGTCCAGATGAGGACCTCTTGATTAGCAAATAAACGAACACGCAGTTCCAGAAGCCACTACGGTACACTGAACACATCCACAAACTTATTTGTCATAAAAGCAAATGAACTTCACGGAAATGAATCGTGCGAAATTTCTTCCCCACACCTCCGCGGATCGTTTATATTCAATCGCTGCGTTTTCAAACCGTCCCTTCAAACTAAACCATCGAGAGCGCATCGATTTTGTGATTCATTATAAAAGAAACATGAAACACGCGAAAGAGATTATGCCACGGAAAAGTGGCCCGACACGTAAAGGAATTCACGAGAGCTGAATCTCTCGTCCAATCGCCATCCAATATGCTTCCACTATTTGCAGGACGTCTCAGATAATGCCACAGACGTATAATGTGGATCTCTAATAACCTTGTCTAAGGAGGAACACGTCGGAGCAGATCCAATGTTTTGTCGCTCGTGTTCTGATAGCTAATGATCGATTCGGTTCAAGAACGCCAAGAAAAGTAGGTGTCGTTGAAAGTAACAAATTAATACCTGTCGGATAAATATTGCATAAAACCATTGTGCATAGAGTGAGCGTTGTATTAACCTTTTACCTAACATCAAAGGCAGACGACACTTGGAAACAAAATTCTCTAATAAATATTTTTTTACTTTTAACTTCCAAAACATATCTTATGACCCCCTCAATGGAACGAGCTCAACGAGCTCGTTCCAATGAGGGCCATAAGCTATGTTTTTGACACGAACAATGAACAAAATAATTAAAATGGAATGGTGATTTCTTGTGCATAGCGCTGGTCGGTTTTGACCGTTACGATTTGGAAAGGGTTAATAGATGCTCTCAAGTATATTTTGATTTCAATACAGATCATTCATTCCAGTCAAAGCTTTTATATAAATTAGCAGCACTTATAGTGGTTCAGTGGTTACGACATTGGACTTCAAACCAAAAGGTCCCGAGTTCGATCCCCACCAGGGGTAACTGCACTGTGTCCTTGGGCAAGGCACTTAAGCCGATTCCCCACGTGGGGGTCACGATGGCGTTGTGTACTAAAGCGTATTGCACGTCGATGGTGCACTTCTCTCCACCCAATGCCAACCCTGCTTGTGCGAAGTTAGTACATGTACGTTGGGGAGTCTGACAGTTGCTCGCCGTTGCTCAGTGATTCTGCCCAGATACTCCGGTTTCCTCCATCCGTAAAACTATCCGACACAAGGCGACCCTGACTGTTGAAAGTGTCGTTAAACACCAATAAATAAATAACAACACTTATAACTAAAACAACTCCCCTGAACCAAATTAACTGTGTTTTCGGTTGGTTGCATAATGGTTGCGGACAGAAGGCAAAGTGGTTCACAGAGCGCATGTGGATTACTCGTTAATTCACTGATCATCTGCCCGATATGCCGTTAGCGCGTACCTTACCCAAGTTATTATATATACGTTGTCTTTGAGCAAGAGCTTGCCTCTGTGGGATGCCGATTATGCGGTGAACGTTTAATAAACGCTTCCCGGACTCAGATCTATGTTTTGGAACAAGCAAAATGTAACAACTCACAGTACCACTGCTCGATGACTACCCACAACATTTACACCCACACCACTGCTCAAACAAAAAGAAACAAAACAAAATGATCACCAGTGGAAGTCATAAAGACCACCAGTCCCATAAACGAAATCCTTGGGACTTTCGGGTCGAAAAAGAACGTTATTATCACTTGAAGTAGGTAGTTCATAAGAAAACTAAGAATATTTCCAACTGTGATAGTTTTGAAAACAAATTAATAGTCTCGCCTCGCGAGACTTTTTCTATGTCTTTTATAATTCATCTAGAACTAATGCTTCAATTCATCAGACTCATAACTGTTTGAATGGTGAATACACTCAACCGTTTGAGTGCGATCTAATGGGTAGTGGCATCAATAATAATGTTTCCTTGCAAGAGTAAAGGGACAACCGGTGTGACAGGAATGATAGTCCGTAGGAACATTAGTCCCTCTGGACTATTATTCCGCGGAATTATAGTCCTAGGTCTAACATTCCTAGGAATGTTAGACCTAGGACTATAATTCCGCGGAATAATAGTCCAGAGGGACTAATGTTCCTACGGACTATCATTCCTGTCACACCGGCTCTATCTTATCTCAGTACCCTTATTACAACAGAAAGTTTTAAAAAAACACATTACACCCAACTCCATGCAGCAAAAGTAGGCTGTTTTCTTAGTTACTATAAAATTCTGAAAGTCATTTCTGCTCAGACCGAACGGATCTAATGTTTTGAGAGGGTGAATATCCGATGTACTTCACAGGTGCGTCGCGGGTGTGTCGTGTCGGGTGTTTCAGGATCTGAGTAGTGGAGCCATATTATATCAGGTACGCAGGTTGTTAGTTTTCGAATATGGTGTATATAGTGTCAGATAATACCAGACTGGGCTCGAGCATTGCTCGAGCCCATTTGGAATTGACTGACATCGTGCCCAGTACAGTCGCCGTGGATTGGTCGTAATCCACATGTAGGCAGTGATGTCCACACATATGTTTACCAGGTAAATCACCAGATGCAAAATTTTAATTAATGAAGCACCGGGTTGTACCAGGTGATTTATTAATTAAAGTTTTGATGATTATTCCTGTAATTAGCGTTTGGAATCTAATCTTATGTTATTGCGTCCGTGGAAATATTACCTAGCCGTGGGAAGTGACCAGCCCACGGTGGTGGAACTGTGTATCATATTATGTCACAAACAAATTGTGTAACAAATATAATCCATCGCGATTGCTTCTTCAAAATATTGAACTCTCAGTTTTTAAGAATAATAAATGATAGAATTTCTACGTGTTTACCGTGCAACGGTCTTTACCTGCGGTCATTGCTGATAGATGAATAAACAAAGGAAAGATTACTATGCCAACCGTGTATAGATTACAACAGACGGTGTATGGTATACCCTCAGCTTGTAAGTGACGTCTTCAGTGCGATGGCATTATTAAAAGTTTGGTAGGAGTAAATATACTGGTATCAGAACTGTTGTAACTACTTCAAATATGTAATTATTAAGATGCCAGTTACTTTCAATTTTGATAATTATGATTACAATAACTCCAATTTTAAAAATAAAGAAAACGAGTACAATTACTTTGAAAGTGTAATAAATTGCACAGCGCATGACATTTGAACTTTACATGGCTTTCTGGCATTAAAAGAATGTGCTTTATTCCTACTTCAATTTCTGTCCGACCACGATTATTTGGGTGTAGGACAAGTGCAACCCAAACAATAGTACCAGTCCGAATGTACAGTCCGGAATATGCCCCAGTAAAATTGTCAACTTGGACAAATGACTCTCGGCCAGAGATGTGACTTTATACTTGGGCTGTCACGATTAATCGATTGTTGATCGGTCACGCCGAAATCGATTAGTATTTTTCGTTGTCGAAGAATCGGTAAATTTTACCCCGTTTTAGACGGTTAATAATTATAAAAAAACTTTGATGAAAAAATTATTGTTTCTAAAGGTAAAAGGTCCAGAACGTCGACGTTAAAACCCAAGAAGCCATTTGAAGTATTTGTCTTTTAGGTATATTCAAAGCTTTGATGTTCTGGGCTTTTGAACCGTCAGTGTAATAATGAAGACTGGCCGGCAGTTGCGAATTTGCGAAGTTCGCAACTGATGACCGGTCTTGATTATTACACTGACGGTTCAAAGTTCAGAACAAAAAAGCTTTGTATGTACCAAAAAGAGGATCGTCTTCGTTGTTTACTTGAGGAAGGTCAACTGACTTGAACTTCATTTTTAACGACTTCAAAGAGAGGGAAAGGTGGGGGCGGAGTTATCTATGTACGATTAATGCGATGATTAATCGATTCCTAAATTCAAAAATCGTGACAGTCCTACTTTATATCTGCCCACCTTCGGTGAATTGTCGGCAAGAAAATCATTGAGTGACACTAAGAACAAATACCGACCCCACCACAGTCTGTGTGACCGTTTTTCTTCCTGACATTTGCACTGCGTGACAGTTGTCCAAGCTAACAATTTCATTGGGGACAGGTGTCCGACCGTGTGTTTTTGGCGGGGCGGGGGAGGGGGAGGGCTAGTCTATGCACCGGCTTATTTCAGTGTAAAGAGAGTTTAACAAATTTACTGGTTTGATCAACAAAAAGCATATAATGAAATGACAAATTTGCCCCAAAAATGTCCCATTCGACCGTGTTTTGTCTGAATTGAAACATCGACAATTTGTAGCACAGTATCACAGATGTAAAGTTTGCGAGATGCTTAACGAAACTTAATTACTATGGGAAATACAAGTATATTATTACTGGTGTTTACGGTCACATATTTTTGTTGCACAATAGCTAATCATAACCATAACAGGAGTATCAACTCAAGACCAGGGGTGAGCGTTAATAAGCCATGTTGCCCATTTTAGAGAGGGTTTGCACCTCCCATGCATTGGTGATTGGGTCTTATGTTACCAGTAAAACAGAGACTGTTTACCGCAGTGAACAGGCACTGCTTCACTTCCCGGGGTTCCCGCGGGGAGGAAATGCAAGTAAATTTGAAGAATAACCACACGAACACAAATCTATTATTTTTATTTTTCAATCACGAGTTTTATTAGCCTCTGACCCTGATTTATGAGAAGTTTTCCACGCGTCTGTGCCAAAATTCGTCCCCTGAGTTCTAATGTGTTCTATGTGCCTCCTGGCACATAGAACACACTGGAACTCAGGGGACGAAATGCTAGTATTAACAGTGAAGCCAAAATCATAGACATTTTCTGGCAGCTATCATTCAGTTTATTTCCACTGGTAATTCCCTTTTATTACAGATTATATTAACGAATTTCCATTAGCTTTGGTTAATTAGGGGACAAAATCGTGCATGAATATTGCCCGTATTACAAAGCAATGGATATAGTTGGTAATGAAATGAAATTGCGTTTTATGCATGAAGGTCGGTTTTATGTATGGATTTATGCATGAGTGTCAGTTGTCATACACGCAAAACAGAAAATTAGCCAAAGACATCAGGTATAAAATGTTGGCAGTTTCTCATAGTAATCTGCTGTATTGTTAATTTTTCATGCCAGAAACTTGTCTCTGTATGACTTGGGACATATGATAATTTATCTCACAATCGTCATGAAATAGCTCATTACATAAACATCACCCACAACACGTCTAATATTCGCATGACGTCAGAAACTAACGTCGACGTCGTGGTTGTGTGAGTGCGTTGGTTTCGAAAGTAGAACTGAATTAATCTTCCCTTAAAGCTCCTTAACCGTTCATCTAATACGAACCGCAGACATTCACAAAAAAAAACAAAAAAAAACATAAGGGCACACAAAATAAATTAATTGATTCTCAGGGTTTTTTATTTTCAAATCAGTGAGGCAGGGAAAGTTTTATTTTTAATTTTTATTTTTCTTTTACAAAAAGTGAGCAAACATGGAGAGGATTTCGGCTGTCTTTCTACACCCAGAAATACAGAAAGTACATATTTATACAAATAAATTCATTTTTAATTTGAAAAATAAAACATTCCTTTAAAAACAAACTGCAGGTTTTGCATTTCAAAGGCTTCATATTCTTTCGATGCTCTTCATATTATCTTTGAAGTGAAAGTATTTAATCTGTGGGGATTTGCCTCGTTACAATTTATGGGAGAGTGCCTAAAGAGGCACTCTCCCATAAATTGAAACAAGGCAAACATATTAGAGACGCAACTAAATAAATATGCATCAATCAAAAAATGTAAAAAGGTTTCTCCCTAAGTTTGTACTAATATTGGAAGACACTGAAAGGCAATAAAAATGTCCAATGAGGTGGTTCAAATTCAATGAGGAATTGTCTGAGAATCGAAATACTTTTGTTTTAGCCTTTTCATTTTTACCCTTGAAAATATAGCCTATACCTCCTTATTGGAAGGGGCACAAAACACTCATTTCAATGAGGTGCCATAATCTATGTTTTCGAAACAATAATTGAAAAAAATAATAAAAATTGGTTGGCAATTTTTGTGAATAGCCCTGGCCTCTGTTTCGGCCGTATCGTTTGCTAAAGGATTAAATAACACGGGATTAAACCCACCCTCACCTGGACTTTGTCTGCTACCGTGCGCCTTTTTGGCGTTTCCACACACTTTTTTCATTGCCACTGTCACTGAGTTCCGCATTCCACAGTTCAGTTACACATGCACTGATCTCGCCCTCGGCGCTGGATTAACTTGTTCTCCATCCACCAAGCAGTTTTGACACTAATGACTCTATCTAACGACCCCAACCAGCTCTTCACAGCTCGTGACCATATACTACCATTTATGAACCCTCCGAGTTTTATGGTTGTCCACTGGTGCGACTGTGTGGACCTTCTCATCGAATTCCCTTGGTCGTGAGAGGCTCGGGAAGCGCAGCGGCTCCGTAAGTCGATATGTAGGCTGCAAGCCGAGACGGTTCGAATCCCACCTGCGGCAACCGCGTTGTGTCCTTGGGCATGACACTTAATTCCAATTGCTCATGTGTGGGCACCATGGCATTGTGTACCAAGGAGTACTGCACTTGTCTTCTTGCTAACACTGCTTGTATAGAGTTAGTATATTGGAGAGTCTAACAGTTGCTCGCCGTTGCTCGGTGGTTCTCTCCGGGTACTTCGGCTTCCTCCACCCATAAAACTGTCCGACACGAGGTGACCCTGGCTGTCAAAAGTGTCGTTAAACTCCAATAAATAAATAACATGACAGGCTTCCCACGCGCCGGTGCACCCCAATTATGTACTGTTTGAAAGCAATAAGTGCTCTATGTTTATTGTAACACTTCGGCCAGTATAAATATGTCTATAACGAAGTACATGTATACCGATACTGAAGTTACTTCGACAAAATTTGGACATTTTAATGATGTTCTAGCAATATAATTTTATTTTCTGGCACTGACGTGCGACAGGTCATTTATACAATTGGTGATCCTGCCGGATCTATTTACAGAAAAATATGCAGAACAGATTATTCCTTTGATTTGAGCGAGGCAAAACAGGTCAGTTTTATGTTACTTTGAGAATTTTCTAGAACTGCAACACTCTCTGTCTTATCTGGATTAACGCATTGCGTGATGCTGGCTGATACTACTGCCCAGGACAAGGAAAATTTGTCAATGAAATGAGCATAATTTGAGCACTTTTATCTGAAGTCTCCCTTGTACATTGGGACATCTGTTTACCCAATATTTTGAGGAATTAAATTTATATAAATTTTTCATCAAATCAAAATGGCTGCTTCACAGCAGGCATGACTAGGTTTTAAGAAAATGTTGAAAAATAATCAGAGAGTTAAGAGTTAATATCTTTAGCTGGTATCTGTTCGTCGCTAAACCTTAGCGGCGGAACGATTTTCAAAGTGTGTGTGTGTGGGGAGTGGGGGGGATGGATGGTCTTCGGTATGAAAATTTTTAATTCCAGGGTCCCAAAACCCCCATTTCCATGCATCTGAGTGGATATTTTGGGATATTTCAGGAGATTTTTTTTTAAAGATTTCACACTTTAAAAAACGTTGGTAAAGCATACAGGTGAGGTATATTTATCAGCTTTGGTCGTAACGACCAAAGCTGACAAATAGACCTTACCTGTATGCTTTACCAGACGTTTACAACAATTAAACTGTCTGCGGATTATCTTGTCTGGAGTGGATTTGGTACTTCTATGTCTGTAAGATTACGATCTTCTTCAGTTAATCGATTTTTAACAGACTGTATACATTTTAGCGTTTGCTGCCACTTACTGCAAAAAATGATCCGAAATCCATCGAAACTGAACCAATACGAGAGAAACATAGCTGGCGAAAATATGGGTGAGGCTCTGGATCCGCCCCTTGTTTCACCGGTCATTTGTTGTGTTAAAATATATGCATACAAAAAAAACATGGCCCTGCAAAAAAAGTGGAGAGGCTGAAGCCCCCCCCCCCCCCCCCCCCCGGTTCCGCAGCCCCTGCTAAATTATATTCTTTAGGGGCTGCGCTGTTCGCTAGTTATTGCCGCGCTGATCTAAGACAAATTGACATAAACCATCAAACATCTACATATCTTTCTGTTTTTAAACCTAACAATATTGGCTATTTTCTACCGTTATTCGTTGAAAACATGAGAATATATCAAATTAAAACTGAGATATTTATAAAGATAAAGTAATTTGGTCTTGATATCTCTTAACTCCCTAGCAATACCCACGTAATATTTGTAGGTTCATTATGTGACGTGTAGAGTACCACCAAGACACACGTTGGATGGAGTTTCAATCCGACGTGTTCAATGAAATAACAGTGACGGTAGAAGCGAAATTTCTGACAATGAACATCCGGGATTTATTTTTTTCTAATTCGTTTTTCTACCCCAAAACAAATCGTATTCCCACTCCCCGAAAATGGTATTCCACTTCCAGCATCGTATTCCACTCTTAGCGATGACGGACTATTTTTTTCTTATTGTTTACAAAATCGGTTGGGTTGAATCAATTATAATGGTTGTTTTGGGAAAACAAATAAGAAGAAAATAAAATAAATACCAAAGTTCACTGCTTGGATTTGAATCCCATTCTGTCCTCTCTTTCGCCGCGCGGATTATTTCACGCGGATAACGCCTCGTGAAATAATCCTCCGCGCCCCCCACTCGAGGATAAAAATCGTACTCAAATCCGAGCAGTGAACTATTGTCTATATATACTATTCCAAAAAAGTAGGGGATATTTGATAAAAGTGATATATTGGATGAAATATATTTATATTTTCATCAGCAAGATAGTTGAGGCATTGCACTGTAACATCTGGTGAATGATTTTAGCGATAGTTGTGTGTCTGATAAACACACATTCCGCGCACTGAGATGTAGAAGACATGGACGGTCAGTCAGAGAATTTACCACATTCAGTCCAAGACATCAATACCTTGTAAATTCTCCTTGGTTCGCGCGACTAGCGCAGATCCGACGTGACATACTCCTCACGACGTTATTTCATTCTTCCTGCAGTGCAGCGGCGAGTTCCTGGACATTGGTAGGGGGCTGTTGTCGTTGTCGTAGGTGCCTGCCAAGCATAGCCCAGACGTGCTCGATTGGTGAAAGGTAGTCTGGACTAAGTGCTGGCCAAGGCAGTGTAGTGATGTTCTGCTCTTGGGGGAACTCTGTAGCGACACGGGCTTTGTGTGCGCTTGCATTGTCAATCTTGGAAAATGAATCGATGGCCGTGACGTCGCGCAAATGGCACCACATGAGCTGCTAACATGTTGTCACGGTAGTACTGCCCTGTGACACGCCCTTGGATGACATGTAATGCTGTTCTACTTGCCATGGTTATGCCTCCCCATACCATAACCGATCCACCACCAAAACGATCGTGCTGCCTAACGGTTACGTCATGGTATCGTTCGTTCCGCCGTAATAAGGCACTCTCTGTACTGCAGTTAGACTTGTTTGCTGATCGAAATAGTTCTGATAGATTGTTATCAGTCACATGCCTGTATAGTTGATTGACTATGATTTTTTCGGTAAGTTTGGGAACAAAGGCTGGGTTCGACACTAGCCGATAGTTCTTCAAGTTATTGGAGTCGTCGGAAGCCTTTTTAATCAGCGGTGACACAAGATCCAATTTCAGATCTCCGGGAACGGGGCCTTTTGAGAGTGATGCATAAATATTTGTTGTCATAAAAAATTGGAACGAGAGATGTAGGAACACTTTTAAAAGTGACGAAGGGAGTGAGTCGAGGCCGTTCGATTGGTTATGAGATGAGAGAATAATTTTAGTACCAAAAGCACGGACACTGGAGAGTAGTTTGCAAAATGTGATTTAATTATGATACTTTCTAGTGCGGTGGTGGTGGTGGGGGGGGGGGGGGGTCGGCTTCACCAATGCTGTCCTAAATAAGTTAGCCTTTAGAATGGAAATAATCACTGAATCTGGACACAAGATCCTCAAGAGCTGCATGTTCGGAAAGCATTTAAGTACTAAATGTGAAACGTTTCAAGCGGTGGACTCCGGACCACCCACTACGAGAAGAGTAGGTTTCAACATTTCCTCCAACGATGCGTCCGCCTCGGCCATCACTGCGCGTTAGGCGCCCGTTCAGAATGGGCGCTCAAGGTGCAGCTATGGCTAGCGCCCGACGTGGGCCGTTCCCCCACCCCTTAATTTAGGCTTGTTCAGGACGGTAAATGTGCTGCAAATTCACACGAACTTGCTGTATTTATTAAACAACATTTGATTCTCCTTACTAAAATTACTATTTGGTAATTTAATACCAGGGAAGTGGTGGAACACTGTGGGCCTATTAACAGATCTATTTAGTGACATGCGTACATGTACATAACACCACAATGGAGAGTTTATTCGGATAAAAGTACACGTAGGTCCAACCTTTAATTTTAAAATGAAATGAACTTTACTGGGCATGGTTGAGATTTGCGAAAAATTCGAAAAACTTAAAACGACAAAGAAGGGTCGAGAGGGGCTCGCCTTACACCGTACCTGCTCATTCTCGGCGCGCGAAACCATTGATTTTGCTCGGGAATTTAAAACCCTTTGAACCCTAGCGGCCGCTTTTCCGACCAGGAACATGATACGCCATAACGTTATTAAATAGGGTGGCTGTTCGGTAAACATGTGAGGTAGACCAATGAATATTTGGGCTGCACGCTGAAAATATAGATTGGTCTAACCCAAATAATGAATATGGACTCTTCTAATTGTTTTTATCTAACTGACATAGAAGATACCACCAGAGTTTAAAGGGTTAACTCGATCCGTGGTATCGAATTTCTTTGAAAACACATTATCTGCTACAAAGATACACTTTCTCTAAGTTTCCCGAGTCAGCCAATCCCCTATTGCGATCAGTCGATCAGTTGATTCAACTAATTATTGGAATGCGCCATGACTTTTGGTAGCCGTTTGAAGTCGACCTAATATCCATTAAGGCAGTTGGTTTCTTAAAATTATAATTAATATACGCCATTTGTCAGTAAACGTAAAAATCAGTAAATTCATAATTCTTGAATATTTTAATTATCCACCCAGCTCAGCCATTTTCTTGTACATATCTTCATACATATTTGCTATATACACTACTTTCTGTTTTTAATTTCTATTAAATGTTGCTGTGTTTTTTACGGAAGCGTTGAGGCGCCAGTTGAGTATTATTTCTATCTTGCACGTGCAAGTTAGCTATCTTGCACCTGCAAGTTACTATCTTGCACGTGCAGGTTAGCTATCTTGCACCTGCAAGTTACTATCTTGCACGTGCAGGTTAGCTATCTTGCATGTGCAAGTTACTATCTTGCACGTGCAGGTTAGCTATCTTGCACGTGCAGGTTAGCTATCTTGCACGTGCAAGTTACTACCTTGCACGTGCAGGTTAGCTATCTTGCACGTGCAAGTTACTATCTTGCATGTGCAGGTTAGTTATCTTGCACGTGCAGGTTAGCTATCTTGCACGTGCAAGTTACTATCTTGCACGTGCAGGTTAGCTATCTTGCACGTGCAGGTTAGCTATCTTGCACGTGCAAGTTGCTATCTTGCACGTGCAGGTTAGCTATCTTGCACGTGCCAGTTACTATCTTGCACGTGCAGGTTAGCTATCTTATAGTTAAGATAGTAACTTGCAGGTGCAAGATAGCTATCCTGCACGTGCAAGATAGCTAACCTGCACGTGCAAGATAGCTAACCTGCATGTGCAAGATAGTAACTTGCAGGTGCAAGATAGCTAACCTGCACGTGCAAGATAGCTAACATGCAGGTGCAAGATAGCTATCCTGCACGTGCAAGATAGTAACTTGCAGGTGCAAGATAGCTAACCTGCACGTGCAAGATAGTAACTTGCACGTGCAAGATAGCTAACCTGCACGTGCAAGATAGCTAACCTGCACGTGCAAGATAGTAACTTGCACGTGCAAGATAGCTAACCTGCACGTGCAAGATAGTAACTTGCAGGTGCAAGATAGCTAACCTGCACGTGCAAGATAGTAACTTGCAGGTGCAAGATAGCTAACTTGCACGTGCAAGATAGAAATAATACTCAACTGGCGCCTCAACGCTTCCGTAGTTTTTGGCTTTGCTGTCATACAGAACATAATCCAAATCATAAAATGACACTGGTTTTGTTTACATTGGCATGGCGTGGGTTCGAACTCATGGAGAGTTTCCTTCGGCACCAACCGTCCAGCGGTTGGTGCCGAAGGAAACTCTCTCGGCGTGGGTTCGAACCCCCGCCATGTCAATGTAAGCAAAACCAGCGTCCTTTCTTAATTCTATGGCATCCGAGAAATTTGAAAAAAGACAAGTGTCGCTGATTTCTTCTGAGGTGCAGTTCGTAGAATTAAGTACTTGGATGCAACTATCTGATGAAAAATCATAAAAATGACAGCTTAGTTCATGTTCAATCAAACCGTTTGTTCGATGTTGTAGCATCTGGTGATAAATTTCCAGTTTAGTTTTGTTGTCTAGTCGTTTCAGTCTATGCGTCTCCTGTTTATACAATGAATGTCCTTTGGGCACTACGGCGCTTCTTGTCGCGGAACATTCTTCCTTTTCAAAAGACCATGCTTGCTTAAAATGGCGGATGTTGTTGAACAAAGGGACTAAGTGATCATGCGATGAACATTCCTTAATAGTCCTCAGCGGCGAAGATTGCATGTTACTTTTGAGTGGCTGTTAATGTATAGACTTTCTTTTCTGAGAATTAACTCACCTATTTTCGTCACATTGTTTCGTCAGGACGTAAGAGCTGACAGTGTGGTTTGATCAGGGCTGGGAGGAGTTAAAAAATTTCCTTAACACGTTAACGTGTTAAATAATTCTGCGTTAACGAGTTAAATGACGTTAAATGTTAAAATGAACAAAATTTTAATAACTTCGGCCATTTTTATTGATTTGAATTTGAATATGATTGAACTTACGCACAGTTCGTCTCTTGAGTTCCAATGTGTTCTATGTGCCTACTGGCACATAGAACACATTGGAACTCAGGGGACGAGTAGTTAAGATAGTTCTCACAGGTTATCGTAAATTCTAACATTCAGCAATGTTTTCATTTAAGAATATAATCGCTGCGGCCGTATCCCTAGAAAGAGACATCCACCGTAGCTCGAATACCAGTCCTTACATGGAAAATAGGCATTCGGATGAAGCTGATATTACTGTATCGTCAAAAATCGGCGGGCCAACTCCGCCAACGTTGGTAGGAGGGCTACGGACATCTAAATTATTCGTGTTCTTCAATTTCGTCAAATGTGTAAAATTCGACGTCATCGGCACGCGCGATCCGGCTTGGGTAAACACAAGATGACGACGCAATGCTACATATTATACAATTATATTCTTCAGAGTTAAACGTTATTAACTTGGTTATATTTTTGTAACGTTGTTAAAATAATTTAACACGTTAACGTTTGAAACGTTAGCTGCTCCCAGCCCTGGGCTTGACAAGATACTGCAATGTTCCACAATACAGGCACGTCCTTTTGTCTGGTTATTAATAAATTAAGAGTGTCAGCACTGTTGGTGCTTTCCATGGTGCACCCGGGTAAACACGGGCAACGCCATTTCCCTACCTTTCTTTGAGTGGGGAGGCCGTTCCCCTTTAATTTCAAGACATGGAATGGGGAATATCCAACACAGCGAGAACCGCACTAAGCCCATTTTAACTGTGTGTAACTCGCGCTGCCCTGCCCACACGACAATGTCCACTTCTCTGGATATGGTTCTGTGCCCTAAATGTCAAACGTTCACAGAGTGTGAACCTCGGACCCCCTACTATGAGGAGGGGGGGGGGGGGGTGTCTCGTCAACGCGTGACGTGGGTCGTTTCCCCACTTCTTACTTTCAGAAAGCATTACTGCTGAATATCCTTACGAGTAAGCTTTTAAACGAGCTGGAAATGATCAGTACTCGCTAAATTCATAAAACAAACTGTGATCAAGTGAGTTTATTAGACTTTGGGGAGGCGGGCGATAGACAATCACTAATCGAACAGATATGTCATTTGTGAGCACGCAATCCATTGATTCAAACGAGGAGAATGAAGTATCGGACTAACTGCTGAGTTTGAGGTTAATGTCGTTTAAAAACACAGCAATGTCCCCGCCACGGCTACCTCTATACTTCTGAAGAATTTGAGATCCTGCACGTAGTAGTTTCCCAATGGAATAGTTTCATCACCCCGGAGCCATGTTTCAGAGCAAATATATCGAATGCATTATCATGCAGAGATAATGGAATGAATATGAAGCTCCCTCTTATTTGCAGATCAAGTATTGGGAATACCGAAGGTAAAACCGAGCTCAATAAAAAGTGTCATGTTGCCTGGAGATAGCGAAACTCTTTTTATATTTGAAAAATTAATACCAGTCCGATTTTGTTCATCTGAGTATGGGTTCAGATGCTATATAGTTTTATTCGGATTTTCTCCCCTCTTTGCAGCGCTGGAGTTGATAATCGGGATCGGTGTACACTCTAAAATCAATTGGGTTAAAACTCAACCCAAATCAAGTGGCTTCATATTGCCTCAACCCAGTTGATTTGGGTTGAATTTTAGAGTATATGTTTACCACCCCTCCCAAGTTTTTTGGAGCATGGTGGACTAGTGGTTTGAACAACGGACTTCAAACCAAAAGGCCCATCGTTCGACACTGACCAGCCGTAACTTCGTTGTGTCTTTGGGCAAGACACTTAATTCATTCCTATTGCCCACGTGGGACCACGGTGGCGCTGTGTACTACGGTGTATTGCACGTCGATGGTGCATTTGTCCTCAGTCGCTGTTAATTCTGCTTGTACAGAGCAAGTCACTTGGAAAAGAGTTGCTAGCCGCTGATAGATGGTTCTCTCCGAGTACTCCGGTTTCCTCAACCCATAAAACTGTCCGACACGGTGCGACCCTGGCTGCTGAAAGTGTTGTTAAATCTCCCAAAAACAATAAACAAACCACTCGTTTTGTGATTTTATCGCCGATTATGCCTGATTGTTTAACCCTCTGAACTCTTGTGGTATCTTCCATGCTAGTTCAATGGCAGCAAAATTGAAGAGTCTATATTCATTATTTGGGGTAGATAAATCAATATTTTCAACGTGCAGCCTCGGGGCTGCACGTTGAAAATATTGATTGCACTACCCCACATATTTACTGAACAGCCATCCTATTTAATGACGTTATGACGTATCATGTTCCTGGGCGGAAAAGCGTCCGGTCAGGTTCAAAGGATTAATCTGATATAAAATATTTAAAGCATGTCTGTTAACTGGGTGATCAAAAGTGGGCAAACCAACAGCCCATTACTACGTCGAATTCTTGTGGTCCATGAGCTGGGATAGCAGTTGGAAAGTATTTGATTTAAAAGATCTTCCTTGGTGACAGTTTTGGCATTAATTAGAAAGGGTAATATTTTATGTCGACCCAATGTCATAGAAGTGCACAAATGTCTGTCAGAAAAATGAGACATTTTCCTACCTGCACTCGCTGTGAAAGGTCTGGTTGTGTCTACAGAATTGGCTTAAAGTAATTTTACGCATGGTTAGGTGACGGCGAATATGTCTTCAAATTGTTAAACAACTCCGAGTTACGTCATCCTCTACACTGTACCATATTCTAAAACCTGATGATGTGACAGAAGGAGAGGATGTTTTGGTCCTATGTGATTTAAAGGCTAAGTTTGGCAACAAATTATTGTGTGTGAAAAATCGCCCGCACATGATGTTCGCACTTATGGTGTAAAAACAGTTTAGCAAAAGCATGTACTAGGGCTGCACGGTATATCGATAAACCGATATATACCGGTATTCAACCCAATATCGATTGAATACCGGTGTAATTACAAAAATATCGGTTTATCGTCATTATTTATTTACCCACAATTTAATTTTCAAGATGTCTTGAGTTTTTTAACTGTAGCCCCGAATGAATAATATTATCCTTTATCCAAGGAATCGTCTGTTTGTGCCCTCGTAATATACAAATTTTGGAGTTGAAAAAATAATTTTTCAAAAATTTCAACAAAACTATATCATGTGACCCCTCATTGGAACGAGCTCGTTGAGCTCGTTCCAATGAGGGGTCACATGATATAGTTTTGTTGAAATCTTTGGGGAAAATCTGATAAATTAATTTTGAAAATAATCAATTTCGATATCGTCTGCGTTGGAAAAAGGTTTTTCGAACCGCATCATCAATGTATGCTAATTCGTTCCGAATGTGATGCCTCGAGTCTCGATTGTGGTACTTTGTGTTCATATATCTGAACAGTTTTCGATATACCGGTATATCGCGGTATTTTTTTGAATACCGATACCGGTATTCAGTTTTGAATATCGTGCAGCCCTAGCATGTACCCGAGTGAATTACAAAACCTGGCGTGGGTTAATTATAAATGTAAATCGTAGAAGCCATTGTTCAATAACTCGTATTGATATCGTTGACTTTTTGTTCTCTGATGAAAAATTCGAGACATTTTACTGGCTTCAAGTTAAATAATTTTCTTCTGTTGTTTGATCGATGTGAAGGATGCATTGAGCTACTTTTTAACGAATCGTTCCACTGCTATACGGATGAGGAAGATTGATTACGCTTTGAATCCGATATATTGTCTTTGAAAAATGTAGTTTATTGTAGATATTGAGTGTTCGAAGACAGCTGACAGATTGTGAATTGTAGCTGAAACACGCACAGCCTGGAGTTTTCACTCATACAAAAGCACAAATTCTGTAGAAACTCAAACAGCACATTGCGCACAGGCAACGAACCACGGGTTTGAACCTCGATGTCCATCACCTGGAACAGAGCTCATGTTTTTTTTAATGAGAGACTGTTAAGAGGGTGGAAATTCAACCCAACTGGTGTTTTAATTGTATTGGGATATTCTTTCACTCGTAACAGAAGCTAAGGCTTTTGTAATGATGTTCATGCTAGAGGTCCCGAGTTCGATCCCCGGACCGGACGACCCGCGTTATGTCCTTGGGCAAGGCACTTTATCGCGGTTGCCTACATGATGACACGATGACGCCGTGTACTAAAGCGTACTGCACGTCGATGGTGCAATGTCTTCAACCGCTGTAACCCTGCGGAACATGGACAGAGTTAGGATGTTGAGGAGCTGACAGTTGCTCGTCGATGCTCGGTGGTTCTCTCCGGGTACTCCGGCTTAATCCACCCGTAAAACTGTCACGGTCACGATTAGCCATTGTGCACAAGTATGTGACCTTAAACACCAATAAATAAATAAATAATGTAATGATTTTCAGTTTCTCACATCACACCAGTACAGTTGATAATTCTTTCGCAAAGGTGTACAGTGATTACAAAAATGGACACCATTCAATTTTCATTATTTTTTTATTATTTTTTTATCTCAAAAACATAGCTTACGACCCCTCATTGGAACGAGCTCATTGAGATCGTTCCAATGAGGGATCATAAGCTATGTTTTTAACGCAAAAAATGGAAAAAATTAGTTATTCAAGAATTTTGTTTGCAGGTGTCGTCGGTCTTTTGCGTTTGGTATAGGGTTAACCCAACTGTGATGTCTCAAAATCCGACTAACGTATAGTCCAACTACATCCCCAAGGCATGCCTTCGTCGAAGACATGCCTCGATAATGTAGTTGGAATGTTAGTTGAGATTACAGTTATAATAAAATCAAGACGCGAAATTAATTAGTGAATTTATAAAATATTTGTTTGGAAGTCATGACGCATCTTCTGATATAATTAACAAGTACCGCACCTGTACTCCAAATTAGTTATGCTTGGCCGCCTACAGTTAAAGCTAGAAGTCCTGTCATGAAATGCGCACAAATAGCACGTTGGTCTGCGCGTTAATCTACACGTTATGACCATAGTAAGTCTATCAAATTCTGTACATATGGCCTGTGCACAAGCAATGTTCCAGCCAATGGACCATTGTCAGAAACATTGCCTGTGTTTGCTGTGAGTAACCAGGAGAACCTGCCGTGCTTTGGGTGCCGTTCAATATGGCGATTGCGCGCAATTCCTACGCGCAATTAAGCCTAGATAAGCTCACAGTTCATGACAGGACTTCTAGTTTTAACTGTACAGTCCGAATCGCTTACTACAAACCTCCATTTGTATGATCGACTATGTGTGTGGCACAAGCCCAAGTATCAAATATAATTTTATAACCATTTACCTAACACGAAAAGCAGACGACACTTGCCAACAAAATTAAAATTCTTGAATAACTATTTTTTTCAGCTTGTGAACGAGCTCGTTCCAATGAGGAGTCATAAGCTATGTTTTTAAGACATTTTTTTTTTGAATGAAAATTGAATGGTATTTTTTATGAATAACGCTGGCCGGTTTTGGCTGTTATGTTGGGTAAAGGGTTCTGAAAGTACGTGGTTCCTAGTAAGAGAGAATTGATACCTCAGAGATCCAATGCTGACAATAATGGCCTGCCTAGAAAAATGCTTGGGGTGCGTCACCGATTGGGGTAGGCGTATTGCTATTACGACTCTCTCTGATCAGGAAAAAGACCGCTGTCAAAAAAACAAAACAATTTTGTATCTGAAATGTCAAAGAACTGTATCTCTCCTCTTCCAAATGTTTTTACGAACATGATCTTTACAACTGTCCATGGGAAGGTTCGAATTTCTTCCTCCAGATAATATTTTCTGTCGAAAGTAGGAGTTATTTCTTTTTGGAGTGTTAGACGTTGCTTGTTGAACTTGTTTGCATGATAAATGAAACTAGACTACTCGGATAAAGCCATCGTGTTGGGCAAATAACTGGTAGTGGTAGATCTCTGTAATTCTGATCAAACAATCGCCGTGTCCCTATAATAATATACTACTCAAAGTTTGCTAAGCACCAAGTATATCCAACTACCTGTTTTACATTTTAGTTGAAATATTGTAATGAAAAGTGTATATATTTTTTATTTAATTATATCTTTAATGATTTAAGTACAGAAATTAAGATTTTATTTGTGTTTGACATTATTTTTTAGCTTTTGAATACGAACCATGGAAAATGGATATTATTGGTAAAAGAGGAAATTTTTCAACATGCCAAAAAGATGACGGAGCGAACTGGTATGGGTTCAATATCGAGTACGAGACCCATTACTGTTAATTACTGCTTAACAACGCCTTCTCATGCTCCCAATCAGGTTCCTGGTGGTCCTTTGTGGGATGTTCTTCCATTCTTGGACCAGCATGGCACCAAGCTCCTGACACTTCTTGGCTGGTCTGGATGGGTTGAAATTGCAAGCTGCAACTCATTCCAGACATGTTTGATTGGATTGAGGTCAGGGATCTTGCTGGCCAGTCCATACGCTCAGTCCCCTCCCCGTGTCGGTACTCCCCGACAGCATGGGCAACATGATGACAGACATTATCGTCCATCAAAATGAATCTATCACCCACTGCACCTGCATACAATCTGACGTGGACATCCAGGATCTCATCAATATACCGTTGTGCAGTCAATGTACCACGTTCAAGGACACAGAGCTCTGTACGTCTAGCCCAGCTGATGCCGCCCCAGATCATGTTTGACCCTCCACCATAGCGGTCATGCTCAGCAATGGTCTTCTCCATACCCTAGAACGCCTATCTGTGTGGTCTAGACAGTACCTTGACTTATCTGTAAAAAGGACAGGTCGCCAGTCTTCTCTTGTCCATCCAACGTGGTCCATGGCCCATTCATATCGTGTATGGTGGTGGTTCTGGGACAGCGGAATGCGAATACATGGTCTTCTTTATCGGAGACCACCTTCGTGCAACCTTGCCCTGATAGTATGCGTCGAAACATTCACCCCGGATGCATTCTGAAGGTCACTGCGAAGCTGGGTTGCTGTGGCAAAGCGTTTCCTATGGGCCTGGATGATCAAAAACCGGTCTTCAGCTGCAGATGTTGCCCTGTCTCTGTCACCACCATGCCGTCTTACTGGTGTGCCATACTGCTGAAATCTTGTCCAGGCCCTGGTGATCACCTGACGATGGGTAGCTCCTTGCTCCACCATCCCTACAGCTCGCCACATTTCTGCTTCAGACAAATGTCTTCTTACATTTGCATTTGCCATATTCAATCATCAAATCACAAGGATGTGTGTTGAAATAAAGATTGAATACCCTAAACATGTCTTGTACATGTAGACAGTACACGAAACATCATGAAAATCAAGGGGGACATACTTTCCATGACTGACAAGAAAAGTCTGCCTGTCAAGAGAGCTAATGTAAACACTGGGGACCATCTCAATACATTCCTCAATCATATCCCCCAAAAATATCGCAAATATGTCACCAGAAAATTTCACAATGATGTGTCAAATATTTGGTGCTTAGCAAACTTTGAGTACTTTCATTGTCTTAATTATCAACTATTGATACATGACAAAAGTGATACACAAAAATACATAGCATAAATATAACAAGACATTTGACCCTAGCCCATCTTCATCAGCCAACAGAACGACGCCCACAATATGTGTACGCCTATAGACATATACACATATATACCTAAGATACCCATTTACATATTTACAAGAATACAACAGAGATACATATGTATACATACATATACACATTGAGACACACACACCTATACTTACATAAACATCGTGCATTGAACTACGTATAACCCTTGGAGATCTTGTAAGTACGACTGTTAAGAACACCCTGCCTCACAAACAAAAATATAGATTTTTTCGAAACAATATTAGCCTTGCCCCAAATTATTCACGATTATGTCCAAGCTTTCAAGACACCAGACTAATTCAGTAAGGAATCTGACGTGGTCGTTTCCTGGAATCAGTCTAGTCCTTAAATAGACCATTGCCCAGGTTTAGATAAAATGGTCTGGAATATTTCACTTGGTTGGAGAAGCGAACCTACGGTTCGCTTTTCCAACCAACTGACATATTCCAAACGAATGAATTTATAAAAAAAAATCCATAAATATTCATTATCTTTGAATCAGTGCGAGAAATGTTTCTCAGTTTATTTATATATTTATTGGGGTTTAATGACACTTTCGACAGCCAGGGTCACCTCAATCGAGTCTTGGCATAATAATAATAATAATAATAATAATAATAATAATAATAATAATAATAATAATAATAATAATAACACTTTGGCCGGCCGCTGATTTGTCGCGATTCTCGGATGAGAAGGCCTTGGTTACCCCTGTACTCCCATCTGCCTCCCTATTCCCACGCTTCTTCCCAACACTCGGAGACGAGCTGCTTGATGACATCCCTTGCCCCATTCTTCCCAATCTCTCCGATTAGCATATTAATCCTCTCCGTGAGTCTCCCACTAACCACATGTCCTTCATTCTCCCACCCCACTTCCCCATTATACTCCCAGTGAATCTTATTCTTTTAGACTGGCATTTTGGGCATTCTAGAAGAAAGTGTTCCAGGGTCTCCACCACGCCCAAATTACACATCTGGCACTCCTTTTCATTGTTTTTCCCATTTTTTCCCCTCAGCTTCAGGGACCGCAACCTCAGCTTGAACAACAGTGACCCCCCCCCCCCCCCAAAGGTGCCATCAAGGTACTCTTTCATTTGACCCCCTCTCGCCAATTACGGTTACCATCCTCCGTGACCCTTTCTCTGATGATTTTTTTACCCTGGTTTGCCCCAACGTCTAGGTCCGAGATCTCCAATGAGTAGTTCTCTATTAGTTCCCTCACTTGGACCATCCATCCTGTCTTGATATTTGAGATGAAAATTCGCAGGAACATTACTTTACACCATCGGCTGACGGGGAGATTTACCAAATAATTAGGATAACCGAGTTTCAATAAGTCTATCCTGTCCTTGATCCTCATCCACACAAGCTCACCCCTGATTGCTTCTAGTGCTGTGGAATTACTCGACCCCGTTATTCATCGGCCTGCGTTCGTATCGGAGGCATTGACGACATTTTTTAATATCAAAGAAGACTCACTACGACAGCAGTTTTATAGTTACAGTACGTGGAGAGTGTATTATCACTAAATCACCCGCAAAGTGGAGACTCCACCAAAGCAATAATTGCAAATTTGTTGCAAAACATAACAAGCACAAGCAAAGTTCCAGCTAATGGACCTCCGGGTTAAACCCGGAGGTCCATTGGCTGAAACATTGCTTGTGGTTTTCTGTCCTTATGTACAGAATTTGAAAGTGATACTTAGTGTGATAACTCCACTCCACGGGTGATTTAGTTGCAATCCACTCTCCACGAACGGTACGCCTCGTATTACTACCAGTCATGTTAATATCCTGAAGTTTTCAAGGCGAAATAAAATCAATACTTATTGATTGGAATATCTATAATAGGAGCACGAAAAAATATATGTATATCTTTGCAACTAATGGGGCTTTACATTTCATGAACGGTAGTCTGCGCGCAAACTCCACGAAAAGTGAGTAAATAAACAGGCCGTAACAGTGTCAAATCACTTGCAGAATTAGATGAGTGGCCTAAGAACTTTTATTATCGCTTTGGGTAAAGGATTGAATGTACTCTTACACACTAACAACGTCTAAATATAATCAATTTAATCGACCAACACAACCATTTTTGTCTCAAATTGTTTTGATGTAAGTTGTCTAATGATCATGTACCGGTACGGTTTTGGAGTAGCACTTCGTATGTACTTCCGGCAATTTCAAGAGTCTCTCGGGAATTAAAATAACATCGTATTCGAAACTAATTAAAAGCGAGATGTAAATCACGAGACATTTACTTCTCGCTTAGAAAATTTCAGCTTTTCTCCTTTAAATATTACGTTTGGGGGGATATTTCGTCTGTGGTTCTCAGATCAGTGAAAATATAATGATGATCAAGGGTCGTATATATGGTATCGCTGAACTAAATATTTTAAATAGAGTTACTCGCCTTGAAATGTTGTACTCGGAAATGCTGCAATTTCTAAAAATAAACAACTTTGGGAAAATATATTGTTTCAATAAGCATTTGAAACATTCTGTTGACATTTTGCAGTATTGTTGAATATTCCTGATAAAAAAGAGGGTGATTTGATGAATTTTGGACCTAAAAAATACAATTTACTTTTTGTGTGTTTTTGTAGGGAAATCCCTGAAAAATATGTGCAGGTGACCAGTACTTCCCTTCGTGTCATTTTTTTCTCTCTTATATGTTGCATGACCCCCTGTTTTCGGGTCAGAAAAAGTTGTCTGAAAAGCTATACTTGACAAAGATATTTGAATGCCAAAACTAAAATGTTGCGATCATATTTTTTTTCGCCTGAACATTATAACGGTCGCCTATGGGAAAATATTTAGTTCTGTGATACCTATAGGAAATATGTTTTTTGGCTTCCAAACCAGATTCAGTTATTATTTTGGGGGATTATTTCACATTTAAATGTTTATTGGGAGACCACAACCTTACAAAACTGTTTTATTGTTTTGAAAAGTTACATTTTTGTCACAGTCAGCAATAAAAGCTATATATTGCCAAAACTAAGGCTGTCAATGCAAGCAAATTCATAGTTTGAGCAAGTGTATATCACAAAAGCACACTACAACATCTGGCAGCTGCCAACTAACAACCTAGCTTACCCTATGAAAACATTTATTTAAACCATGCCCCCACCCCCCCCCCCCCCCCTCGTAGTATTAGGGGCAGGAAGGATTCCAATCTCCCAACCCCCTCGCAAATCACCATTCAAACACAGCCAGAAAACCTATACTGCACTTCTATTCACTGGCATTTAGACATTTTCTCTTCTATATTATGCTCTTTAAAATGTTGTGAACCAATTCCTTCATTGAAAGTTTATTTTGGAACATAAATTTGGGGAGGGGACGGGGCTACAGTGGAAAAAATAACATTGTAAAATGACAAATGTGAATGAATGGCATTTGTGCAAAGCTACCAATATAGCAGTCTAGTACTAGTGATGTCATGTTTCCCATGATAAGCACAGATTTACAGTGACCGTTGTGAAATATTGCTCTCTCCTTAAGCCAAGTCCCCCTCCCGCACATACGTAACCCTTCTGCTGATGAGAAATATTTGGAAAGACTGTACAGCATGCTTTTAGAGGCTGAAGTTGATATCACACACTTTGACTTTCTTTTGATTTACTTTGAGACTGCAGCACTCATGATCCACTGATTTATTGTTCTATTTCATAACCTTGTCATGGATCTTCCACTTTTTGTTTCATTGTATGTCATTCAGTACTCTCGTGTAGACTTCCTGCCTGCACGCCTGCCTGTCTGACAAAGTGTTTCTTTTCTTTTTTTCTTTTCATTTGCCTGGATCTACATTTTCAACAAGTGGCAGCTGACTATATTTCACCCTCACCCCCCCCCCCCCCTCCACACACACACACAAATATATTAAACATCAAAGACCACGATATTCTTGACGCAAATGTCTGATTCATCCTCTTTGGAAACATATTTTCTACAATTTCACTCTTTTTGTCAGAATGGGTGTCTGTGGAGACTAAACAACAGTTCTGAAAGCGCACTTGCAGCACAAGCACGGCACTATAGAATCAATATTTGATGGTTTTAGGCATTTTAACAGTGTTTTTAGATATCATAGTAGCAGGTGCTGGTCATCCTTTGGAAAAAAACACTGTTTTATGTTTTGTCAGTGCCATACCAACGACTCTAAGTGCCTTAACTGAGAAAACTGAGGCTTTCATCAAGCACAAAGTGAAATGTCTTTAGAAGCCAGAATTTGATTTAAAAACTATCAGAAATGGGAAATGTAATATTACAGTAGGTTTGTTTTTGGTCAATATCAATTAATTTATGAATTATGTCATAGACTTTGATGAAAAGGGGCATACCGGGGGGTTCTATTCAGGGCTATACATTACCACATCAGTAGGTAGAAGAACATTTGACATCAGTTGTTAGGATAAAATGGCAGAGTCCTTTTATATTGGTGAAATATATATCTGCATCCCCAGTTTTTGAAACAAAATTGGCATTCATATTGTTTCGTGGGGGTTGGGACACTGTTTTGTTTGCAGTATGGATAAATGAGAGATTTTTTTCCCAAAATATTGTGTGTTGTTGCAGATTTTAGTTTTATTTTGGGATCATGGTAGTTTTTAGAGAAAGCTGTAAATTCTCATCCCTCTCAGCTAATTTATTAGATAACATGCTAGAAAAATCTTTTGAAGGCAATAACAATTTTTAAGCCCATTTCACAAAGTTTGGACACTTTTCCTTAAAAGAGCAAATTGCTCATGTTTTTGACTCAGCAGAAGCCAAAAGTGGATTCTAATGCAGAACTGACTCTTTTATCTCGTGGAGGTGGTAAAATGTCTCTTTGGCAGGGTTTGGGGTAATTATAGGTATCGCTGAAGTAAATATTTGAATTAGAGTTACTCGCCCGGAAATGATGCAATCTCTAAAAATAAACAGCCTTTGGAAAATATATTGTTTCAATAAACATTTGAAACATTCTATTGACATCTTGCATTATTGTTTATTATTCCTGATAAAAAAAGAGGGTGATTTGATGACCTTTGGACCTAAAAAATACAATTTACTTTTTGTGTGCTTTTGTAGGGAATTCCCCGAAAAATGTCTGCACGTGACCGGTACTTCCCTTCGTGTCATCTTTTCTCTCTTATTTGTTGCGTGACCCCCTGTTTTCGGGTCAGACAAAGTTGTCTGAAGGCCACTACTTGACAAAGATATTCGAATGCCAAAATTAAAGTCATACGATCATATTTATTTCGCCTGAACGTTATAATGGTGGCCTGTGGGAAAATATTTAATTATGTGATACCATAAATATTATCGCCTCTGAAGAGTTTTGCCAAAATATATACAAGTTCGTGGGAACATTTTTCGGCCTGCATTCCTAGACGAGATACATAGCATTGAACAAGACAGGGATTATTATGGTCAGTTTCTAGCTGGAAACACAGATATAGCATCTTCAAACCTTTATTTTTCAAATAGCTGCAGGTTGTCGGGGAAATGTTTTTAGACCTGATGTCTTGGTAGATGTATATGGAATCAAAAAGATGGAGATAATTCTCTGTAGCCAGCTCGATTAATAATAATACAGTGGAGCCCACTTAATTGGATATCTCTTAATTGTATACCCCTGTTAATTGAATATAAATTTCAAACACAAATCCATTTACCATACCTTCAGTACAAATTTGATCTGTTAATTGCATGTGGGTTGTAGAGTAAACTCCTGTTAATTGTATATAAATTTTTGTAATATGCAAAAAAAAACTTACTGTGAAACGCACAAAATTCCCCTTATTTATCAACCTTTTTGACCTCACTACATCCAATACAGGCATTTATTCTATTATATCTTGTTTGACAGAGCTCTATGAGCTCTGTCAAACAAGATATAATAGAATAAATGCTTAGTTTACTTCCAGAACACAGGAAACTGACCAAATCCCTGTTAATTGTATACTCCTGTTAACTGAATAATTTCCTCTGGCAAAATGGATATTCAATTAAGAGGATTCTACTGTAATTATAATACATAGCTTTTACATAGCGTAAAATCGAAAGTTGAGCTCTAAAACGCTTTACATGGAAAATAAATACATATTTGAACTCTCAACTAAAAACACCGATGTAAACAAAAACAGATTAAATTAGATACCCGAAACCTCGAAGGCCTCTCGAAAGAGATGGGACTTGAGTTTTGTTTTGAAGTCGTCTAAGCTTATAGAAGCCTAGTAATTCCGAAGTTATTTAGCTGCTACCTTTTCCAGAAGTTTTGCCACAAAAGGTAAATCAGAAACTGGCCTATAGTTTTTCAAGATATCAGGATCAAGAGGAGGTTTCTTGATAAGTGGAGATACCAATGCTAATTTAAGGTCTGATGGTACATGACCTTCTTGGGGTGATGCCTGGATGATGTTAGCAATAACTGGAGATATACTGCTTTAACCAGAGATGTAGGAATAAGGTCCAGCCCATTAGTTTTACTTGGACTTGACAAGATGAGCTTCTTCACCTCAGGTACACTCACTTGTTCAAAAGTGGACCAACTTGAATTTACAGACAGATCATCAGAAGTAGGTACAACCTTACTTTTAATGCTCTTGTCTATCAATTCCACCTTATTTATAAAATAGTTTCCAAAGCGGTTGGCCAGTTCTAGTATTGATATACGTTTTTGAAAAATACCAATCTTACGATTTCCTAAGAGGTCATTGGTAATAGAAAAGAGTGCCTTACTGTCGGTAGAAACATCCATACGCTCACTTCAATATGACCGTTCAGCATAAGCCGATTTGTAATCATTTTTTGATTACAAAACATTTCACGGTGAATTGTTAATTTGGTGTCGTTGAACAGTCTCTCCAATCTTCGACGTTTTTGCTTATTTTCTTTAATTCACGTGTAATCCATTTCATGAACTTTGAAAAAGTTTTCACCTTCAAAGGAGCATGGTGGTCTACAAGTTGCGACAACACAGTGTTGAATTGACGAACGATGTTGGTCGAGCCTTGAGATGAATCAACGGACATCAATGGAGAAGACACAATATCACTCTTCAACTTGTTAAAGTTGATTTTCTTAAAATTCCTCATCTGACATGAGAATGGTTTGAGATGTTGTGTGGTGAGCCTCAAAGAAGCCAGAGTTCCAAAATGATCAGTCCCATGTGTTTGTGCTCTGAATCAATGCTTCATCGCATGATCTGGTCAAGATCAGGTCCAAGGTGTGACCCTATAAGTGTAGGTACATACACATGTTGTGTGTACCCGAATGAGCTTATTAAATCTAGGAATTGTTGTGCGTCTCTATCATCACTCCGATCCACAGGAAAATTCAAATCACCAACTATGAGTAAACTGCCATCATATGATGAATATTCCAAAAGGAAATCCGAAAACTCGGATAAAAACTTGTTTTACGGTAAGTTGCTTTGATTTCGAGGTGGAGACCTGTTTATTATGACAATATGGAAAACAATTTTACTCGACACCAAACAGTCTAGAAAGTCAAAAGAGTTACATTTCATCAGGGTGAATTTTGAGTGCTTCACTTTTAGCCCACTGTGGGTTTCAAGAGCTATACCCCCTGCTGCCACGTACTTCATGTATGATGTTGTACCCTGCCGGTACCAGCTCGGAAAAAAATCGTTGATCTCTTTTATCACCATGTAACCAGGTTTCTGTAAGGGCAACCAAATCGAGGTCATTATCCTCAATAAAATGCCTGATGTAACCAGCCTTTCTAGTCGTTGACCTTACATTGTAAAGGGCCAAATTAATTAGCGTTGTCGGAGTGACATAATTCTGCGTCTCCGTATTCATTATATAAATTAAATTCTGCTCATTAACCTCCTTTCCTTGGGAGAATTCAATGTGCAGCTCCTTCCTAAGTTGAACTAGAGATATTGTACACACTTTTCTTGTGTCTATGATGGTGCTTCAAACAAAATTCAGGTCGAAGAAGCCTTAATTTTTTCATTGTTTTATAGTCACGACTGTCTATATGACCAATATTAGAATTCAAGTTTCCAATGTCATACATTTCAGCTGAGCTATATTTAATAACCATTATTACAAGGTGATTATCTGTAGTTGAGAAAGGAACATTCACACTCAACAGTGTTGATACGTGCTCCTACTGTCCATGAATAATGAAGCGTTAAACACAGGTGCCTTTGTCTGCGCAGTGCAGACATGGAGAACAAAAGCTGTGGTGGTAATGAAATAGCAACTAGCTTTAACAGGAGAGAAACTTTCCGTGTGATCCTTTTATGAATGACTAAAACATTCCACAAGAATGATAAGAAAATTTCAGTTCTAACACGCAGCACATAGATCCGTATACAGTTAGGATTATGTCCAGCAAAAATCAAGAAAAATATTCCAGTGTAACACCAGTAAAAATTGCAGGAAAAGCAGACGACACTTGCAAACAAAATTCTTGAATAACTAAACGTGTTTCATTTTTGTCTCAAAAACATCCTTCTTTGGAACGAGCTCGACGAGCTCGTTCCAAAGAGGGGGGTCATTATTTTTTTCATTTTTTGTCTCAAAAACATAGGTTATGACCCTTCTTTGGAACGAGCTCGACGAGCTCGTTCCAAAGAAGGGTCATAACCTATGTTTTTGAAACAAAAAATGAAAAAAATAATGAAAATTTAGGGCGATTTTTGTGAATAGCGCTGGCCGGTTTTGGGCGTTACGTTGGGTAAAGGGTTCATTCAGGAGCTCAAACAAAACATCACCACATAGCATGGCAGCACAAAAGTCATTAATGTAATGGCGTGTTTTAGTCTTCCTGTCATGGTACAGAAGGACGCATTCCCTTCTGCACTGGGCTAAAGCCATGATATTTTCCCGCGGACATTAGTGTCATGCAGCATTCACGCGCCCCGTGCCTCCCACGCGCTGATGCAACTCGCCGCTAATTTCTGCCACTAGTCGCGCCCCATCACCAAAAGAAGACATCAACACTACCTATGATGGGAAATATCAATCGAAGCATCATCCAAAATATGTAACGCCAATAAGCCAGCAAAAAAGTTAAGAACAAGGGCTTCCGGAAGCAGTCCGACAGAATCGACGGGTGTAAAATCTATATTATTGTAACGTGTATTTTGTGGCTGGCATTTACTGGATTTCCTGACCTATTGTTGGGCGAATGTTGAACAGATAAGGATACGTATGACATTTTGTTCAGGTAATGTTATCTGCTGTTTATCCATCAACACGCTGGTGTCGAAATAGCAAATTTAGAAGCTGCAAATGTTTCTCACAAAGCAACTAGGAATTTAATCCTTGTGGTCTTTTGGGAAAATTACATTTTGATATTAGTTCGTGGGGGGTTAAACACCAGAGTAAGTTCAAATTCTAAGAAAAACATGAAGAAACACGCGCGTACTTTCCATCACAAAATAGACCTCAGGGCTGAACGAAAGTTATATCAGCTAAAGGTTTTCTTGTGCTTTCAAACATAATTTTATAGAGGTAGTGTTTGAGGTAGTTTTTAGTGAATCCTTTACCTAACACGAAAAGCAGACGACACTTGCAAACAAAAATCTCGAATAACTAAATATTTTCATTTCTTGCATCAAAAACATAGCTTATGACCCCTCATTGGAACGAGCGCAATGAGCTCGTTCCAATCAGGGGTCATAAGCTCTGTCTTTGAGACAAAAAACTGAAAAAATAATGAAAGGGGATTTTTGTGAATAGCGCTGGCCGGTTTTGGCCATTACGTTTGGTAAAGGGTTAAGTCAAGTGCATATTCAAGTTAGCAGAAGATATTAACAAAGCTTGAGTGGTCTCATGGAGTCTTTTCTCTCAGTTTTGTTTTCTTTCTCCTACCCTACAACCAGTCAATTCCAATCTGACGCTGCCGGATCAACCACAAATTGCTTCCGATGCTCATGTAGATGCTGACATCTTTAATCCTTTATCTAACGAATCGGTCGCGTCCGTCCGCCCGCGTAATTTGCAAGCAGGTTAGCACTTGAAAAAACAAAAATGTTTAAAGAATTTCCATAAAACCATATCATGTGACCTCTAATTGGCACGAACTTGGTCCAATGAGGGGCCACATGACATGTTTTTTTCAGTTTCTTGAAAAATAAAAAACAAAAACTAAAATAATATATATATTGACATATAGAGGATATCAATTGTTTTTGAGTGGATACCGAAAATTATCTCATGAGTGGCCGAGACAAATGGTTGCGCGAGCGAAAATAACCTATTGCCTCAGTCAGGAATTTTCGGTATTCACTCAAAAACACTAGATTTTCTTTTTATTATACGCTTTTTATAAGAATCTGATCATTCCTATAGATAATTCCGCTCGTTTCTACCTTGCAGTAATAATAATACTTTGGCCGGCCGCTGATTTGACGCTGTTCTCGGGTGAGAAGGCCTTGGTTACCCCTGAACTCCCAACTGCTTCCCTATTCCCACGCTTCTCTCCTCCCAGCACTCGGTGACGAACTGCTTGATGACATCCCTTGCCCCATTCTTCCCAATCTCTCTGATTAGCATATTAACCCTCTCCTTTGAGTCTCCCACTAACCACATGTCCTTCATTCTCCCATCCCACTTCCCCATTGTACTCCCAGTGAATCTTATTCTTTTAGACTGGTATTTTGGGCATTCTAGAAGAAAGTGTTCCAGGGTCTCCACCACGCCTAAATTACACATCTGGCACTCCTTTTCACTGTTTTCCCCTCAGCTCCATGGAACGCGACCTCAGCTTGAACAACAGTGACCCCCGAAGGTTCCATCAAGGTACTCTTCAAAACCAGGCTTCTCTTTATCACGCAGGCCACCCAAAGACCTCTTTGATTTGCCCCCCCCCCCCCCCCCCCTCGCTAATTACGGTTACCATCCTCCATGAACCTTTTCTCTGACGATTTTTTTTTACCCTGATTTGCCCCAGTGTCTAGGTCCTAGATCTCAATGAGTAGTTTTCTACTAGCTCCCTCACTTGGACCATCCACCCCGTCTTGATATTTGAGTTGAAAATTCTCAGGAACATTACTTTACACCATCGGCTGTCGGGGAGATTTACCAAATAATTAAGATAACCGAGTTTCAATAGGTCTATCCTACCCTTGATCCTCATCCACCCAAGCTCACCCCTGATTGCTTCTCGTGCTGCGGCATTACTCGACCCCGTTATCCATCGGCCTGAATCATTCTGCAGGATTTCCAAACTCTTTACAGCTGTCTGGTTTAGGGGTATCACTTCCGTACCGTATTTTATACTTGGCAGACCAACCATTTCCCAAATGGTTTTCCCCTCGAAAACCTTATTGAAACTGTTTCTACCTATAAGTTTCATCTGGTTAAGGATTCGCTTCCCCTTCAGAATCAATTTATCTGTGTGGTCTCGGTAGATGCCTCTCCCTGTGATGTTTATATTTACCCCCAGATACTCGTAGTCACCTGTCTCTCCTACACTAAGAAGTTTGCTGCTACCTTCCGGAATTCGGAACTCCCCCACTCTCCACCTTCGAGTGGAGTCCACTTTGCGGCCCACAGGTATAACTTTGCTCCTGCTTTCATTAAATTCGAGTCTCCATTTGCTCCCATATTTCCCAACAATTCCCGGCATTTTCGCTAGCCCCTCTTCGCTTTCTGACACTATAGCACCAAATAGTCTGCAAAAATAGCCCTGGGATCTTCAAGTCCCAAACTGCTACCCCTCGTCGCTATGCAGGAGTTCATCTCCTAAACCTTTGATGTACAATGCAAAAAGAATTGGCGAAAGGGTACACCCCTGTTTTAGGCCTATCTCCATAGGCACACTTTTTGTTGTAATGTTTCCCAGGCTAAGTTCACTCTGTACAACTTTATATAATGCTTTCATGATTGCAAAAACTCGCCTCCCAAGCCCAGAGCCTCAAGCTTGCACCACATACCCTCCGTCCATACTCTATCGTATGCCTTTTTAACATCCAAAAAGGCCATAAACATCTTTTTCTTTTTTGCTTTCGCGGATTCTATCATTCGGGATAGAGTGAAAAGATGGTCAGTGACTCTCCTTCCCTTCCTGAAGCCATTCTGTGTTTCTCCCAAAAAGCCCTTCTCCTCAATCACCTTCTCTAATCTCCTATACAGGACTTTACAGAAAACTCTGAACCCAAGTTCCTGTGTTGGCACCCTAATCTTTCCTACACTTTCCTTCCCTGCCTCCACTAGGCTAGCAACTATGGCGTCGGTCATCTTCTGGAACCCGCCCCCCCCCCCCCCTTGTGTACGCTTGCAAGCTTTGGTTTCAGTTTTTCTTCGAGCTTCGCCCAGTCAGCATCCTTTTTGAGTTCCCAAATCTCCTTGAAGCTTCATTTGCTTTTTTACTAAGTTTTTGGCCCTGATCGTCACTGTAATCAAGTTGAGATCACTATCCACCTCCATTTTACCCTCATCACCCACTTCTACCCCTATCACCTACCTCCATAAATTAATATCTTGAGAATGTAGTCAATTGTTGATTTCTCTCCCAGGTTCATTTCCCCTTACACCTCGCGTCCCTGCTCAGAATCTTCAGACCGAGCTCATTTGTGAAGTTCATCAGCTTCATTCCATTCCTGTTGACTTTCTTGTCCCCACCCTCTCTATTCCTTCTTCCATATCACCTATGTGTCCATTAAAGTCACCCAGCAGAATTATACTGAGGCCCCTGTTTTCTAGTTCGGTGATATTGGACCTTAGTGCTGAGTATATCGAGTCATTCCACTCGGGTTTGCTTCCCTCCACCTCACAGTACACAATCCTAAGATCTTTACCCATCCAATTTCTTTCGATACCTCAGCCGAGGTGCTGACATCTTCCAGGTCTGTGATCAGAGACCGTTTTAAATCCTCTTTAATGTACATGCCTACCCCTCCCCCATTTTCTGGCCTTCCGTTCGCCCTACACCTATCCACACACACACCCTTACTTGGTATACCCGTTCCCCGTGTCTTACCCACGTCTCGCTCAAGCCCATGACATCAAACTCCTCTGCCTCGATCAATGTAGCAATTCCACTTACTTTCCAGTGGAGACCCTGGATGTTGCTAAACAAACCCCACTTTCAGGATACCGAGATTCATTGCCTTCCGCCTACTGGTCCCATTGTTTTCTGGCGCTAGCCTTGGTAAACTTATTCTGTCCCCATCGCTCTTGTTCACCCACCTGTGTCCACTCTAGTTATACTTGCCTCTGGCCTCACACCCCGTTTCTCTCCAAAAAAGGTTCTGCTAACCGTAGAATTTTTTCCCCCAATACCCGTTTTCCCACCCTGCTAAGATGCAGCCCGTCACGCACGTACATGCTCTCGTTGCCCCAAAACTTGTCCCAATGGTCGATAAAGGGTATTCCCAGGTCAACACAGTAGTCCTCCAACTCCTCATTTAGCGCTAAACTCCTTGAGTTCTGTTCATCCCCACCTCCAAGGACACAACTACCCTTGCATAAAGACTTTTGCTGACTAAGCCTGTATACGGCTCCGACAAACTTACTGACCTTCTCTCCCTGGTATTGTTGGACCCCACATGAACCACCACTACCGGTTCCGATCCTGACCCTGCCACAATGCCATCTACCCAGTCCCTCAGATCCTCCACCTTTGCCCCCCAGAAAGCACAAGACTGTTCGATTAGAACTATCAGGACCACAAACCACATTGTCAATTCTACGTACAATGCTGCTTCCCGCTACAACTAATTTTCTTCTTCCCCCATCTGGCCTATCAACATCAACAACCATCTCGTCCCGCTCAATTTCCTCCTCACTCTCATCCCCAGGGGTATCGGAATCTAAAACACTAAACCTGTTTTCTAAACACCGCCTAGCAACCTTGACAGCCTTACGCCGACTCCTGTTTCCCAACTCTACGCACCCCTGTCCTGACGCCACCTTCCGAATTTTCCTACTAGAACCCCCCTCCTCAGTTACACCTCCCACATCAAGCATTCTTCCCCCACGTTTCCTGCTTCCCAGTTTCATCCTTCAGTCCATAACGACCTTCCACCCACCTTCTACCTCACCATCATAGGTAACCTTCAACGGGGTGACTCCAGATACACCAGCCCTCCCCAACCTCCCTCTCAGTTCTGCAATCTCCTGCTCGAATCCAACACACTTCTCTAACAACTTTAAAATATCCCTGCAGTTCCCACATACCCCACTACTCCTCATTAGCCGACCACCACCACCATACCTATATTACACTGTCTGCACGCCTCTGTATCCTCACTCTCCACCCACCTACACCTGCACCCCTCGACTCACCTCCTTCCCTCATTGATGCATGGAAATAAACAACTGATGCTCATTGATACGCTCATTGATACGCGGAAGTGATTTGATCGATACTGGAAACAGGTAGCATCTTGTGATCTTATTCAGCTGGTGAGTTTAATGCATCAATTCGAGGTGAAATCGTGTACCATGGCGTAACCGTTAGGCAGCACGATCGTTCTGGGGGTGGATCGGTTATGGTATGGGATGGCATAACTATGACAAGCAGAACAGCATTACATGTTATCCAAGGGCGTGTCACAGGGCAGTACCACCGTGACAACATGTTATCAGCTCATGTAGTGACATTTGCGCGACGTCACGGCCGTCGATTCATTTTCCAAGCTGACAATGCAAGAGCACACAGGGCCAGTGTCGCCACACAGTTCCTCCAGGAACTCGCCGCTGCACTGCATGGAAGAATGGAATAACATCAGTCAAATTGATATTGGGCGTTTGGAGAGGAGTATGCCACGGCGGATCCGCGCTTGTCTCGCGAACCGAGGATGATTTACAAGGTATTGAGGTCTTGGACTAAATGTGGTGAATCCTCAGACTGACCGTCCATGTCTTCTTCATCTCAGTGCATGGAATGTGTGCTTGGCAGCCACCCAACTATCACTGGAATCATTCACCAGATGTCACAGTGCAATGCCCCAACTGCCTTTTTGATGAAAATATAAGTATATTTCTTCATATATCTCACTTTTATCAAATATCCCCTACTTTTTTTAATATTATTTATTGATATTATGGAGTTGGGTAAAGGGGCTCATAAATTCCCCCACCCCAACCCCTCAAAAATAAAAATTGTCACTTATGGCCCTCAACTTCAGTGCAGTCTCTTTTTTCGTTCAGACGTCAACTTATTTCACCAATCTTTCAATCTTCAACAGTTCATTTGGTACGTTGTACGCCTAAATACATCACATAAATTTATTTCCACAATCTTACCTTTGTCATTTGACTTTTCCATCGAAACATGGCACTTTTGTCTAAACGTCTACGTATAGATTGTAATATCTCCGGACAAATTAATATTATCTATCTAAAGAGCGGGAAGAATGATTACCATTTAAATATTGCTAGGGTACAAACAAACTTTGAATTAAGCCCAATAAGGAAGTTGGTTTCTGTTGCGCAGACCACTTCCTATGTCTTTCGTGCTTTTCTGAAGAATGGTAAATAATCGACCTTTTGAAAAAATCGTCAATGGTGTCTTGGACGTAATGCACTATTCGCGTATTATATGTTGCAAACAAGTTAGCTTTGAAAGTTGGCCCATATTTAACCCTTTATCCAAACGCAGACGATATCAAAATTTATTCTTTTAAATATCATTTTTTCAAATTTTTCAAACAATTCCAACAGAACCATATCATGTGACCCCTCGTGGGAAAGAGCTCGACGAGCTCGTTCAAACGGGGGGGGGGCACATGATATGGTTTAGTTGAATTTTTTTGAAAAATAATATTTTTTCAACTGCTGAATTTTCGTATTATGCGGGCGGATGCGGCCGATTCGTTTGGTAAAGGGTTAAACAATGGGTAATAAAAAAGGAAGAGACAGTTGCATAAATAAGCTGTCTGTATGGAACTCGTGTGCTATGGCGAGAGGTAACTAATCTGACCGATACAGTACAGTTGCCATGGTCACTTTCCAGACTCTTTGCAGATCAAACAAAAATATGCTGAAATTAAGCTAAGTATAATGCACATAACAGCATCTACATGTAGATCCCAAACCATCGGCGCATGTGTGCAGTTCTGGTCGTTTACCACCACTAACTATACCGCTATCATGCAACATCCGAATCAGTGGTTAGTTTTTTCTGTTTGCATCAGGCAAACTTCAAGCCCGTCGTCTGCTCTTCAAACGTACTTTCGTGATGAATATAACCTCAAGCTCTGAACGCATCATCCACATACTCGTTTTGGCGTGTTTGGGAGAGCACGCGAGTTGGTTTCCCTCTCTTGTCGGTGAGGATAAATTTTCAAAATAATGAAGTAATTTAGTATTTTGAAGCTTCCTGATCTAATCTGAGCTTATTAAACCAACGATATTATTCTTTTACATAACGAATTTGAAATATTTGCCCGCGTAAATTACGAATTGAGCAGATAATAAAAAATAAATTTAAAAAATTATAAACAAAACCATATTATTTGACCCCCATTGGAAATATCTCGTCGAGTTCGTTCCAACGAGAGGTCACATGATATGTTTTTGTTGAAATTTTGTGAAAAAATTGAAAAAATAATAATCAAAATAACAAATTATGATATCGTTCGCGTTGAGTAAAGGGTTAAGATTTGCTAATGACAACAATTCTGCATCCCAGCCAAACATATAACCCATTGAATATCAGTACCTGACGCCGAATTATTTTGAGCCATTCAACGCAACCTGCTCATGGAGCTGTCTCCACTTACCGTGTCGGAGATAATTCTTCTAACGATCGTCCAAGGCTTGGACCAATGTCTGCGTTGCAGTGATTTAAATGCTCACAAATTCGTAAGATTTATATCTGAAGACCCGAGATGTTTGTGTGGGCATTTTGAAGAGACCGAGCAACACTTTGTGTTTGAGTGTCCTCTGTGGTCACTACAGACACAGGAATTGCAGAATAAAACAAGCAGCTTTAACATTACTTTAGATAGTATTCTTTTTGGTGATTTATCTTTGTCAAATTCGGATAATCTTCAGATTTTTCAAGCCTTCCAAGACTATATTTTAGATACGGGACGTTTTCAACGGAATGGGTAAACTATGATAAATCCCAAACTCTCTCTCTCTCTTTCTCTCTCTCTCTCTCTCTCTCTCGAGAGAGAGAGAGAGAGAGAGAGAGGGAGAGAGAGAGAGAGAGAGGGGGGGGGGAGGGGACTGGGGAGAGGAAGTATCAGCCTATTTCAGTGGCCACAACTGTACTGTAGCTGTCATAAATCTAACAGACCAGTTCGCATTCCAATGTTCAAAAATGTCTGTTTGTCATGCGAAAAATCACCCAAGATTTGCTGAGGAATGGATTTCCCTTTTTTGGAGGCAACACGCATAGAACGTAATTAAGGGCTTCGTAAAATTTGATTAATGAAATCGGAATTATGTGTTGCCCTCCATTGCACACGCACTTGCACCCATTTATTATTTTTTGTAATTTGTTAAATGTATTGGGAGAGACGTTGATATAGGCTATGCCTGTTCGTCAAATCCTATTTCTATTTTGAGAAATAAAATTATGTTTAAAAAAAAAAGGCTTGGACGCTCGTTAGCAAAATTATCATCGACACGATAACTTGCGACAGACAGAATGTGACGCTCGTTCACTTGAACTTCGAACGAAACAAACCCTTTTTGCTATGGGTTTGCCGTGAATTCATTTGTATCGCACGATTGCACGATTCGGTGTTTGTTCCATCTGTGCACCAGGAAGCATTCATTCATCAATTTATTCAACTGCTCGACAATTGTTATCCTCAACGAAGCAAAGCCTGAGATATTGATCGAGAATTAAAATCCCGGTCGGTCAACAACTCTACCTATTAGTGAACAATTCGTTTGTATCGTTGTATAATTGACTAATTGATTTTCCAATAATAACCGGTTGTTAATTATATGAGCTTTCATACTTATTTCGCATTTCTTCATTTCTTTTGTTCGTTCCGTTTTGTGTTTAAACACTATATTTTGTTCAGAGTGTTTCTTATTAACCGAGAGTCAACACTACAAATCGATTTGGCTGGAAAATAGCATGAATTATAATTGTAGGACAGAAAGCAACTGATTGACCAGCTTGCGTGCGTTTAAAGTACCATAAATACGCGCTGGCTCAGACATCTCCTACTGAAACGTTGTTTGTTTTGTAATATGCCGCCGGAATACTGTTTTCTTAAAAGTATATATTTATTGCACCTTGATGGGTTTCAAACATAATAAAAATACACAAATTTGAATTAAACTAAGCGTCAAGCTTAGGAACTAGTTAAACTGACTGGCAACTATAGATGTTATTCAATGGCCTACAATATAGTCCTTACAAGGATGTTGCGCAAGCTTTTTTTTCTTGTAAGCGTTGACAGGTTGAAGGTTTAAAGGTTCTTTTAATTTAGATAAATCTGGATAAATTGAATTCATCGTTTACTATTTTTACTGTTTCGACATTCATTCTCTTGTATGTTAAATTGAAAGGAATGATGGACCTTCTTTCGCATTCTGATATCAATTGCACAAAGGGTTTGAAGCGTATTCATAAAAAAGCTTCTCGTTTTTTTTCTAAATTCAACTCTTTCTCCGAATGCATCTTTAATTGGTGGTTGTTCAATAGGATGGGTTTCAAAATTGGCCCAAGGATGGTCAGGAAGGTTGCAATGTTGTGCTACTGGGGCATCGGGCATTATGTTTTATATCGAATAGTACGCACTGGGAAAGGAATGTGAGTTTGACCGACATATCTTTTCCTCCAGCGTTTGTAACTGATAAGGTAAATGATATGAGTGAATCACAATGGAGGGAGTCTCGAATTTTTCGTTTGCTCACAGGAAAATTCCTCATTCAGACCAGGCATAAAAATATGCAATCTACAACGAGGCTGTTTACAATTCAACACCGCACCACTACAGTTCTGTAACGACGTGTTATGTTCAATTTTCAGAGGTTCGAAATCTGTAACTTCTGCAAGACATTCAAGCTTTGTCAGAGTTTCTGATTTCAGGCTGCGCAAAGAGCGCAATGAGTACCCCTCGATCTAAGGGCACCAAATAGAAAAGATCAAGCCTCGTTGAAATTTAGCTTACCACTCGAATTGCTATGGACACGAATGAGCTGTGATTTGATGAGACCTTTAAATGTTTGTGATAGGTGAAATGATTTTGTATGTAACAAAACCTTCCCTGAGTTACAATGTGTTCTATATGCCTGTATACCACTTCATCACGATGTTAACCGCGCGCCGAAGGCCACTTCATCACTTCACCACTCGTGGTGAACATTTGGTACACCAAGCTTCTATGGATATATCCTATAGAGAAACCACGAAATAAACGTAATACAAAGATGAAATAATTCTCAATCAGATAAAACTTCTTGTAAAGATTAGGTTTAACAAGGTGTTCGTTGGGAGAGAGTCGGATTACCAAGTAAATCGTATGGAATGGGCGTGATCCCTTTAGACCACACTCTACAGTGAGGAACTTGTAGGTTCTTCAAAATGATGTGGGTTGGTGGAAATCCGGATCAAGTAGCGCGGTCACTCTTGAAGCTGTCAGCAGGGAACCCGGATGGATGCCGGTTAAAGATAGAATACAAATGGGAAAATTATATGCTACCTGAATTACTTAGTAAATCTTATCAAACAGAAGATGGTGTAAAATGACGTATGGAACTCTAGCTTAAAGAGAGGATGGATAAAGCAGGGGAGGGAGAAAAGGTTTTACTCCATAGAGATAGAAGATCTACACTGCAAAAAATATAGGTTCTCTTTAGAACCAAACCTGGTTCTAATCTTGTCCCTGAGATGGAACCAGTTCTGTTTAAACCGTATTTATTTCAAATCAAATCAATTTATAAAGATTAACATTAAATATTAACAGAATTAAACATAAATTGAGGGGGTTTCAGACGTAAGTTTAGAGCTTATACGAGGTTGTCTCAAATGATTATTAAGCAAAGGAGATATGAACAGTTGGCATATCGAACCAGTTTTGGTTCTATACAGAACCAAAACTGGTTCGATATGCCAACTGTTCATATCTCCTTTGTTTCAAAATGTTTGGCGACTGCGTTGAATAAGCACCATGTTTACTGCTGAATCTACTTCGGTTCATGCAATATTCTGTTAAAACTGAATGCTAATCTTGGTAAATTTATTTGATTTGAAATAAACACTGTTTAAACAGAACTGGTTCCATCTCAGGGACAAGATTAGAACCAGTTTTGGTTCTAAAGAGAACCTATATTTTTTGCAGTGTAGAAGGAGGACTGACGTAAGTGAGCAGTTTTATCAAGGGAAGGTTGATCGAGGATTGCATTAGCAACTGGAGCTTGGATTAGGGTTTATACTTCTTTAGTTGGATTGTATAAAAATAAGCGTGCCAGTATTTGAGTAGCACCTACATGGTTTGTTGGGGCGGGGTGGTGGTCGCTGTTGTTTAAAGTGAGACCCAAGTCACTGGATTTTAGGGGGAGAATGGGGAAAGGCGATGAAAGAGCCTGCCAAATGTGTAACGTACGAGTAACGGAGACTCTGGAGAACTTCCTTTCAGAATGCCCAAAAGATTATAGTTAGAGAGATTGATTGATTTTTTATTTTATTTTGCAGTATAAAAATATACAAGATAACAATAAGACAGGTTACAAATGAATACGCTGCAAGGAAATGACATAGCCTAAAAGGCTCTCTTCCTGCCATTCCCTTTTGACGAAAAGAATATTCATGACAGCAAAGTTTGTGTTGTTGGCTCATTAGGTTTAGTGATGGAACCTCTTTTAAAGAGATACTATGGTAGATAGTATACGGTTTGTGAGAGAAACGCTACCAATGCACGAGACGGCATATCAACCCCCGAACATAGAATACAGAAAGCGCCGATGAGCCGCCAGTCCGCGAACCGTTGGATAAGACCAACCCCCACGGGCCGAAAACTCATCGCCAGTTCCTGCGGCCTATATTCGCGAGTAATAGAATCTCGTCGTGTGGCGAACCTACCACTGATACCTCTGTAGCGTCCCCACCACTATACAATGAGGTAGACAAGGTATACGGCTTGTTAATTAGTACAATAATTAATACAATAAGTAATACACTAAGCAACAGTTCTGTGAGGGCTGAAGTTTCTATCATTCTCACGTAGACACAGAAACGAAAGGATCTATTATAGGCGTTTGCTGTTATAGAAATATGTTGTTGGCTGTTTTTTCTTACTACAGTGGAGCCCACTTAATTGGATATCTCTTAATTGTATATCCCTGTTAATTGAATATAATTTTCATACACAAAACCATTTACCATACCTTCAGTACAAATTTGATCTGTTAATTGCATATGGGTTGTAGAGTAAACTCCTTTTAATTGAATTTAAGTTTTTGTAATATAATATGTCGAAAAAATTACTGCGACACGCACCAAATTCCCCTTATTTATCAACCTTTTTGGCCTCACTGCATCCAATACAGGCATTTATTCTATTATATCTTGTTTGACAGAGCTCTATGAGCTCTGTCAAACAAGATATAATAGAATAAATGCTCAGTTTACCTCCAGAACACAGGAAACTGACCAATTGTATACTCCTGTTAATTGAATAATTTTTACTGGCAAAATGGATATTCAGTTAAGAGGATTCTACTGTAATAGCAATCAGGACACAACGGGTTATTATAATTTACTGTTGACTGGTGCGAACCAAGAAACTCTTCAGCAAGATTGAGAAAGCGCAAATGGGGGAACCATTAAACAGTTTGCGGCCGAATGCTGAGAGGCAGGTTTTAAGTAGGCCTCCTCGTAAGAGGACCGCGACAGATCAACGATAGGCCGAAGAATTATTAATATTATTAGTGCGAATCAATGTGGGGGAGAAGCTTCTATTCAAGCCATGAGATGGGTGGAGAAATGCTTCCGACTGAAAACGCTTTCGGTCGGAAAAAACTTTATGTCTGTCAATACTGTACCAGATTAAAGGATAAATCTACCACTCAATGGCAGTTTCAAACATCAAAAGATCTTTTCCTGGAATTGCTGTTATGAATATCTCATAGTCTGCAAATTGGAATTATACAACTTCACACACTTAAAATTACTTTTTCGTCTAAAGAGGTTTAACCCTTTACCCAACGTAACGGCCAAACCGACCAGCGCTATTCATAAAAATCACCATTCAACCTTCTTTATTTTTTTCATTTTTGTCTCAAAAACATAGCTTATGACCCCCTCATTGAAACGAGCTCAATGAACTCGTTCCAATGAAGGGTCATAAGCTATATTTTGACGCAATAAAAATAAAAAAATATTTTTTGAAATTTTGTTTGCAAGTGTCGTCAGCCTATCGTGTTAAGTGAAGGGTTAATACAGTGTGAGAAAAACAACAGACAATTTAGTTGCGCGAAAAAAAATCTAACAGAAGTAAAATTGTGACTTATTTTTTCTTGCTAAGCGAAGAACGTTTATGACTATCAAACAGGCATTGCGTCTTTCGATACCAAATGTAATTTGTTTTTCAATAATCTGAATTCTGTTAAATTCGCCATAGCCTGTCTTACGTTAAACGGATTGAGTGTCCCTTAGTTTTGAGCCCTGCAAAATCCATTCTTGTATCCTGAAAATTATAGTTTCTTCTGTATAGCCACCTGTTGGCAAAAGCTGACTGTCTTGTTGCTTGCAAAAAAGTCTTCTGCTCATTTCGAAACAAAGTTGCGGAAATTGTCTTAGTGACTCTACGGGCTAATAATTTAGATGACATGCAAGGATCCATATACTGAAAAACCCTAAGCCCAGACTCAAGATTCCTGACTTAAGTTCAACTCTGGACCAATATGAGATTTTAACTGAAATCGACATTTTGAAAACATTAAAGTGAAAACTTAGTTGAGTTCAAAGTTAACGGTCGTGACCTTTTACCATAGGAGTCAACAGTTGACTTTTAGCATTCAAATTTATAGCATGCTTAACAGTCCTGGGCTATAGTATTTTATTATACGCTAAACGATAGATTATCGAAAAAATTGCGAAAGATAGAAATCGTATCCCCCACTGTGAAGATACAGAGATTTTATCTTTCACGGAATCAATCAAAATGGCGGCTTTCAAAGCATCACTTCAAGGTGAATACGAGTCAAATTATCACTGGAAATGATCAATTTGTTTTAAAAAACGTATAATGAAAAGAAAATCTAGTGTTTTTGAGTGGACCTCGATCATTTCCACAATAATTCAACACGTATTCACCTTCACTTGATGCATGAAACCCGCCAGCTGAATTAAATCGCAAGACGTGACCTGTTCCCAGTATCAATCGAATCACTTCTACGTGTCAATGAGCATCAGCTGCTAACTTTCATGCATCCATTTACGGTTGACACGAGTAGAATTATCGATAGGAGTGATAAGATTCTTATAAAAAGCGTAGAATAAAAAGAAAATCTAGTGTTTTGGAGAAGCGCTCGCAAAAAATAAACATTTGTCTCGGTCACTCGTGAGATAATTTTCGGTATCCACTCAAAAATGCTAGATATTCTTCATATATTTTTAGTGTTTACTGAAACTCCCCACAAATGCAATATAAATTAACCTTATTACGACAGATAGTATTGTGTTTGATGACTCAACATGGCTGACCATTTTAATCATTGGAAGAGATTTACGGGAAAATTAGCCGTCCCTAATTTACTAAAGCTGTGAGTAAATTTAACACTAAAGTTACTGGAATTCTATATAACCCTTTAACCAACGAATCGGCCGCATCCGCCCGCGTAATATGCAAATTCGGCAGTTGAAAAAATATTATTTTAAAAGAAATATCAACGAAACCATATCATGTGACCCCTCGTTGGAACGAGCTCGTCGAGCTCGTTCCAACGAGGGGTCACATGATATGGTTTTGTTGACATTTTTTTTAAAAATTTAAAAAAATGGTATTTAAAATAATAAATTTTGATATCGTCTGCGTTGGGTAAAGGCTTTTAAAGACTTAAATTTCGAAATGATAGCGAATTTGTATCATCGATCATGATCGATGTATTATGTATCATTTCACGGGATATTTCCCTGTAGAGTGGTATAAAAATATAGAAACTAGTATTTTACATTTTTTTTTACAAATGAGTCTGAACGTTTGACGGGAGGGGAGCGCGGTGCCTCAGTTGGTAGAGGTGCAGGATGCAAGCCGAAAGGTCCTCGTTTCGAATCCCACCTGCGGCAACCACGTTGTGTCCTTGCGCAAGACACTTCATCTCCATTGCCCGCGTGGGAGCACGGTGGCGTTGTGTACTAATGCGTACTGCACGCCGATGCGCACTTGTCTTCAACCAATGCTAACCCTGCTTGTGTGGAGTTGGTATGTTGGGGAGCTGACAGTTGCTCGCCGTTGCTTGGTGGTTCTCTCCGGGTACTCCGGCTTCCTCCACCCGTAAAACTGTCACGGTCATGATTAGCCATTGTGCATAACTATGTGACCTTAAAAACCAATAAATAAATAAATAAATAAATAAATAAATAAATAAATAAATAAATAAATAAATAAATAAATAACTGAACGTTTGACTATTATTTAAAAATAAGAAAATGGCGTTTTCACCATCTTTTCATGTTCGTAACTGTTATCTGTTCATAATATCAACAGTGTGCGCATCGTGACATATAATACAGACACTATCCTTTCCATTAACTGGTAAAGTGCTGGAAGCCCGTATTTGAGATTTATGCTGAAGTGCCGGTGGCACAATTTAAAGGCTTCATATTCTGTGGATGTGATTTGTATTATCTCTGAATAATATTATTCTATCTGTTAGAATTTGCCTTGTTACAATTTATGGAAGAGTGCCTACTGGCTGGCACTCTCCCATAAATTGTAACAAGGCAAAGATGCCCAAAGATATTTTAAGAACCAAAAATTATTTCGCACTCTACCAGTTAATATAAAAGTCTAGGAGGTGGGATTTGCTAATATTTTTAGTTTAAACAATATTTATTGAAAAAAGATAAGTTAACTGTATACATGCGAACAAGTGTAAACGGATTGAATGTTTTGTACATAACTTTCAGTGAATACAATTAACGCATAACGTATCAAACTAACTTGTTGTAGTAGAGGATTCGGAAGAAAGCAGAACGTTTATGTGAACCGTCTCCCAAGTCTGTAAGATTACACAATTTCAATTAGACAGATAGAAAGGGAAATATTTTTTTGGCAAATATTTTTATTTTATCTATTGTCATTTGTTCCCTCAACGAGGGCATGAGACAAAAACAAGCACATAAAAACACATACATCACTATAAAAACAGAACAGATATAGATTAAAACAACAACATCATGAGAAGTGGGAAAATATGTATTGCATAAAAACAGGTAAGGACCGATTCAGGGGTACAGTTGCTGTCGGTCAAAATAAATATCTCTGACGAAGCGCATTAGTCTTGGGGTTACGTCAAGGTCGAAAAAACTTATTAATATTTTAGCCAATTCCTCATTGTTCATATGATAAATAACCGAGATAATGGAATGTAGATCATCCAGGAGGTTGGGCCGTTCACCCTGAAATAGTGGACATTCAAGAAGAAAGTGTATTTCGTTTTTCACCCTTTACTCCACGTAACGGCCAAAACCGGCCAGGGCTATTCTCAAAAATCGCCAATTAATTTTCATAAATTTTTCATTTTTTTGTCTCAAAAACATAGATTATGAACCCTCGTTGGAACGAGCTCATTTCAACGAGGGGTCATAACCTATGTTTTTGAGACAAAAAATGAAAAAAGTTAGTTATTCAAGAACTTTTTTGCAAGTGTCGTCTGCTTTTTATGTTAGGTAAAGGGTTAACATTGTCTTTGCAGTCCGGATACATTCTTTGCTCCCTCGGAATGGGGAGTCTACGTACCTATACCTGGGTACAACTTTCATGAGAACGCGTCCGGATATGAAAAATCGTTTGCTTCGCTGCTCATATTATTTCGCTATTTCTTTGTATGTTTTGAGCAGTAAACGAATAAACAATGGAATTCATTTGAATCTTCGGAGTTTTGTATCCCGTACTGACCCATTCGGTAATGTGTGACAAATGTGTGGTAATTATCAAACTGCGTTGTCAAATTTCGAAAATTTTAGCTTTCATTCGCGAGTTGCGCGATTCTAGAATACACAGTTAAGTTTGGGGGAAATGTTTTGTTTTCCCTTGCCGACCGATTCAAACTTTGTCTTCTGCTCATATCAATAATCCAAGTTAGCGTTTCGTACCGAGAATGGCAGCTTCAAATTGTGATTTAAACTACAATCGGTTTGGCGATGATGAGCAGGAGGAGTTTATTGAGCAAAATTTGCTGAGTACAAAAACGAAGGAAACAACAACAAAATTTTGCAATGAGTGTGTTATTCTCCTTCCAGTGAGGGGTCACAAGCCGTGTTTTGGAAGAATAAAATGTTTTTTGAAAACTACATGGTATTTTTTCTATATAACACTGGTTGGTAGGGCTGCTACCTTGGTAACAGATTAACAAATCGGACAGATGTTTTTCTTGATGGGTTTTCGATATAATATAAGGATTAGTGCATGTCTTGTCGTTGATTGCGCCCATATAGTGCCCAGTGAGGTGGTGTAGTTCCCTCCGCTTCGCGGCGGGAACTACACCACCTCACTGGGCACTATATGGGCGTAGTCAACTCCAAGCCATGCACTATTCCTTAAATATTACATTTGCTGTATACAAAATGGAATACTTGTTTCTTTTTTAATAGTAAACACCTTTACATTACATCAACTTAAGCGTATACTAATAACATAGTAACAAAATACATGATACCCAGCTCTTAGAATTTGAGATTGTAATAATAATAACACTTTGGCCGGCCGCTGATTTGTCGCGGTTCTTGGGTGAGAAGGCCTTGGTTGCACCTGTGCTCCCAACTCCCTCCCTATTCCCACGCCTCTTCTGTCCGACCAACACTCGGAGACGAACTGCTTGATGACATCCCTTGCCCCATTCTTCCCAATCTCTCCAATTAGCATATTAACCCTCTCCTTTGAATCACTCACTAACCACATGTCCTTCATTCTCCCATCCCACTTCCCCATTATACTCCCAGTGAATCTTATTCTTTTAGACAGGTATTTTTGGCATTCTAGAAGAAAGTGTTCCATGGTATCATCCACACCTAAATTACACATCTGACACTCCTTTTCACTGTTTTTCCCAGCCCCACCCCACCTCACACCCTCCAGCTCCAGGGACCAAGACCTCAGCTTGAACAACAGTGACCCCCAAAGGTTCCATCAAGGTACTACGGCCCTTAGAAATGGAAACACTTCTCTACTTTCATACTGCGAAATCACTGCGGCAATTAGTTTGTTGCTAGGCTGGGTCTTTTTCCTAATATTTACTGCTTGCACCACCTACTCCATATAGTGTTGTTAAAGGTCAACGTTCTGGATTTTCCTCCACATATTTTAAGAAAAATGGAAAAAATACCCTTCAACTATGATGAAATGGTTTCGCGCGGCGAAGGCGGGCAGGGACGGTTTGGGGAAGTCACCTTCGACCCTCTCTAGCTTTTTAATGATCAGAGACTTTTCTGTTTCTTTTTCTTTTGTTGTTGTCTGTGATTTGTGGGTTTCGGATGATTCGGTGTTTTTGGTGCTTCTTTTTCTGTTTCTGCCTGTCCCTTGGATTACCGTGATCTGCGTTCTGCTTTTGCCTCTTCCATCGTGGCTTGTGCTTTCTTAATCCTCCTCTCAGTATCTGCCATTAAATCTTCTATCTCACGCAGCTTCTACAAACCATCTATTGCGGGATCGCCTTTGTCCGAAGGGAGAGGCGAGTGAGGATCGGGCGCTTCAACTATAATTTTATTCTACTATTTATCTAGTAAGCTGATGGATCATTAGGTGAACATTAATCCCTATTTCCTTTAGCTGGATAGAAGAGCACAATTGAGAATCAATGGTTTCGCGCGGCGAATGCGCCCAGGGAATGTTTGCGGCAAGCCACTTTCGACCCCAGTCCCAGTTGCGTTGTAGGTATGAGGTCATGCCAGCCGCAGGTAGTGAGCAAGAAGTTGAGGCATTTAGCGTCGCTTGTGCTTCTTTTTGCGCTTTTTTGTCGATGGAGGCTGAGGTGAGTTGGCTGCTGTTGTTTCCTTGGCTGCTGCTTCCTTCTTTACTTTTTTCTGATACCATTCGTGAAATTGAGGGTTGTGTATCTCCCTTACCTCTAACTGTGTGCGAGTGAGTTTTTTTTAAAATCTCTGATGGTAGTTTCATTGTACTGACTTTCTCACGAGTGGTTGTATTCGATGAAGTCCTCAATTATGCCCTCAAAGTCCAATTTCAGTTCTCCGTAGTGCTGGTCACCTAGCGTCTGTACTTGAGTTGGTGGCGGTGATTTGGTTACCGGTTCCTGGCCCTGGCTTTCTTGTTCCGAAGAGAGAGGTGAGTGGGGGTCGGGAAGCGTCTAGAGGACAGCTTTCATTTCCACCTCAATCTCCACAAGAGTTTCCTCAATCAACAAACCCGACTGGGGGTGGCCTCTGGCTCCTTCCTTACCTCTCACCCTTCTCTTCGTCTTCAGGCGTCGGGCATCCCTACGTCCGGTGGATGGGGTCTTCTTCTTTTTTCTTTTCTCTCTTTCCAGTGCCTCCAGACTTCGTCGGGTGAGGACCAGTGTGAGTGGGGTTCCTCTCCACAAGAATGCTACCTCTCCCCGAGGAAGATGGTGTAATCTCTGTTTTCTGCGTCTCGAATTCCAGGGTCAGCTGGACATTCTAGCCTACCATCTGGATGATCCAGTTGATAGGACAAGAAATTCCAGAGCTGTTAAGGCTTTCCTTAGCTGTCCTGGTATTGCCAAGTTTTCCATGGTCAGTAGATGGTGTACACGTCTTCACACTCTGAAGTCAGAGGTGCGAATGAAGAGCACAATTAATTTTGCAGATAAAATGTTTTCGCGCGCCAAAGGCGCGCATGGATGCTGTACGGCAAGTCCCTTTCGACCCTCTTTAACTGTAGAATATAGTTTTTAGCAACATGTCCAGGAGTGTCAAAGGAGGAAAAGGGTTGGGTACTCGGCAGATGTCCGGGATTGTGGTGTTCTTGGGAGTTGTGGCTCGTCTTTTTGATGTTTTTTGGTCTAAACCCTCGGGTGAGAACCAGAGCGAAAAAATATATTTCCCCAAGGCTGTTTATTTTTAGAGATTGCATCATTTCCGATGTTCTAATTCAAATATTTAGTTCAGTGATACCTTAAGACTGTATCTTCCGATTTCGGCTTCTAAAGGACCAAACGGGTTTGAAGTCCAAACTTTATTGCATATTACAGAGTTGGCAGGTGCAAGATAAGCTGAACAACTTCGGCAAAACTGAAGAAAGATTTATGGCTATTCATTGTTAAAAATCAAAATGCAAAAATACCATCCGAATGAATACATACCAGATTTAGTTAATTATTTTTTAGAAATATCTGCCTCAGTTTGTTAAGAAGGATGTCTCCTTCATTTTTTTTGCCACGAGTGTATTGTTTATTTCGACGTACCCCCGGGGCATTGTAGAAGGACTTACGATAATCAAGCATATTGCGCTCCCTGGGAAGCCTCGAGCGACTGAAGTCTTTGTATCTTTTCTTGAGACAAATATTTAAACAATCGATGAGATTTCTCACTATCTTTGCAGTTCATTGTTTTAAGAGGTGTCTCTTATTAGACTCAAATAAATGGTTTATCAACATACCTTGAGCAGAAACGTTCGAATTGTCACAAATAGTTTTGTTCCAATAAGACTAAAATCCCCCTCCTCTGATTGGACGAGAGCTCGCTTAGTATATTCTATGTTTACAGTTCAAATGGCAAATGTTACCGTTTGACGTCACAACGCGAAATATTTGCAATGACTTCGTCTGTTTCGTAACTGCTTCATCAACGGAGTGACTAGCCAGCCACTACATTTTTCTGGATGTTTCACGTGTGCAGCAGACGGTGTTCAGGATGAAGTGTTGTTTAAATTACAAACCGATTTACGATTTGAACTAAGATGGAATGAGTTTATCTGGTTTATTGATTATTTATCCAGTGCCGTCGTGGATACACGAGAGGTTTATTCACTAAACCTGTGATCGTTAAAAGTTGCCTTGAACAAGGCAACTTTTGACGATCACAAGTTTAGTAAATAAACCTCTCGTGTTTCACGATGCAGATTTTGGGCTATGGGTAGTGTCTATTGGAACATTCACGTTATTGTGATAAATTGACTGTAACATGGTCTGAGGTTTGCGGCTCGGAACGTATGTTCAACTTCGACGCTTCGCGTCTCGGTTGAACATGAGCTCCGAGCCGCAAACCTCAGGCCATGTTAACGTCAATTCATCACAATAACTTATAATGTTGGGGAGCTAATACACTTCTGTCGACAGTATATTGTTAAATTCTAGAGATCAACTTTTTAATTGTCGATGTGGATTTATTCTGATGATGTCATAGGACAGAGGTGTTTTCGTAACGATTATTTGCTTTATAATTTAACCTTCCTAGAGAGTGCCGTGGCTCAGTGGTTACGGCATTGGACTTCCAACCGAAAGGTACACAGTTCGATTCCTGCCAGGTGTAACTGCGTTGTTTCCTTGGGCATGGTACTCCATCCCACTGTGCACGTTGAGAACGGTGGCACTGTGTACTAAGACGTATTGCACGTCGATGATGTACTTAACTTCAGCCAATGCTAACCCCTCTTGTGCGGCGTTAATTCGTTGAGGAGTCAGACAGTACTCGCCGCTGGTTCTCTCCGGGTACTCAGGTTTCCTCCAACCGTAAACACGAGGTGACCCTGGCTGTAGAAAGTGTCGTTAAACCCCAATAAATAAATAAATAAATTAAATTAATAAATAAATAAATAAAATGGACCTTCAAATGAGAAACTTTATCGAAGGTCGAATTTTAAGACGATTTCGGTCAAGGATGGATCCTGAGTAAAAACTTGCTTTTGAGTCCGGTTTTGTACATGTTTGTTTTTCCAAATATCTGACTTGAGTAAGACTAATGTCCACTTTAGGACTTAAGGTAGACTTGAGGTTTTTTCCAAAATACGTGTCCTCTTGCGAGTAGCATTCTGTCGTGTGTCAGAGATTAGCGAGAACTAGTGGAGAATTTCGTACTGCCGTGTATCTGTCATTCTTAATATCTGGAAAACATGTAACGCGAAACAGAATGAATGAAAAGTTTCAGCGCGCCGAAGGCGCACAGGGACGATGTGGCATTTAAATCCCCTGCGACCCGAATAACTTTATTTGCTTACGAATCCACGAGAGTCGGGAGCGAGAACCAATAATCTTATTTGGTTTGCATGTGCGCACTGGCAGCAGGGCAGTGGGTGCAGACTCCGAGAACCTCGAACTCGAAGATGACTGGGAATTGTGCATAACTACAAGAATTTACTCTTGTCTTCTTAGAGACGTGAGCATATTTATGGTAATACTGAAACCGCGGTTTGTTGGTTGTTTTAGAAAAGAAAAAGAAACTCAAACAGTCGCTGTTTTGGGAACAGCTCCAGCATGTTATTCATAAAGGTTTAACAAGAAAAAATCCACCAATATGTGTTTTTTGAAACTGGGAGTCATCCATCAGCCTATAAGGAAGAGTGGATGCTGAGCCTTGGCCATCTGGTCTGACTTCAGGGAGAACAGATGACGGGTGACGGGAGGAGAACGCCCCCCCCCCAAAAAAAACAAAAACAAAACAAAAACACACACACACTCACTCACAGACACATACCCGAAAGCCCTTAGAAGGGCTGTTAAATCTTTATTCAAATGTTTATTTATTTAAAATGTACACTCGTCCCAGCCAGGCAAACTTGTTTCAGTCCTTGCTTGGTGTTTGGTAGCTTCCTGTGTATGTTAACAGAAAGGTAGGTTGTACTAATTCCTCCTTTGCTTCCTCTACTATTTCCATGCGTCGTCTTCATTAGGGTGCTGCAAGAAAATTTGAGAAAGTTCAATTAGAAAAGTTATAGGTAGAGAGAAAGATGGGTATCCGCTATTGTATATTGTGACTGTTGTGTGGTTTTGCCATGGATGGGATGAGGGCTGGGTTTCTCTGGAGCCCACTCCCCCGCGCAGAGTTGAGAGGCAGTCCTCACAGACTCGACCCTAGAACTCCTGATGAGTAGCGAGGTAATCCTCACTGACTCCACTACTCCATTTCATTATTAGAGAAAGATAAAACTGCGCTATTGTATATTGTGACTGTTGTGTGATTGTTGCTATGGGTGGGGTGAAGGGTGGATTTCTTTGGAGCTCACTCCCCACACGCAGAGTTGCGAGGTAATCCTCACAGCTATGGCCTTTTTCACTTCTCCGTGAAGGCGATTATACACGGTTTTAAGTTCTGCTTTTTTTATTTGATCATTCTCTGATTGGTAAACCCAGAAGGTTTTTCTTTTTTGTTTAATTATTTAAAGTGTTGTTTGGGTTATTCTGTTTATCCGCGGCTTTACTGTTTGCTAAGGATATATTTCGTCTGGTGTTCTGTTGATAACTTCGTTGAGATGGGCACAGGCTTTTTCTAGTTCATGAACATTTAAGTGGTCATTTGCATTTATTTTAACTTCGATAATGTTTCTGAAAAGGTTCCAGTCGATTTTTGATACGTTCCTCCTGTTCATGGAGGGATACCTTGTGGGACCAGTATTACATGTCAAATTGGCGTGAACTGACAGGTGATCACTGCCTAGATCATCATCCCCTACAAATATGTCTTGCATTTGACTGGTTAGTGATTTAAGTTGTGATAATCAGGTCTAGGATATCTGATTTATGGAGTGGGTTGTTGCTTACGGATGTTACGTCATGATCGTTATTTACCACGAATAGATCAAATTCTTCAATGATGTTGAAAAGGGCGCCATCATTAGGCTCAGTGTAATGACAACCAAATACCTGGTGTTTGGAAATGAAATCACCCAAGAATATGCAGTGCTTGTATTTTTTGGTAAAAAAACTCAAATAATTTATTGTCTATTGTTGCTTGCGGTTTGTTATAATATGAGATGACGGCCACGCGTTTGTAGTCAAGTTCAATTTCAGCTGCAATCAATTCAGCATTGAGGTGGTCTCAAGTTATTGTTTTGTATTTAATCGCCGGCCTTATCAGCAGAGCAACACCGCCACCTTTTTGGACGTGACGATCTCTTCTAATAATATCCAACCCACTCAAAGAGAACTTTTTTCTTGGTTTTAGCCATTTTTCGTTAATCCAATTATGTCCAAAGTTTTGAAATAAAGTGACTTTTGCGAGTTTTTCTTATTAACGCTTCGGCATTCCACTGGACTATATTTAATATATTCATGAATGGTTTATACATAGCTGTACCAAATTCATTTACTAATTGTAGTATTGTTACCTAATTATATTTTGATAACGGCCGCTTCTAATAGCGTGTGAGATGTTTGAGTTTTATATAACTTAGAAGCTGTTTTACTGATCTCTTTGCATATGTCGGAAACAGTTGGATTATAATTGTCCTTTAAACCAGATGGTGGCACGTCCTTAAAATATTCGAGTATTACTTATTCTTGAAAAGGCCGATAGGTATTACACAGCATATGGGTGTAAACAGCAAGTTTATTTTAGAAAAGTTGTCAAACAATCCTATTAAATTTGTCTCAACAACTGGAAGATTGATATAACATTTCTTTCCCACTCACGCAAGAGCATTTCATAATGAGCACATCACATTCTGATAATCTAGTGTGACCAAAATCTGAACTTTGTAAATGAAAACAATACATAACCTAAAGACATATTTACAACATGTACAACCTCTAGCCTTATCATATAAGTTTCTCATTCAAGAAGTAAAAATTATAAATTTAGCTCATTCAAAGAATACACAAACTGATGTGCCACACTTTAGCAAGTTCAAAGACTCCTTTCCAGTGAGACCTGGCAGACACTATGATTTATAAACCGTGAACTCATTCGAAGAAAGTATAAACTGCTGAGTATCACGCGCAAAACCTTAATAAGCTCAGTCAAGTGAGGCATAACAGATTATGAGCTCTCAGAAAATACTCACTGTAAGTTCCTGCAAAGAGAGCACAAAGTAACTGGCTACACCAGAGTGAGCACAATGAGCTCATTCCAATGAGGCACATCAGTCGGTGGATCCTTGGTTCTCTTGATACAATAATTCCAAATGTCAGTGTTAATAAAATTATTAGGTAATATAGTAATTCATCAATGTAACCAGTAATATGAATCACTCATGTGAACACGATAGAACAACTTGAAGGCAAAAGTCTGTTAAGATGTTCGGTCAATGTGCCAATGAGTAAATTTGTTATTTCAATTATATTTTTATTCATGTCAGTGGTTACGTAATTGGAATTAAAACCGAAAAGGTTCACTGTTCGAACCCCTCCTGGGGTAACTGCGTTGTGTCCTTGTGCAAGGCACTTAATGACGATTGCCGCGTGTATGGGGGTGGGGGCACGGTGGCGCTGTGTACTAACGTGTACAGCACGTCGATGGTGCACTTGTCTTCAACCGATGCTAACCCTGCTTGTGTGGAGTAAGTACGTTGGAGAGTCGGGTAGTTGCTCGCTGTTGCTCGGTGATTCTCCCCTGGTACTCAGACTTCCTCTACCCGTAACTCTGCTCGACACGAGGTGACCCTGGCTATCGAAAGCGTCGTTAAATCTCAATACATAAATAAATTATATGTTTTCAAACTTTTCAAAAAAGTTCAACAAATTAAAGTTCCGAATGCTCCTGCATGATGAGTATTATTATAGTATACCGTAAGTGGAGAGTGTATTATCACTAAATCACCCACAGAGTGGAGATTCCACTCGAGTAATAATTGCAAATTTACTGCAAAGCATAAGAAGCACAAGCAAAGTTTCAGCCAATGGACCTCCGGGTTGTACCCGAAGGTCCATTGGCTGAAGCATTGCTTGTGTTTTTGTCCACATGTACAGAATTTGAAAATAATACGTTGGGTGTCAACTCCACTCCCCGGGTGATTTATTACAATCCACTCTCCACTTACTGTATATCGTAATCGTATCGTAATCAATATAGATTACATCAAAAAAGGAATTAGTTTTACATTTCCGCTCATAATTCTAAACTATCATCTTCTCCACCTATTGATTGTAATTTATTACAAAAAAAATGGATGGCTTTTCAACATTACACCTGCCCAAATACTAGAAAAATGATTGAAATGTCACATTCAAGCTTCAACAAAACATTATTTAGTTGTTGGGACTATTCGAAGCTTGAAGATTTATTTATTTATTTATTTATTTATTTATTTATTTATTTATTTATTTATTTTTATTTATTTATTTATTTATTTATTTATTTATTTATTTATTTATTTATTTATTTATTTATTTATTTATTTATTGTTTTTTTAAGGTCACATATTTATGCACAATGACCGTGACAGTTTTACGGGTGGAGGAAGCCGGAGTACCCGGTGAGAACCACCGAGCATCGACGAGCAACTGTCAGCTCCTCAGCATTGTAAACCTGATCAAGCTCCGCTCAAGCAGGGTTACAGCGGTTGAAGACACGTGCACCATCGACGTCCAGTACGCCTTAGCACACGGCGTCATCGTGCCCCCTTGAAGTTAACCGGGATAAAGTGCCTTGTCCAAGGACACAACGCGGGTCGCCCCAGACGGGGATCGAACTCAGGACCCCTGGCATAGAAGTTCAACAGTCTACTGAGCCACCACGCTCCCAAGCTTGAAAATTAATCCTCACGTAAATTCTTGCCACTCTTTTTAGGCTTTTCCCTCTGGAAAAGACTATTGTTTTTCTACGGATTATTATTATTTTTTTTGTTTTTTTTTTGGGGGGGGGGGGTTCCTCACATTTTGTCCGCACGATTCCGAAGCCATTTTCGGACCGATTTTCACAAACTTTTGCACACGCATAGAGGGGTACAAAATCTAAAAATGTACCGAAGCGGAATTTTCGATTTCACCCTCATTTCGTCAAAATTGGCAAAAAACTGTCAAAATTGGGGTTTATCGGCACTTTCTCGAAACACGTGTTGTAGATTTTTTTAAACCTTCATCATTGATAGACCTGTCTGTGCCACGACCTTTGATACCCATGACATATCAGGCAATGCATATGGTAACCCTCCACAGGCTGCCAAACATCGAAATGTTGATGAAATGGGGCAGTTTCAGGCCCCCAGGGCACCCAAACCATACACGAGAGATAAACATAACATCCTTTATTGGAAGTGGAATTCACCGAGGATTATTTTTGTAAGTGATAAGGGTGTTCAAAAAACCAAGCGTTAACCCGTTTTGGGCTGGTTAAACAGCAATGCCCCAATAAAGCTAAAAAATCAAGTTTTCCGTGGATTTCTCTAAACGAGTCTTGTAGATTTTCAAGAAAAAATTGTCACTCCCAGGCCTTGATGTGACAATAGAAGTTGCATGGACAAAATACTGCGGTGAGCATTTGTTAACCCTCCACGGACTGCTAAAAGTCAAAATTGTGATAAAATGGGCTGTTTTGGATGCCAACAGCACCCAACGGGTACGCCACAAAGAAAAGTGCTTTCTTTTATCGAGCGCACAATCTATACGGAAACATTTTTGTAAGTAGTAAGGGTATTCAAATAACGACGTCTTAACCCATTTTGGGCAGGCTAAAGAGAGAGACCCCTTAAAATCTAAAAATTCCCATTTTCTGTGGATTTCTCTAAATACATTCCATAGGTTTTCAAGAAACATTGACTACTTGCAGGTCTTTGTGTGACATTACAAGTTGCATGGACAAAATATTCCGCTGAGCGTTTATTAACCCTCTACAGAAACCCAAGCATCATAATTTTGTTGAAATGGACTGTTTTCGGACACACACAGCACGCAATGTATGCCCGAGAGTTACACATAATCTCCTTTGTTGGAAGTGGAATTCACTGAGGACCATTTTTGTAAGTAATAAGGGTATTCAAAAACCCAAGCATTAACCCCTTTTGGGGTGGTTAATAGCGATACCCATCAAAAGCTACAAAAAATCATGTTTTCCGTGGATTTCGTTACAAACATCTTGTAAGTTTTCAACAGAAGATGGCCATTGATAGGTCTTGGAGTCACATTACCGGTTGCATGAATAAAATATTCCAGTAAGCATTTGTTAACCCTCCATGGGCTGCAAAATGTCAACATTTTGAAAAAATAGTCTGTTTTTGGACACCAACAACAACAAATGGGAATGCCACAGAGATACATAACTTCTTTTACCGGATGCAAAACTGATAGAGAAAAATTTAGTAAGTAGTAAGGGTATTAAAAAATCGAGGACTTAACCCATTTTCGCCTGGTTAAGATGTACCCCTTAAAAGCTTAAAATTCCAGTTTTCTGTGGATTTCTCCAAAAAAATCTAATAAGTATTCAAGAAAAATTGACCATTTGCAGGTCTTGGAGTGACATTACAAGCTGCATAGACAAAATATTCCGGTAAGCGTTAGTTAACCCTCTCCAGGCTGCAAAGCATAGAAATTTTGAGAAAATGGGCTGTTCTTGGGCACCCACTGCACGCAATGTGTACATGCAAGATAAACATAACCTCCTTCTTTGGAAGTGGAATTCCCCGAGGATCATTTTTGTAAGTAATGAAGGTATTCATCAAACCAAGCATTAACCCGTTTAGAGCTGGTTACAGATCCATACCCCTCAAATGGTTAAAAATTCATATTATCCGAGGATTTCTCTAAAAACATCTCGTATATTTTCAAGAAAAAATGGCCATGCTCAGATCTTAATGTGACATTACAGGTTGCATTTACAAAATATTCCTCTAAGCATTTGTTAACCCTATGCAGGTTCTCAAACATCAAAATGTTGATAAAATGGGCTGTGTTTGTGTACCCACAGCACCCGAAGTTGAGAGGAGAGATCAAAATAAGTGGAAGTAGAATTCACTGAGAATTATTTTTGGAAGTAATAAGAGTATTCAAAAAACAACACTTAACCCGTTTAGGGCTGGTAAACAATTATACCCATCAAAAGCTTAAAATGCATGTTCTCCATGGATTTCTCCGAAAACATCTTGTAGATTTTAAAGAAAAAATGACCATTCACAGTTCTTGGTGTGAGATTACCAGTTGTATGAATAAATATTCCTGTTAGCACTTGTTAACACTCTACAAGCTGCCAGACGTCAATATTTTGGATACATTTGAGATACAATGGACCATTTTCAAATAGACACAGCACTCAGTGGTTATGTGTCAAAGAAACATAACTCCTTTTGTCGGTCATTGACTTGTTGGACGACGATATTCACATTAGCCCAGCCCACCGTTAATGATGGTTTTTACCTAAACATTTTTTTTTCAAACTGTGTCATTTGAGACTACTATACTCACCTTTCTCATAACATCAATGAAGGAACTTCAGTGAGACAGTTAAAAACAATTCATCAGACACTGTGGGGTCATGACAAATCATGGAATCTCATCGGGAAAAGCCATGATTCTCCAGAATCATAAAGTCTAGTTTTACTTATTTCTCTTTTTGATATGTTCAGGCAATGAAAACAGCAAACAATCAGAGGTCGAGTGTTGAACTCATTATCTTAACAATTAATTTAAGATTAATGATTCTATGTCAAATATACTTTATCATAATAATTAAGACATTTCATATATTATTCAATAAGTGGACTGCAGCTCTGAGTCTTATCCTTTGCTTCCATGGGGCGTCCTAAGTGGGTTAGAATATTTCCTAATGGACATAACTTGAGAGATATGGCCCAGGGAGGAAGAGCTTTTTCAAGATTATTTATTTATTTATTGGTGGTTAAGGTCACATATTTATGCACAATGGCTAATCATGACCGTGACAGTTTTACCGGTGGAGGAAGCCGGAGTACCCGGAGAGAACCACCGAGCAACGGCGAGCAACTGTCAGCTCCCCAACATACTAACGCCACACAAGCAGGGTTAACATTGGTTGAAGACAAGTGCACCATCGACGTGCAGTACGCCTTTGTGCACAACGCCACCGTGCCCCACGTGGGCAATGGAGATGAAGTGTCTTGCCCAAGGACACAACGCGGTTGCAGCAGGTGGGATTCGAACTGAGGACCTCTCGGCTTGCAGCCTGCACCTCTGCCCACTGAGCCACCGCGCTCCCCGCTTTTTCAAGAATCGACAGGTCTGTGATATACATGTTAAAAAGAACGAATAATTTAATTTGTGCGCGGTCCAACCCGTGGTCAGACGCAAAGTAATTTTTACCTGAATTTAGGGAGGTGACAGGTAGACAGCCCATCTGGCTATGTCACCTTCCTACGGTATACATGTTTATTTAGTTTTTTTTATCATTAGATTATAGTTTGTGATAGTTTCTACTCTTTTATGTCTTTTACTATCTACATTACAAGTCAAAATAAGTTGTAGGATAACCACTATAAACTATTATCTTTCTCTTCCTACACTGATAAGACCAGAAGCTGACATCAATTTCTGGAAATCTCTCAGTGATGTCAGATTCTGATCTTATCAGTGCAGCCGCAGCAGTATACTTAGTTTATTGCCGTTATGCTACAACTTATCTTGACGTGTACTGTACTGTTTTTTTTATCTATTGTACTATTCATATACCGTACTAGAGATTGTGTGTTGAATTCATTGTCTTAACCCTTTCAACACTGGTGGTATCTTCCATGCCACTTAAATGGCAGACATTGGAAGAGTCAAATCCATTATGTGGGGGTAGAGCAATTAATATTTTCAACGTGCAGCCTGAAGGCTGCACGTTGAAAATATTAATTGTTCTACCACACACGTTCACTTAGTAGCCATCCTACTTAATGAAATATGACGTATCGTGTTCCTGGCCCGCAAAAGCGGCCTCTCGTGTTGAAAGGGTTAACATATCCACTAATGTTGGTCACAGTCCGGTGGAATGATATAAACCACTGTGGTAGAATCTAACTCTCCCAAACTAATGGTAAATGTCTAAACATATGGATCTCTAGGCTTATAAATGAGATATTACCCTGACAATAAGAATTTTGCTGTTTCAAGCTGGGAAGTCTTCTGAAAATATACTGTTATTGTTATATTTTTATTTCTGCAAAACTGGACAGGCTTTTTAAATTATATTAATTTCAGTTTAAATACGGTTCAATCTGATCCATCCCAGATTTTCTCCAGCAGAAGCACTTTACAGGTTCTCTTCTGAGTAGGTCCGATTATTTACCCTCATCAAAATGAGCTATGAATGAGAGGTGATAAAATAGCTACTGCCAATTAATGGTCTGCATTGACCTATATTATGTTTTAATCAACATAAAATGCTGATTTTTTTCTTTAGAGGTGGATTTTAGGGTGAAAGTAAAAGATTTACAAGACGGTGTCAAAAGTGCCTCCGGCCTTCTCTGATGCCCACCCACCCGGCATACCTTCATTCATTTTTTATTGCCCCCCCCCCCTCCCCCCACCTGCGAGATCGGTGGTTTCCTTCCTGTCATTTGTCCTCTCTTATTTGTGACTTGGCCGTCAGTTTTGAGGAAAGAAAGAAAAAGTTGTCTGCAGGGCTATACTTTACAAAGATGTTTCAATGCCCAAATTAATATGATGCGATCTTATTTTTTTCACACTAACGTTATAATGGTCGGCTACGGGAAAATATTTAGTGCTGTAATACCTAATTGTTCTTTTAGTTTATTTCTTTGCTGTATGTTTAACTCTTAGACGCCGGGTGTCGAGTTTTCTTGCCTGTGATGTAATACGGCAGGAAATCAGGCTGTGACAGGTTCGGCTATCTTTGGGCTGGAGGAGAATTAAACACCGAGCAGATGCTTCTAGTCAAGTGTCGTCTGCCTGAACAGGCAGACGACACTTGACTAGAAGCACCTGCTTTACTGTAAGTTTTTCGCGGTATGTCATGTTCAATAAATACATTCTGATTCCCCGGCTTCTAAGAGTTAACATTAACTTTCTTATAATACAAGTAGATTTACTGTATCAGATAACATATGGTTCAAGTCAAAACTACAGCTTTATCGTGAGAAACTTGATATAGTACAATTGGCCAATGTTGTGCTCAAGTATTGCCCACACTGCAATCTACAGGGTTAGCATTGGTTGAAGACAAGTGCACCATCGGCGTGCAGTACGCCTTAGTACACAACGCCACCGTGCCCCCACGTGGGCAATGGAGATGAAGTGTCTTGCCCAAGGACACAACGCGGTTGCAACAGGTGGGTTTCGAACTGAGGACCTCTCGGCTTGCAGCCTGCACCTCTACCTACTGAGCCACCTGGGTTGAGTAACCATGAACCCATAGTCACCCAAGTGCCATGTCAAAAGCCCACCAAGTGCCACGTCATGCTTGCTTTTGAGAAAATTGCTATTTGAGAGAACAAAACAAAATAAAAAAACGGTCGATTCTGGGCATGTGTTTGATATTTTTTAAGTTTTTTTGCTGGGAACCAGAATTCGGATGTAAAAAACCTCTTCAATGGAATATGTCAGCTGATGATTCTTCTCATTTCTTTGCATCGGAGCCGGTCGTAAGAAATTGTCGTAACAACTGAATGTGAATGTTCCTGTTATTTTCTTGGAAAGGTCGGATGATTCTCAATATTGGCGATTTTTCTTGGTTATTGTTCAGAATGAGTTTCAATTAAACAATTACTCCCAAAGACTCGCTGAATGCAAAACAAATTGATTTTTCCTTTTTGCATTTTTCGAAAATTTTACCAGCATGTTCCAAAACAATTAAACGAACACAAAATTGAAATTACCCCGCAAAAGTCGATAAGACGACATAAAAATAACTTTTCTCCATTTGCACGGAATTGTGCAGCCGTTTTAAAAAGTTGCAAATAACTTAAAATGCCTGGGGTTTACCGAGTTGCATAATTCAGAGTCGGTTTGAACACAAAAATGGTAACTAGAAACAACCAAAATATACTTTTCTTCCAACAACTGCAACTAATATAGGCATTTAGCTGCATGAATGAATTGAGGAAATGATGGGCACTATGGAATTGATGCATTCAGTGAAGAGGTCTAACGAGATACAAGTTCACAGTAAATCACCGATGGCTCGATAAAAAAACCTGGACACCATCACATAGTTTTCACGACATCCGCCTCTGGTAACCCCCAATGCTTTATGCGTTGCAGTTATGTATCACTGTGACATGCCAAATATTAAATGTGAATACCCCAATACTTTTATTTTCTGATATTGTTAAAATTGCTCAGGGGTACAAGTGAATCAGATAATCTAACAAACACAGTGGGAAACTGTGGTGTAATGTTTGGGTGTCGTTTTTTCGTCGTCCAGTTGGTAGTCAGCTAACCCATGGCAACGGACAGCATATATATTAAACCAGTTTCAGGGTAGAAGAGTCCACTCATTCGCACCTTGGACTCTGAGGTGCTAACAACTTGACAATGGAGCTCCCAATTGTAATCCAAGAAACACTGGTCAGAATGAAGGCTACCCTTGCTACCACCTGGAGTATCCAGGTGCTCAAGGGTAAAATTCACCTGACAGTGGATTTTCAGAAAGAAACCGAACCGACGTCCTTGGAGAGGTGTAGCACCTTTCGTGAGGGATCTCTCCTAGCACTGGTCACCCTCCAAGTGACACGGACTTGCTGGATGATGCTAAAATGTCAGAAACCGCCGAGATCAGGAAGAAAAGAAAGAGAAAGAAGGGACCTTCCGCCAGACGACGCGAAGCCCGCCAACTGACGGAGTTCATGGAAAAGAAAAGGACGGAAAAGGAAGAGAGGGAGGCTAACCATGGCGTTGAAAGCTCAATGGCTGCTACCCCTGGCCGTTCCACGTTCAACTCGGTTCTTTCCACTGCGGTGGAATGTCCGGAGGATGTTGGTTCGCCAGGTAACAGTCCTATCTCCAGCCCATCACACTCTTCCTCGGAAGAGGAGATGGAGGAGGAAGGGCTGTTTGTAGAGCAGGAAGTCGAGTCAGACATCGCACATGTCGCTAAATCCGCTCTTGTTCTTCCTGCCTTTTCCAACCGGGGCACCATCCAGGAAGCAAACACCGCGGAGTCCGTGGAAAGCATCATAGGAGAAAAGGTCAGAGATGACGACCACCGAACATTCCTACTAGCCACGATCAAAAACTTGGAAAACCGCGGGCTCAACGAAAAGTCGTTCAGAGTAGTAATAGAGAGTGTTAGCTGCCACTACCTACGCACAACGCCAAAGAGCTCTTCACCACCTGCAGCTGCGAGGGCTAGACCTTACGAACCAAGTAAACCCTCCACCACTCCTCCTTCAACACTACCAAAGGAGGTATCACCAACGCAGCCACCTCTTCCTAAGAAAAACAGACGAAACCACAGACGCCGTTAAGTACCTTAACACTTCCTCCTTTACAACGACCAGACAAAACCAAATCACATACAGTTAAAGAGAGTCGAAAGGGGCTTGCCCCACAGCGTCCCTGCGCGCCTTCATTCAGCAGAAGAGTTTGATTTGCCGTCGAGCGGCGAAAGAAAGGTTAATTGGTGAACTTCTGTAACGTATGTCCAGTGGCCTGAATTAGAACACGGCTGACGTGTTGGATCGGTGGTTTGTTTAGACAACAGTGGCGTGTAACGTTAAAGAATTGATACACCTTGTTCGCAAAAATGCTGTCAAGATCGATTCGAAATGGATATGTGCATATGTAAATGAATGAATTTTTGTTTGGTCTGTTGATAGCCATGCAAGTTATTAATCAAATCATGCCCCGGGCAATCACCAGGATCAGGTGGACATCAGTACAAGAGGTAGCAATCCCGAGTCCCACAGAAATGCAAATTAGGCGTAGCGAATCAGCGATCTTACCGGTGCTGAGAGCGGGGATTAAGATTTGGTATTTTAGAAGAAAAGACTGGGTAGACAGTATCACATTGAAGGAAGTCGGCTGTTTTTGGCGATGGGTTTAGGAATGAGTTGATGTGCTGGGTGATCCAAAAGTAGTTTTATGTGGCGAGAAGCTGGTTAGTGCATTAGAAGAAGTTATTGGGCAAAGTGAACCCAACAGAAGTTCTATTGGCGAGAGGCTGTTTAGTACAGTGGAATAAATTACTAGGCTAAGTGAAGCGAACGGTGTGAGGGGTTTGAGAGCCATAGATGTATTTTGAGGGAACCGTTTAACGCAGAAGTAAAGTTAGCTAAAGGGGGTTATCGAGAGCTCGTGGATTCCACTCAAGCTAGGAGATTAAAGTGGGCTTAATTGGAGCTAGGCAAATCTAACATTTATGTTGAAACGGTTGACGGAGAGTGATTGACTCGGGGCGAGACTTTGAAGTGCACCCGAAAGTTCATGATAAGGTGACGTTATAATGTGCATGGTAAGGTGGCAGTGAAAAAAAGAGAACAATTAACATCAAAAGTGGAAGCTAATACGCACGGTACCTTGATAATTTGAAGGAGCGAAGGAATTATAGGAATAGTTATCAAAAAGTTAATTAATAAAGCATTGGGTACAACCCGGTGCTTCATTGATTAAACGTTTGCTGATGATGATTTTTATTACCTGGTAAACGCAAGCATGGACATCGCTGCCTACGCGAGGATTATAACCAGTCGACGGCGGATGTACTGTACACTTCTAGATAACAAAACTCTCAATAAAGTATTGCAGATATTTTCCTAGTAAAAGTAATGCGATCGCAAAAGCATCCTCTTTCGGGATTAGATTATAATCATATCACGATCTGGTCTGAAATACCAACGCCGATAGGCCGAGATTTTAGAAATAAAATATTGCGAAATCATGACCAGCTCAAGGAGAACAAATGGAAATCAGGCTTGTGGTCCGGTCAGTGGCAGCACAAAAATAATTTATCCTCCCCACTTTATTTCATCTCATGCAGGGATGTGATTGTGTTTTCTCCATGTTTTTCAGAAAAAAGGCTGTACGAGTCTCTCGCACCCCGTGACTACGTCACTGATGAGAATAGTTAGCGCTTCGTTGTTCTCCCATTTCGTTTTCGACACGTTAGATTCAAAGGTGAAGAGGAGAGCGACAAACAAGTTCGACCAGACCAGTGGCATGATCCGACCGGTTTCTCTGTCCACATTGTCTGTTTCAAAAGTGAATTATTGGGATCATAGATCTGTAAGATAATTTATTCTATGCTCACCTAAGTTACTCCCTGTGAAAACCCCGTATGTTAAATTTTAGCTTTTATCCCCACTACCGGTGTAAAGCTTCTACTGCGGTTAAAATGTTTTCAATCGGAATTCCATTACAAATTTGTACACCTAAAGTAGTACACTTTGTGATGTTTCGTTCAAACATATGACATTTTGCGGTACTATCTACTACGTGCAATGACTTATTAAGTTTAAAATACCTACAATTAAATATCTGAAACTAAATTTAAGAATTCTTAATAAGAATTGGACTGAAAAAGCAAGGTAAATTCAATTAACTTTGACGATGTGTCTAGCTGTCAATCAAGCATTCACGTGCAGTCGGAAGTACTGCCCACCAGTGCATATGTAAACAAAACAAACTCATGTGTTTGCGATAGATAGTATCGTTTTTTCTCCATTTTAAGTGGCAAAGTCGATTATTTATTAAGAGCATGGTATAAATAAAACAAATAGGTAGTAGGGCCGGTAATCAGATTTAAACCACTCGTAGAGTAAGAGTTTTAACCACTCGGCTGAGCCTCGTTGTTAAATGCCTTATCCTACTAGTGGTTTAAATCTGATTACTGGTCATACTTCCTGTTTATTCTATATGTGTACGACGCAGTACAGATGGAAAAAACGGATTTTGTTCTGTTAGCTGAAGATATATGTTAAAAGAAATTATTTCAACTATTTCGGACGTTCTCAAGAATATTGACGAAGTTTACCTGGCAGTAAAACTTGCAATGCTCTAAAGAACAAACCGCGCGAAGTGTCGGGCCATTATCTGGTTAACGTTTCCAATACGTTTCCAATAACAGCTCGACACGTCACGTGACTTTGACAAATAACGTAGCTCGATAAATTGGTATTGTTTCAACTGCAAATATATTTCCCATTCCATCCTTTCCACTTTTCCCGGGACCAACCGCTGGAGTAACAGTAATAACATGACTTTTGTATGGCAAGCTTATTAGAAGCAACTAACTAACCGTCCACTTTGGCTCTGTTATTAGCGGGGCTCCCAGGGCTGTCTTTTGTTTTCGTTTATTAAAAGTGACAAAAGGAAACTTGGGTTTTTATGGCAAGCTGATTAGAAGCAACTACTGCACAAATAATATGTCCTCGGGAATATCTATCAGTATCACACATCCCAACACTAGGCGTCCACTTTGGCTCTTTGTTTAGCAGATTATTTTATGGTAATTTGCAATTTTTATTCGTCCCAGGAAAAAATGGCAAATCTTACCTTCAACACTTTTTCAATGGAAAGAATGGTGTCTTATTATATGTCATGATGCGCACACTGTTGATATAATGAACAGAAAAAAACAGTTACTGAACATCAAAGAGATAAGGATAGCGCCGTTTGCTAATTCTCAATTGGGTTTAAACTGAGAATAAAAGACAAACGTTGAAATTGATTGGGGAACAAATTGTAAAAATTGTAAGTCGGCATCTGTATTTTTAACCCTTTACCCAACGTAACGGCCAAAACCGGCCAGCGCTATTCTCAAAAATCGCCAATTAATTTTCATTATTGTTTCATTTTTTCTCAAAAACATAGGTTATGACCCCTCATTGGAACGAGCTCGTTGAGCTCGTTCCAATGAGGGGCCGTAACCTAAGTTTTTGAGACAAAAAATGAAAAAAATTAGTTATTCAAGAATTCTTTTTGCAAGTGTCGTCTGCTTTGTCATGTTAGGGCTAAACTGCTTTACAGGAAATTCCTGAAGTATGTGAAATGATGCGCACATTCGTGATACAACCTCGCTAACATTACGAAATTTCATTTTTAGCATGAAATTCCCATACCCTAATTTTGTTATATTTACAGACAACTTTAGAAAATTAAGGGTAGATCACTTTCCTGCTTTCCTCCCAATGACGAAAATTGTCAGTCATGAATGTGGGCAGCATGTTAAATGAGACATAAAACGCACTATCAAATTCATCCTTTGGTGGCATGAAAAAGTTGAACTAGATTCTGTTCGTTCTTTACGTAGGTTAAGTGACTTAAGATAAAACCAAGACAAGGAATCACAGATCAATAGGTATTTAGTAAGTGGGTTTTATAGCAGGTTTGCACCTAATTCCTGAGTGTTTGTCAATCAATAAATAGAACAGGTTCTTTTATGTTTCTCGATGTTTCTCAATGCAGAGCGGACGAAACGTGTCACATTGCAGTGAAGACAACCCTTTTCAAGAGCATAAACCGAGTAGAGTTTGAACACAGACAAGAAGTCTGAAATTCTCCCTTGAAGTATAAAAGATACAACAACGTTCCAAATAATTTGCCCATCTGCGGAAATTCGGTTTTTAATATTTACGCCTGTTATTTATTTATTTATTTATTTATTTATTTATTTATTTATTTATTTATTTATTGGCGTTTAGGGTCACATTCTTATGCACAATGGCTAATCATGACCGTGACAGTTTTATGGGTGGAGGAAGCCGGAGTACCCGGAGAGAACCACCGAGCAACGACGAGCAACTGCCATCTCCCCAGCATCGTAACTCCGCACTGCAGCGCAGGCAGGGTTAGATTTGTTGAAGACATGCGCACCATCGACGTGCAGTACGCCTTAGTACAAGGCGTCATCGTGCCCCCATGTGGACAATCGGGGTTAAGTGCCTTGCCCAAGGACACAACGCGGGAGTCCGAATCGATCGCGCAGACGGTTAACCCATCCGAGGACTAACCAAGCTGGACATTGCTTAACTTCGGTGATCTGACGAGAACCGGTTACCGCAATTTTACGCCTGTTGAATACGATTCAAATTTGTATCAGCATGAAAGTCCTACTCTGTTATTTTTACACATTGAAGTACTACTCTCAATGCATATCTCTACGCATGCACTCAGGCCATCAGTTTAATTCTGTAAGTTATTCGATGCTGTCATGATCTATTTATATACTCAGTTTTGGTGGAGTTTGCGCTCAGACTACTGTTCATGAAAAGTAATTTCCCTTTACTCACAAATCTATTTTGTATTCTTTCATATCATAGTTATAGATATTCCAGGCAATACATTTTTCACTCACCTTGAAAACATCAAGATATTAACCCAATAGGTTAAACTATTCGACGTAATCATAATCCGACGGCTCTGGTTAGTGATCATTCATTTCTACGTTAATTCGACAGTCGCCTGGAATATATCAGTTGGTCGGAAAAGCGAACCAGAAGTTCGATTTTCCAACCAACTGAAATATTCCGGTCGAGTGCAACTAAACATAGACAATGACTATTTAAGGATTTTTAAGGGCTTTATTGATTCCAGACCATAACAGCGTCGAATTCCTTTCAGATTTGATTGATGGCTTCAAAGCTTGATGTTAGCGTTCTCCTTTTTCGTAACGATAGAGGTTAAGATTTGATGGCTTGCTTTCATCCTTGCTTCTAATTTTACGTACACTTTCTTTAAATTCCCATATATTTCATCACTTTAACTGTCTTTCGAGAAAGTTTACCAAATCTTTTCCTTGTCAGATCTATAGCGTTCATTGGCAATGTGGCAATCTTGATAAAATCTTTCTTTGTCAGTTTTAACCACTTCAAAAAGGTAGGCACACTTTTTGTGGAATAGAAAAATCGGCCGTAGTTTGCAAACAATATAATGAACAGCAGTAGTTAATGGGGACCGGAGTCAGTTAACCCGACGGCCACACGTGGCTGTTGAAGTAACTTATTACTGAATCTCGCTGCAAATACAAAGTAGATTCGCTATAGTTAGTAATGCATGCGGCTATATCATTCCACTCGGTGTTTAAACCGTTATTATTAGTTTCCAAAGTGTGATTTTCTGGGATTTCCGGGTTTGATTATAAACGATAACTTCACAAGTGAATGATGCAATCAACAATTGTGTCATGTATCCGTGCGCGCAAACGAAGACGCTTTGCTGTGGGTGTAATGGGGACTTCATTGTTGTTTTTGTTTTTTTAACTCTTTACCTAATATGAAAAAGCAGACGACACTTGCAAAAAAAAATTCTTGAATAGCTATTATTTTCATTTTTTGTCTCAAAAATATAGGCTATGACCCCTCATTGGAACGAGCTCGACGAGCTCGTTCCAATGAGTGTCATAACCTATGTTTTAGAGACAAAAAATGAAAAAAATAATGAAAATTGATTGGCGATTTTTGAGAATAGCGCTGAGCGTTACGTTAGGTAAAGGGTTAAATAATATAATTATCGTTAATAATGAAAAGTAATAAACAGACTAATCGCTTGACTGGACTGGTTATGTGAAATAATTCATTCAAGGCGAGGGATTATATTGTAAAACACTCGTGCGCATTCGCGCACTCTTGTTTGTACAACGTCCTTCACCTCTCATGAATTTTTTCACGTAACCGGTCCTGTCAAGCGATTACTCTCCATATCCTTGAGAACAACACCAGATTTCCTAAGTTAATGAGAACTGGTTTGGAAGCACTTTGATCAACCAGACTGTCCCCTGACATTATTGTGATACCTAACAATTATACGACGGAAAACACCTGTATCTTATGAAATCGATAAAATCCACGTGTGTTGTTTTTCAACCATTAGCCCGTTTTCAGCGTTCACAGAAAAGACATTTCCATGAATTTTCCCGTTGAGAAACATTTCAAAATTACGGTAAAATCTGTTCATACTTATTGTAAAGGTATAAATATTTTACTGCTGCCAATAATATTCTCTTACAAGGAAATTTATTTTTAAAATTCCATCAACCATTGCATTGACTGCTTCCTTAGTACGATGGTTTGATGGAATTGTTTATAAGGTTCAAACTTGTTGGTATCAATATGTCATACCCTTAGTGGAATAAGTAAAACAATGTGGAACAATGACAAGAAGACTGGTTTAAAAGTCTACATTATACTCAACAGAATATATCTGTGGGAACTGAAACAGGTTATGATGTGGTAACGTAAGCTTTCGCTTTTGCTCATGCAGTATTGCTCAGAATGGGTTATCCCTTTACCCAACGTAACGGCAAAAACATGCCAGCGCTATTCTCAAAAATCGCCAATTAATTTTCATTATTTTTTTATTTTTTGTCTCAAAAAGATAGGTTATGACCCATCATTGGAACGAGCCTTGTTGAGCTCGTTCCAGTGAGGGGTCATAACCTATCTTTTTGAGACACAAAAATGAAAAACATTAGTTATTCAAGATTTTTTTTGCGAGTGTCGTCTGTTTTTCATGCCAGGTAAAGGGTTTTTGTAGCTTAGATTGATGGAAAAAATAGAACCAACCCACTATTTAAAGTTTTGAGTAGTGTGCGTCTATGGGGTCATAAACGGGGTGGGGGAAATGTGGTCTGAAGCAGCACATTGTCAATTGTATGAGATAACTTCCATGAAAAATAATTATTTCGATATTTAGAACTTAGACAGAATTACGATAATTTCCAAACAAAAATTTACCTCTATTTTCCATTACTGATTAATAAGTTTTCACAGTATTTGTGTTTGGTACAAGAATATTGTTATTTTATTTTAATTTAACTCACAGCTTCAAAATTTAAATGGAATGTCATCTATTTGCCACATACGCATTAACTATGGGGATCGGAGGACGTTAATCCAGAATCAAGGGAATGTGCAGCTTTCAGGGTAAATCATCTGTAGGAACACTCTGAAATCAGTTGGGTTAAAAATTAACGCAAATCAACTGGGTTGAGTAAATATTCACTCAACCCAGTTGATTTTGGTTGATTTTCAACCCAACTGATTTTAGAGTGTATGGGAATGTTTATAAGTTAGGGTATTTTCAGAGTATGGGTTGAGTATTTTCTGGGACTATCAAGTTGAAACTTAGGTTGCTAATGACATACTGAAAAACCTTATTTTTGTATGATCTTCCTTGGCTGACGTTGCCAGTTTGTCGGCTGTTTTATGATGGAGCGTCTGCACGAGTAAATCTTACAACGGTATGTTCCAGCATCATCACAGCTGAGTTTGCTGCCTTCAAATATAATTCTGGCGGTTTCGCTGAATATGGGATCGATGTAACCCCCAAGGTTGTGTTAAGAGTAGGGGTGGAAGTCACAGGTAGTGAACACATATATATAACACCGTGGAATAAAACCAACAAAAACAACGACTATATGAACAGACAACTGAACACACATTCTACTGATAATGACTCCAATAATGATGCTACGGGAAATAAAATCTCAAACAATTATCCTTGATTCATAAATATTCATTCCAAAAAAGAAAAGAAAAAAGTTTCCAACGATAATCTATTCGCATTGGAGAATGTAATTTAACCCTTTACCCAACGAATCACCCGCATGCGCCCGCGTAATTTGCAAATTCAGCAGCTGAAAAAATATTATTTTTCGAAAAATTCAACATAACCATATCATGTGACCCCTCTTTGGAACGAGCTCGTTCCAAAGAGGGGTCACATGATATGGTTTTGTTGAAATGTTTTTAAAAAATTGAAAAAATGATATTTAAAATAATAAATTTTGATATCGTCAGCGTTGGGTAAAGGGTTAAAGTATAGCTGGAAGTGTTAAGAATGTTAAGAAATTAAGATCTGGTGATATTTAGAAAGAAACTGCAAAACACATGCAATCATACAATCTATTAAAGGCAACAAAACTTCAAGATATTGAGATACAAGGAGACGTGCGAACTTGAAAACTTCCCGACCTGGACCAAACAGATAGTCCACATGTATTGAAACAACAAGGCATCACACATGTCAAGTTAAACGAATCAAAATTAGAAAAATCGACAAAGAAATTAACACTAAAACATATATTTTAAACGTCACACTCTCCAACAACAAAAATCAATAAAATTAGGCTATGTAAACGTCAAATGGGAATTGTGTATGCCAGATCTACTAGGATGTTTGTACGGGAGTAATATAAACGTTGCTGACGAAATAAACTTCTTGAGTTTATTGTTTGACAATAAGCGGAGTTTCACTTCTCCGGTCAATCAACCAAGGATTAAATATAAAATAGTACTTAATCTTTTGAAGTAACACCGATTGGGTCACTCATTCGCACCTCTGATTTAAGAGAGCGAACACCTAATCATGGAAATACCTGATAGATTGATGAAGACTATTACAGCCTTAGGGGTCTCTCGTCATATCACCTGGACTGTCCAGGAGATAGGAATGAGAGTCCACCTGACTCTGGAGTTCCAAGTTGAAGACGAGAAAACATCACCGCCCTCCTCGGGGAGAGGTAGCACCTTTGTTGAGGGGACCTCCTCTCGCACTGGTCATCACCCGAAGAGGGAAGGAGGCCCTGAGAAGAGGAAACCAAAGAAGAAGAGCCCGGCCACCAAGCGGAGGGATTCCCGACGCTTGGAGGCATTCCTGGAGAAGAAGAAAGAGAAGAGTGAGGAAAAGGGGGAGCCGGAGACAGCCACCACTTCCACTCCAACTCCCACAGAGGCACCCATCTTGCCTCCAGCTCCACAGCTGGAGACGCCAGATGTGGACAACTCTGTGGAGACTGAGATGGAATCGGAAGCTGTCTTCGCGCTTCTTCCGGAACCCCACTCACCTCTTCCTTCGGAACCAGAAAGCCAGACCGAGACCACCACGGAAGACACTCCACCAACAGAAACCAACCACTACAAACTAAAACAGCTAACCTTATCCACAGCAGAGACAATGAGAAAGGTAGACGAGTACCTTCTGATGTACAAACAAACAAAAGAAGCAGAAGAAGCCAATAACAGCCCTCAAAAACTACCATCAGTAAAAACTATTCCAACTACTCCAACAGCCACTATATCACCGACGCAGCCTCCTCCGCACGAGAAAAAACTCAAGAAGCACAAGCGCCGCTAAACCTGCTCCTTCCTTTTCCTCCTTCAACACGTCAGGACATGGTCAACTATTATACAGTCAACGAGGGTCGAAAGGGGCTTGTTTCCTATACCGTCCCCGCGCGCCTTCGGCTCGTGAAACCATTTCGTTCGGCGATTGGGTGCTGGCCAGAAAATATTACTCCATCTCTATAGGTCACTTGTGGGATAAAAATTATATTACGGTTGTGTGATTTGCGGTTCTGCGAGAAAGTCATACCTCGAACCACTTGATGCATTCTATAATAGTGGAATTAGAGGTAGACTGGACGTATTCAGAACGTCGCCAATAGATTCAAAGCAGGGGTGTATGGAACAAAACCCTAGGAAAAAACGCCCGTAGGAATAAACCCCCTAGGAAAAAAAACCGTAGGAAAAAATCCCCTAAGAAAAAACCCTAAGAAAAAACAATGACATGTTGATTTTGACCCTTTGCATTGTATATGTGCTTGTGTTTGTTTATCAATTTCTCTAATTCTTCTTGAATGAGGTTTATGAAAAAAATATAATATTCTTTTGGTATGTGGGTGTGCACACCCAACAATATTGATTTAAATAATATCTTACGCGAAAATTATCTCCCTTGAGATTACTGAACTTCGAAATCCAATTTAGAAGGCAGTAAATGTGGGTGGTGAGATGTGAAATTTCTGGGACTTGATGTGCGTGGATGAATAACAATGAAGTGTGAAATAGCGACACCAATTAAAGCAATTACTGTGTAATTTCTCATCCATCTCTGCGTTATTGTACAGTCCGCGAATGTGTTTTCATAGCAATTTGGAAGTTTTAATTCATCAGAGGAAAAAAATTGGAAAACCACATCTCACAGACTTTTAGATTATCAAAAAGAACTGTGTCTGTATTTTATGCAACGATGCGCACACTGTTGAGATACAAGATAGCTTTTATTTGCTTATACTACGCCACAGGAAAAGAACTGTAGTTTGTGAAATGATGCGCACATCGATGATAAAAAAACACGAATATTAAAAAAAATAAGTTTTTATATGAAGTTCCCATCTCTCTCAGTGTTAAATGCCCGGACAGCTTTACCAAATTAAGGGGAGGTAATGTTATAGAGAATCGCATCAAGGGAAACATTTTCTTGGCCATGGTTTGTTTATCAATTAACTCAGTAACTTTTTTCTCTTTTGATAAGTGATTAGCTAGCTTGTGCTGCTCAGTAGAGGTGTTTACAGAAAATAAACACTTGACATAACTGTTTTCTAACTGTTGTCTGTCTTATCCTCTGTTCTAAGGGATCAAAAGAAAAGTTCTGCTGTTACAGAGCTTTTTGTAGAAAAACAACATCCCTGGTGGCCCCTATATAAATGACACAGTTTGCTTTTTATTCATTCGAGGGTCGAAAGGGGCTTGTTCCCCAAACCGTCCCTGCGCGCCTTCGGCGCGTGAAACCATTCCATCCTTTTATTCATTCTCTTCTTAATCACGGAGCTCATTAAAATAATAAAGGTGGTCAAAAGTTATCATATGATGGCTACATGTATACCAAGAAGTGAAAACGAGACATTATATGGGAATGCAGTAATCGAACATCATTTTCTTGTAAAGGAAGGCTGACAACTGATTATTTAGAGGTAAGCATAATTCACATTGTGCAGACAGCCATGTCATTGTTATTCTTGTTTCATTGAACCCAATCATATATATTTGTGCTGATGAAGTTCATTCTTGCCATTGTAGTTGTATATAGAAAAATGTCGAAACGTGTAGGTTTTACCCTGTTTTGTACTGTTATATGGAGAACGTATTAATAAACAGAATATATTATTATTTATCTTTTGTTATATAATGTGACCATATTCATATTTTTGAAAAACTACCCTTGTATGGTATAAAATCGTTCGACCCGTAGGGGTTTTTTTCCTATGGTTTTTTTCCCCAGGGTATTTTTTCCTAGGGGTGTTTTTCCTAGGGTTTTTTTCCAGTTTTTTTTCCTAGGGGTGTTTTTTCCTACCTTCGAAGCAGGGAAGCCCTCTCGAGAGAAGCTGTTGCGACGCTGTTTGCAAATCAATCAGAACCCGCCTATAAATATGTCTCAGATCCTCAAAATGCTGATTTTTCCGTAACGAGAAACATTTTCTTCATTTGGAAATTAGAGTTAAGTCTCATATGGATTCGCCACACTGGAATCAGTTTCGATATAAGAGAATCGTGAACCCCACATTCCTCCTTGGAATCTATGGAAACCTAGGGTTTTGGGACAGTCTGAGACAAACTCTTTGCAGTTCAAACAAAAATATGCTGAAATTATGTGTAAATATAATGCATATAACACGATCTATACAGATGGATCGGAAGATGCTAACAAAGTATAATCGGATGATGTTACTGTTGATCAGCTTACCTCAATCAGAATACCAAAGAAGAGTTCTATCGTCACAGCTGAACTTAAAGCTTTACAACTTGCGCTCGAGCACATAGGGAATGTACAGGAAGGGACGTCGATTATTTTTTTCGACTCGCTGTCCTCTTTGCTAGTATCTCAAGGCGTAATCTAAGATCTTATAAATTAACAAATAAAGTATCAGTAACGTAGGGGTCTTCCCGTTTCGCCGATGTGATTCTAATGGGGTAGGTGTCAGTAATCCGCAGATCAAAGAAGAGCCGCGATAATTTGTTAATTTGGATGTTGGGAGATAATTTTTATCAATTTAACCCATGTACCACAGGGAAACTCACAAGTAACGACGAATTGATTGAATGTAATGTAATTTTTTTATTGATTTATCAACGCAATAAACGAGCAAGTATAATATAATAATATGAACATTTAAAGACATAAAGCACATTTTTTAAAAACCCGAATTTCGACTGAATGTAATGTAATTTTTTTATTGATTTATCAACGCAATAAACGAGCAAGTATAATATAATAATATGAACATTTAAAGACATAAAGCACATTTTTTAAAAACCCGAATTTCGACTGAATGTAATGTAATTTTTTTATTGATTTATCAACGCAATAAACGAGCAAGTATAATATAATAATATGAACATTTAAAGGCATAAAGCATATTTTTTAAAAATCCGAATTTCGACTGACTCTGTCTAAAAATAACAATAAACGAGCAAGTATAATATAATAATATGAACATTTAAAGGCATAAAGCACATTTTTTAAAAACCCGAATTTCGACTGACTCTGTCTAAAAATAACAATAAACGAGCAAGTATAATATAATAATATGAACATTTAAAGGCATAAAGCACATTTTTTAAAAACCCGAATTTCGACTGACTCTGTCTAAAAATGACAGTGCGTCAATCTGACCTTCCCTAAAGAGTCTTTTATAATAAGATAAAGCATTGTCGATGGCACGATACTTTTTTCTTCGTGGGGCCACCTTCCCACCATGTCTCAACTGCAGAATTGTTGATTCTGTGAATGCTTGTTCTTTCTTAATGAAATCAACTAAGAAGAACAAGTTAGGATGGGTTCCGGCAATTGCCTTCTTCAACTTGCTGTGCCATCCTTCTACATGATTTGTGGTGCGAGGGCCGACAGTCTCGTGATGGTTCCACACATTGAGGTTGCTACTCTCAACCCAGTTCGTCGTGACGTAGTCTGTGAACTTGGTAACTCTTGGGTCGACGTCTCTCTCCTCCAACGCTTCTTCCCATGCCTCTAATACAAGAAGCCATACGTCGCTGACCATATGTGGTGGTACAAATGGAAGGCCGATAGCACGTCGAACGACCGCATGAATGTTGTCATCTTGCTTGTAATCGTCTCTGAGGCTGCACTTTTCTGTTGCATACTTGTACACTGCTTGGGCGTAGTGGAAGTGACAGCCTTTGATGGTCGCAGAAGAGAAAACTTGTCGTAAAGCATTTTGTGCAGCAGTTTCGAAATCAGTAAAGATTGTTGCTGGTTGTAGGTGAATGTCTAAAGATGAAGCCTTCTGGCGTATGGTGCTGAAGAATTTTATATAAGTTGACTTGGTTTTATTAGGCAGCAAGCCATAGACTAATGGCAACATCTTATTGTCGACGAAAGCATGGATGGTATACAGCTGATAAAAGAGTTTCGGTGATTTCTCAAATGTCCCATCACAGAAAAACGAAGTCGCTTCGTCGAGGAGGTGTAAGTTTGACGCTGTGCTGAAAATGAGGCAGTTGACGTCGCTTGGATCTGACAGTAAAAACTGATCTCCTGCAGTTGTTTCCATGTAACTATCAGGTAAGCTGATTGCTGAGCGAGTTTTCGGAAGAGCCGGTATGGTTTTCGCACGAGACCTGTATAATGCTGATTTGATGCTATAGAATGTAGGAACTTTAGCAATGATGAGTGGGTCGGTATCCGATCTGAGAGAACCAAGCTCCTCTTGGTAAAGTGCGCTCACTGATTTGCTGTCGTGTCGAACGGTTTTCTTTAAATCTGCTAGGAAAGCATCGGCTACAATCTGCTCCATATCTGGTGGATGATTATGCTGCCCCATCGGCGAACTGATAAAATCGTTTTTCGTGTTGACAGTTGACCGACATCCTAAAGAATCTTTTTTAACGCAGTTCCAATGTATATTTGGTTGATTCTGAGACTTCACACGAAATTTATAACCACCATAAACTAAGTGTCTACCACCTCTCTTATTAGGGATGAAAGAAACATTTACTTGTTCACTTGCCATGATGAATTGAAGGAAATGTTGTTGATGTACAGCATGAAGGGTCATATTATATACTATTGAGATGTTTGAAGTTGTTTAGTTGTTTACAGTTGATCAATGTTAACTGATTGTTAATCACTTTGGGACCATGAACTCAGCCGGTGAAGAAGAGTTAATATCAATCAGTGGGATTAACAACTTGTTCACACCTCCACCGGCGATTAGTTTTGGTTTGTTTATTTAACCTCATCGGCGAAACGGGAATAAACCGTAACGTAATCCATGTCAGGAGTTAATCTGGGTCCATGTCATTCACACTCGGGACTCCGAGGTGCAAACATCTGAACAATGGAGCTCCCACGTGTTATCCAAGAAACACTGGTCAGAGTGAAGGCTACCCTTGCTAGCACCTAGAGTATCCAGGTGCTCAAGGGTAAAATTCACCTGCCAGGCGTTTGTGAGAAAGAAGCCGAACCGACGTCCTTAAAAAGGTGTAGTACCTTTCTTGAGGGGATTTCCTCCTGCATTCGTCACCCTCCAAGTGACTCGGACTTGCTGGGTGAAGATCGATCCACCGGAATCCAAAAGCCTCTGAAGAAGAGAAAGAGAAGGAAACGACCAGCTGCCAGACGTCGTGATGCCCGACGACAGGCAGAGTTTCTGGAAAGGAAGAAGTCGGAGGAGGAGGAAACAGAGGTTGAGAAGGACTTCAATGGGCCATACCTTGCACTCCTGAACGGCCCACGTCCAGCCCGATACATTCCTCGCAAGGGGAGCAGTTGGAGGACACCGGACCGCCAGGGACAGGGTCAGTCTCCAGTCCAACTCATATTTCCTCGGATAGTGAGATGGAGGAGGGCGACCTTTGTTTGGTGCAGGATGTGGTCCCTGGCGGTGTCCCTCAGACACCTCCGACTCCTCCTGAACCGTCTTCTCATATCCAGAGGACATCCCTGGAGACGAAACATCCGGAAGAGGCAGCTTTGACATTTGAGGAAAGAACTGAGACAAAATTGAGGACTTCAAAAGGGCCATACCTTGCACTCCTGAACGGCCCACGTCCAGCCCGACACGACACATTCCTCGCAAGGGGAGCAGTTGGAGGACACCGGACTGCTCCCCTTGCGAGGAATAATAATAATAATAATAATAATAATAATAATAATAATTGATTTTCTTGAGCGTAAAACCACAAATAGTGCTCTAAAACACTTGACAGAAATACATACACTTTTCTGAAATAAAGAGTCTGTTTCGGTTGCCTCTTATAGAGGTTCAGGGGAATACTTCAGTAAATAGAAAAGTTTTAAGATTTCTTTTGAAGATATCGAGAGTTTCTGAATTTCTGACTCTAATAGGCAGGGAATTCCACAATCTGGGATCCAGATAGAGCTGAGAGCTGAGATCACTGAAACCTGGGAAGACGTGCACAGAAAAGTAACACCTGACGCGGCTAGAACTCGTCCATACGAACCAAAACAGCCCAACCGCAACAAAAGTCCAGCCTCACCAACAGCGGCCACCACTTCGCAAAGCCACCCACCTCCTTCCAAAAAGAATCACCGAAGACAAACATGCCGCTGAGTATCCCAACTCTTTTCCTCCTTTACTGCGCCCAGGAATAAACGTAAAAGAAAGAAATTTACATACAGTCATTGCCGAGGGTCGAAAGGAGCTTGCCTCACACCGTCCCTGCGCGACTTCGGCGCGCTAAAACCATTCATTCTCTAATCTGGGCCATTCTGGGAGAAGCCGTGCAGTGAGTTACGCCGTGCTGGTGGAAGGATGACTGGGAGTGGTCGAATTCCGATATTCACGGAACGCACAGAATAGGAATCAAGCTAAGTGTATCTTAATAATTTGTTACAATACCTCCGTTACAGCCACCTCCTAAAAAGGATTAATAAATATAAATTGTTGTGTTGTACAGTACGTGGAGAGTGTATTATCACTAAATCACCCGCAGAGTAGAGATTTCACCCAAGCAATAATTGCAAATTTGTTGCAAAGCATAACAAGCACAGGCAAAGTTTCAACCAATGGACCTGCGGGTTAAACCCGGAGGTCCATTGGCTGAAACATTGCTTGTGCTTTTTGCCCATATGTATAAAATTTGAAAGTAAAAGTTTGGGTGATAACTCCACTCTGTGGGTGATTTAGTTACAATCCACTCTCCACGTACTGTAAGTCAGCGTGTTCATTCACTGATTCCATTCTGAAGCCATTCCATAGACTGGCTGTAAAAGCAACAACCAAGTAACAGCCGAGCGAATGGCCAATAAGCGAGTAAAAATACTAATTCTCTTTAAGTAATCTAATACTTCAGCACTTGAGCAATCGTCGTCCCGTCAACATAACTCTCCTAGTGAGGGTCAACTCGCTGAGTGACTACAGCTATGGAAGTCATGATAGTGGCGCGTAATAAGCTCTAGACCGAGCCGTCCTGGATAACAAACAAAAACAATCTCAATCCTATAATGAGCAAGTGGAAAATCTCTGTAAGAAAATAAAAGAATTGGAAGAAATAATTGAAGCCAGAAATATATTCTTACAAGTATACAACAATGCCATTTTGGCAAAGCAGCGGCAACCAGTAGATAATTGCATCAGTAGAGACTGGTAATCAGCGTGTGATTTCATCAGTAGGGATAATAGAATCAGATTCATCATTAATTGGTAAATTTAATCTCATGGGTGCACATTGTCTCGTAGAAACTGAATATAATAGAATTGTTTATAAATTACTTAATCCCACTAATTCTTACATTAAACTTAAAGCTAATCAAATGGTTGGACACTTCTATCCTTTGAATGTAAATGATGTCTATCAAACTGCAAACAATGACGAGGTGTTAAATATTAACATTGGGGAGAAAAGTGATAGCTCCGACAGGGAGGTCACGAAATCATTTGATTTTGACTTATCACAGTCGGACCTAAATGATGAACAAAAACGGAACAGGAAATACTGATATTTTTAGGTAAGAATGGAAATTGTTTTGCAAAAGATGTTTCGGAACTGGGTGAGTCGAATATAATTAGTCACAAAATCGACACTGGTTCTTCGCAACCGATTCAGTTGCGATTTTATCGCGCGTCCGCTACGATGAAGGCGGAGATAGGCAGACATATTGAACTAGAGCGAAATTGTATAATTGAACCCTCAGTCTCGGAATGGTTAAGCCCCATTGTTCTCGTGAAAAAGAAAGATGGATTATTTAGATTTAAACGCTGTTACGAAACCAATATCATTTCCTTTACCAAGATTAGAGGTTGTGTTTGAAACAGTGGGGAAGTCAAATTCAACTGTGTTCTCAAAGTTATATATGTGTCAGGGTTATTTGCAGACTCAAGGCATAAAACGGCATTCATTAGTCACAAAACAAAAGTGTGTATCAATTTAAAAGAATCTCAGTGGGCCTTCAGAATAGTCCATCCTCGATTCAGGTTGTCATGATTGAAGGTTTAAGAGAGTTAAATTGGAAATGCTTGTGTTATTTTGATATTTTTACAATTGTCTAAAACTTTTAAAGAACATTCAGTGCATTTGAATATATTATTTTACACACTTGAAAAGGGAACTTAAAATTAAAACCATCAAAATGTAGATCTGCTGCCAAAGAAGTTACATATTTGGGCCATGTCTTGTCAAAGAATGGAATAGCTGTAGATACCTCGAAAACAAATTCTGTATCATCGTTTCCACGGCCGAATAATGTTACCGATGTTCGTGCATTTCTTGGCCTCGTCGGATATTACCGTCGCTTTGTTGCAAATTTTGCCAAGACAGCAGCTCTGATTAATAGTGTATTAAGAAATGGCGTTGTTTTCTCTTGGGGCGAACAAGCTTTCAATTCCCTCAAAAAGCATTTGTAAATCCACCGATTTTGGTATTTCCGGATTTCAATAAAGACTTTATTTTATTTATCCCATAAATGGCCGTTTATTTGAACAATAAAGGCCATGGATAAATTTTTGCTTTATTCACCTAGTAGGGTGATAAATTTCCCCCGTATAGGTTTAACACTGAAAGAATTTATTCCCCTAGTAGCGACGGACTTGTTGACCTCTGGCCTCTACCACATTTGTCTAGCATAATTAATAGTTCGATTGTTGATTTCTTTAAATCTTTTTGAAAGTATTACACAAGGTCTGTAGAAAACACCACACACTGCTCATATAATAAAGTATTTTTGCAAGTTTAGCTCGAGTTTGTAGGGGAATTATTTTTAGACAGAAATGTATTACTGCGCTTTGTTTATTTTTGCTAATTTTGCTGGTCGATCGAATTGGACCAATGTGCTCCTCACTTCTCGCTGTGTTTTGTAGCGAATTATAGCACGATTTTGCCGCGACTGCCCCGTAGAAGATTTTTGGGATAAACAAAATAAACGTATAGTGTTTTCAAGTAAAAAATTTATTCTACTCGTAGAATTAAGAATGAAACCGACTCGAGGCGGGTCGGTTTCATTCTTAATTCAACGAGTAGAAGACCTTTTTTAACTGAAAACTCAGTACGTTTATTCTATATATATCGACGCATCAGGTTATCCAATAGGGTATATTTTAGAACAGCTTGATGATTCAGGTAAAGAAGTCGTTGTGTCATATGGTGGTAGATCTTTGTCAACAAATTAAAGAAAATGAGACATAACAGAACGTGAGTGTTTGGCAATAATTGAAGGAGTCAAACGTTATCATGTGTATTTAGCAAACAGAAAATTTACTGTTATTACCGATCATCTTGCCAACGATTATTTAAAACACATCAAATAAAGTACAAGTCGGTTAGCAATATGTTCTCTGAAGCTTCAAGGATACAATATCGAAATTATCCATGAAGCCGACAGAAAGTATTTAAATGCTGACGCACTCTCACGTAGAGAGTACCCAGAAACCAACAAACAGGTTGGAAAGAATAACAACCCGAATCAGGTAAACTATGAACAGAATTCAGAATTCTGCCAAAACCATGTCCACCCAGACAGATCAAACTAAAGTTTATGGTGACCCCATAGAAAGCTTGAATGAAATAGGTGAGGTTTGTGAAGCCGATAATAGAAAAGCGCAAAGGTCAGACGCGGACGCGAAAGGTTTTCTTGAATACTTTGATTACAAGAAGCTACCAGAAGATAACAAAGTCGCAAGAAGAATAATCCCGGAAGCCAATGCTCAAATCATAGACAATGGAATACTCTTACATCTCAACTATCCAAAAGGTAAGGGTCATAGAATAGATCGTGTTGTTAAACAGTCAGTAGTACAACACTGAGAGATGATTTACTCAGGTCTTATCACGATAGCTTATTAGGCGGACATCAAGACACACGGCGAACTTACCAATCTATGAGATATACATTTTTGGATTAATATGTTTTTAGATATTCAGTTTTATGTAAAATCCTGTTTAAATTGTCAGCAAGGTAAATTATCATCCCATAAGAAAACAATACCTCTCAGACCTCTACATGCAACTGATTGTTTTGAAAGAGTTCATATAGATATCATGGGACCACTGAAGACTTCACCTGAAGGTTATAAATACATTTTATTAATGGTAGACTCTTTTTTCCAGATGGCATGAAGCCTTTCATTTAAAAACTATGGAAGCATCAGAAATAGCTCGAATTTTGTATTCAGAAGTAATTTGCCGTTATGGAGCTACAAAATCATTACTGTCAGATCACGTACAAAATTTTATGTCGAAATTAATTAAAGAATTGTGTTCTATCTTTCAGATAACAAAGACTCAAACAAGCTCATACCACCCACAAACAAACAGCGCTTGTGAACGAATGAATTCAACAATTGAGCAAAGATTAAGGTTGTTTGCAACAAGGATCAATCGAACTGGCCGCAGTTGTTACCAACTGTATTGTTCGCGTATAGAGCCATACACTGCACAGAGTCAACTCGATACAGCCCTCACTACACGCTATTTGATCGGGACTGTCGCCTATCAATAGACAACGAGTTGATTCCGAATACCAACATTGAAACAAATGCAGCTCAACACTTGGAACAGTTCAGGGAGGAGTTCGAAATTACAAAAGAAGTCGCGAAACAAAATATACTGGATGCTCAAAAGAAATATAAGAAACAGCACGACAAGAAAGCAAAACCACAAACATTTGCCGAAGGTGATAATTTATGACTATTTAACAAAAAGCAAACAGTAGGATTAACACCAAAATTGTGTCACAAATGGACTGAGAGATACTATATCACAGAATGTAGGAAAAATTCAACCTACACCCTACAGAGATGGTCTGATGACATACTAATACAATTGCCACAACAGGCAGATAGATCAAAACCGTATATCAGCCCAACAGATCGACCAACCAACGCGGCAGGAGAGGAAATGGAACAAGAAGAATCACGGGAGACTCAATTCCCAGATCAACAACAAAATGGAGAATCAACTCTGCAGCCATTACCGGATACAACAGGAGAGGAAATGGAACAAGATCATTCACAGGAGACCCAATTAACAGAGCAACCACAAAATGAAGAGTCAACTTTGCAGCCATCACCAGAAGCGTCAGGATCATCAGAACCAATAAAGGAATTCTTTGTGGAGAAAATATTGGCAGCCAAAAACATAGACGGCAAGAAACATAACAAAATAAAATTTAAAAAAACACGAGGAGACGACATGGCATCCGCGCGACAACATACCAGAGGAATTAATACAAGAATTTCACATAAGAAAAACAGCTAAGGGTAAGAGTAGGAAACGCAAGGTACAAATTTCAGCTGTTGAGGTTCAACCAGAGGCAGACCTCGCAGAATAGGTAATTTTATAAAATTATAAATTCAGTTAAAATTTTCAGCTATCTAAAGAAATTTATTGGGTTTTTTTCTTCTTGAAACTTTTCACAGGTATTAATTTTTCGTGTAATATAGTTTCTCCTGACAGCAATGCCTGTGTTTAGTTATGGTTTACAGTCATGTATCACCAACTTTCAAATTGAATATCAATGTGTTATATTTTCTGATGAGTGTAAACTGGCCACTTACACACATTAGAAGGCATACACTTGAAAGGAGTTGTAACAAACTCTGATTCATTAACAACAGAAACAGTCCATAACTATTTGCGTAAAACCCGAGTAAATCTCTTTTTTCAGTATTGGCATTGAAACCAGAGCAAGAAACCATTTTGTTTCATTTTCAAATCGCTGTATAATTTGAAATTCCTATTTTCAGAATTCCAGAATTTGTTTTCTATTTCCGACTCGGAGCCTCGGTATACATTTAATCTAAATCTATTGTCTTGGGTCAACAAAAAGGTGCTGCCAGTTTATTTATACTTCCACCTTTAACCCTTTACCTAACGAATCGCCCGCATCCGCCCGCGTAATATGCAAATTCAGCAGTTGAAAAAATAATATTTTTCAAACAATTTCAACAAAACCATATCATGTGACCCCTCGTTGGAACGAGCTCGTCGAGCTCGTTCCAACGAGGGGTCACATGATATAGTTTTGTTGAAATTTTTTGAAAAATTTTAAAAAATGATATTTAAAATAATGAATTTTGATATCGTCTGCGTTGGGTAAAGGGTTAAATAGATGAATGCATGAACATAACCAAAATGGTAAATTGAATGAACAAAGTCGGAAGCGACAAAGAAACAGAATGATGGACAAATCAACTCTAGCCAGACATGCAATAATATGCAGATGGTACTACGGAAAATCAACAGAATCCACACGGAATCAACGGAGCAATCAAGACTAAAAAAGCGACTCACAGAAAATAGACGAAAATGCAACTTAACGGCGTGCAATATAAAGAACAGTGGAGGGCAATAAAACTAAGTGCAAAAATTCCAGTGGCTTTTACCCTAAGAACGGTGAATAATAGATAGCGGTGTAGTAAAACTGTGCAAAACTTTCAGTGGCTTGTTCCCTCATGACGGTAAATAGTACCTTCTCTTGAAAATAAATAGTGCCTTCTTCTGACAGCTTGAGCTCGGCAGGCTTGGCAATTTCAGGAGAGCGATTTTTTAGCTCTCCTTACTGCCCTCCTGAAAGAATTAAGGAGAGCGAAAAATTGCCCTCCTAAATATTTTGGTCTGGGATGATTGAGATTACATGTATTATGCACACATTAAATTTTTGTTGTAAAGCAAAAATGTAATTTAACTTCGAAGTCACATAACATCACGTAATTTCATTTTGAAAGTGGTTTAGTGGTAAAAGGTAATGGCTGCAACCATACCCAAACACAGTTGCAATCATTTGAAGCAAAATGGGTCACAGCAATATTTTTTTTTCTGTCAGTTTCAAGTTCAACAACTGACATCACAGTTTGAGGGGTAATTATTCAAGGAATATTGACACTATAATATACTACCATTACTACTATCCTGTCACTTGAATCGCCTGCACCAGGATGTGACTGTAGATTCAAGCAGACCTGTTGTCCAAGAAAGTCATACGGTAGTGGTAGGTGGTAGTGGTAGGCATATGACTTTCTTGGACAACACGTCTGGGTACACACACAGGTCTTGTCAAGTGTGTGTTCGGTTGTTGAGTGAGACATCTAGATGTCTAAGAGATTTCGCTTTACCTTAGTAAAGTTAATAAAATCACTGATGCAGTCTGTTGGTTTCAGTTTCAATGAGTTCGTTCAACTGGATACTTAAAATGCCGTGTAAAGCTAATTGCTCTCCTAAGCTGATTGAGGAGAGCGATTTTTTGCCCTCCTGCATTTTTCAGAATGTCAGGCCTGGCTCGGTGTATAATAAAATATTTGGAAAGAAAATAGGTTATTTGACAAAAATACATGTACTGTATGAGAAAATCTCAGTGAACGACATTGACGTGCAAATCCAACTGAGTGGTAGTAATGAACGATCATAACAATTTTAAAGTCGAAGGGTTAAGTAAATGAACTGCATGCGGGGACAAAATAAACAACGGGTTGGTGTGGGGGGGGGGGGGGGCAAAATGAACAATGGGTAACAAAGACGTGGTATATATATTTTTTTCAGCTTAATGGGCATTAATGGACACTATCATATCTATTTTTCAAACTGACTATAAATATACATATATATTATAAGTTCTGTGTGGTCTCAGAACATTTAAAATTATGTTATATAACAGTTATTGCAATAGAGGGAATTATAATTAATTATTAAATATTCAGGTGTGCGAGGTAAACATCGTTCCAATATGAGAGTTGTCTTTAAAGGAATATGGAGTATTCCTCCGTGAGGAGAGGGCAAATATCACAGGCCGCAATCTATGATCTTATAAATTAACAAATAAAGTATCTGTAACGTAATCAGCTCTAGGAGGCAGATGGAGTTTATAACATTTAGTCCAAATAACAGACAAAAATAATTTAATTATCAAATTCTGAAATTTAAGACAACGCTAATAGTCATCCTTTAGGTATCGCTGCAGTAAATATTTGAATTAGAGTTACCTGCCTTGAAATGTTTCACTCGAAAATGATGCAGTCTCTAAAAATAAGCAGCCTTGGGAAAATAGATAAACCTTTGAAACATTCTAATGACATCTTGCATTATTGTTGAATATTCCAGATGAATGAAGAGGGTGATTTGATGACTTTTGGACCTAAAAAATACAATTGACTTCTGGTGTGGTTTTGTTTGGGAATTCCCTGAAAAATAGATGCACGTGACCGGTACTTCCCTTCCGGGCAGGTTTTCTCTCTTATTTGTTGCAAGACCTCCTGTTTTCGGGTCAGAAAAAAGTTGTCTGAAGGGCTATACTTGACAAAGATATTTGAATGTAAACATTAAAGTGATGCGATCATAAAGTTTTTCGCTTTAACGTTATAATGGTCGCCTATAGGAAAATATTTACTGCTGTGATACCTTTAGTAACATAAGAGGCGAATGGAAGTTCGTTGCCTCCATTGCAGGCTTGGCATTCTGAAAAATGCAGGAGGGCAAAAAATCGCTCTCCTCAATCAGCTTAGGAGAGCTATTAGCTTTACACAACATTTTAAGTATCCAGTTGAACGAACTCATTGAAACTGAAACCAACAGACTACATCAGTGATTTTATTAACTTTACTAAGGTAAAGCGAAATCTCTTAGACATCTGGATGTCTCACTCAACAACCGAACACACACTTGACAAGACCTGTGTGTGTACCCAGACCTGTTGTCCAAGAAAGTCATACGCCTACCACTACCACCTTTAACCCCCAAGGGGGGTTGAAGGTGGTAGAGGTAGGCGTATGACTTTCTTGGACAACAGGTCTGCTTGAATCTACAGTCACATCCTGGTGCAAGTGCTTCAAGTGACAGGATAGTAGTAATGGTAGTATATTATAGTGTCAATATTCCTTGAATAATTACCCCTCAAACTGTGATGTCAGTTGTTGAACTTGAAACTGACGGAAAAAAAATATTGCTGTGACCCATTTTGCTTCAAATGATTGCAACTGTGTTTGGGTATGGTTGCAGCCATTACCTTTTACCACTAAACCACTTTTAAAATGAAATTACGTGATGTTATGTGACTTCAAAGTTAAATTACATTTTTGCTTTACAACAAAAATTTAATGTGAGCATAATACATGTAATCTCAATCATCCCAGACCAAAATATTTAGGAGAGCAATTTTTCGCTCTCCTTAATTCTTTCAGGGGGGCAGTAAGGAGAGCTAAAAATCACTGTCCTGAAATTGCCAAGCCTGCCATTGTACATAAAGGATGTCCATTCATTCATATCAACTAAGAATTGGGAAAATTAAGATAAAGGGATAATTAGTTCTTAGCAGAAAAAGGAAGTTTGATGTAACTTCCACCCTCCCACAGTCGGAATGACCCTGAGGAAACAAGTAGTGATTCACTCCGGCGAGACCATGTGAAATCATGGACTGCCTCCACCAATCATAAATAAAGTATTCCACTTAAAGCAAAACGCGGGGGACCACAAACAAAAAACAGGCATTGAATTCAGATTAGCTAAGACCATTGAATATTATGGGCTCCCTTCCCCAAACAATCAGTCAAACTACTGCGGTCTAACCGCCATGGATCTTAATAACCGCTATGAACTTTGAACATCCTTCACTCCATCCCCAGAGGTGGTAAACCAACTCCAGGGAGGCGAGCGTTGTCCTGCGTCCCACCTCTAGCCCTTTTTGTAAACGCCAATAGTGCGCCTCCAGGTCCCGGCCAAATTGGTTACCATGCAGGCCTGCCCCGAACCAAGGAAGTTCAGGTCTTTCTCTGGGTGGTCCCCGAAAGGGGCGTTATGTTTTCTTCTCGATTTGATCCACTCCTGTAAACAGAAGTCCACACAGAAGCCAACTCAACCTCCATCAATTGCCTGAGGCAGACCAGGCAAGCTTGTTTCAATCATTGCCTTGTGTTTGGTGGTTTCCTGTGTATGTTAACAGAAAGGTAGGATGTACCAATTCCTCCTATGCTTCGTCTACTATTTCCATACGTCATCTTCATAAGGGTGTTGCAAAAAAATTTGAGAATGTTCAATTAGAAAAGTTATAGGTAGAGAGAAAGATTGGTATCTGCTATTGTATATTGTGACTGTGGTGTGATTGTTGCTATGGATGGGGGGAGGATGGGGTGAGGGATGGGTTTCCTCGATAATCCTCACAGACTCAATCCTAATGTTCTCAATGAGTAGCGAGGCAATCCTCACTGACTCCACGCAGTTTAATTCTATTGAGTAATTTTAATTTACTGTGACTTATTTTTTTTCTGTTGAGGGTTCGGTGTTCGTTCAGTTCTACCATTGATTCACTATCCTGGAGTCTGTGGAGTGTTTTGTTATACAGGTCTTATTAAACGCGTTTCAATCGCGCTTCAGCAGAGTTGCGAGGCAGTCCTCACAGACTCAATCCTAAAGTGCTTAATGACTAGCGAGGCAATCCTCACTGAATCCACGCAATTTAATTATATTGTATAATTTTTATTTTCTGAAAACTTATTTTGTTTTTCTGTTAAGGGATCGGTGTTCGTTCAGCTCAACCATTAATTCACTATCTTGGAGTCTGTTGAGGGTTTTGTTTTGTAGGTCTTTCAATCGCGTATCAGTAGTTTCTATTATTGCTAGCTCGTGAAGTTCCTTTATCGGTGTCCATTTGGGTTTACATAGTGCCACACGCAGGGCATAATTTTCAACCCTCTGTGGCTTCTGAATGTGGTTTTGCTCAGGTCACTTGCTATTATGGCACCGTATTCAAGTACCGGACGTTTAAATGATTTGTAGAGCTTGAGAAGCACATCTTTGTTTGCTCCCCAATTTCAACCTATGATCATCTTCAGAAAGCTGATACGTTTAGTAGCTCAAACCGTAATGGAGTTTACGTGACTGGTTAGACTGAGGTTACTATCTAGTATAAATCCCCAAAATTTGTCCTCTTTGCTTACTTCTGATTTGTGATCGTATAACTGGAGATCGATACTGGGAACTGTTTTTTTCCTTAGAATCTTGAAGCACATTACTTTTTGAGTTTTGGCGGCATTAAGTTTCATGCGCCATAAGGCGCACCAGCTCTCCAGATCGCGAATGGTATCCTGTAGACGATTTTTAATTATGTTTCGGGGCTTGCTGGCCGTCCACACACCTTTGTCGTCTGAGAACTGCAATACACAGGAAACCACCAAACACCAGGCAAGGATTGAAACAGCTTGCCTGACTGGGACGAGTGTACATTTTTCTAAATGAACATTTGAATAAAGATTTAACATCCCTTCTAAGGGCTTTCGGGTGCGTGTCTACGAGAGAGTGTGTGTGTGTGTGTTTTTTTTTTGTTTTTTTTTTTTTTGAGGGGGGGGAGTTTTTTTTTATTTTTTGGGGGGGTGGTTGTTTTTTTTTTTTGTTTTTTTTTGGGGGGGGTGCTTTTGTTTTTGTTTTTTTTTTTTGGGGGGGGGGGGGGGCTCCAATCACCCCGTCATTTGTTCCCCCTGAAGGCAGACCATATGGCCAAGCTCAGCATCCTCTCTCCCTTATAGGCTGATGGATGACTCCCAGCTTTCAAAAACACATATTGGTGGATTTTTTTCCTTTTTGCAACCGTTAAGGATAATATGCTGGAGCTGCTCCCAAACCAGCGACTGTTTGGATTTTTTTCTAAAATAACCACCAAACTGCGGTTTCTGTATTACCATAGATATGCCCACTTCTCTACACGGAGCAGAACTCTTGTAGTTATGCAAAATTCCTAGTCGTCTTCCAGTTCGAGGTTCTCTGGGATCTCGACCCACTACCCTACTACCAGTCGCACCCTCAAACTTAATAAGCTTATTGGCTCTCGCTTCCGACTCTCGTGGATTTATAAGCAAATAAAGCTATAAAGCAAATAAAGTTATTCGAGTCGCAAGGGATTTCAATCCCACATCGTCCCTGTGCGCCTACGGTGCGCAGAAACTTTTTATTTCATTCATTTCAAACAAATCTACTCACTGAGAACTTTAGGAATGAGTCTGTGAGGATTGCCTCGCAACTCTGCGCGTGGGGACTGGGCTACGAAGTACCCCACTACACGCCCCAGCAATAGCAACAATCAAACAGCTGCAGTAACGGAGTTCTATCTTTCTCTAATAATGATATGGAGGAGTGGAGTCACTGAGGATTGCCTCGCCACTCACTACAAAATCTAGGATCGAGTCTGTGGGGACTACCTCACAATTCTAGGTGTGGGAAATGGGCTCCAAAGTAACCCACCCCTCGCCCCATCCATAGCAACAATCACACAACAGTCATAATATACAAAAGCGGATTCCTATCTCTCTCTACCTTTCACTTTTCTAATTGAACACTCGCTAATTGTCTTGCAACACCCCTATCTAGAAGACACATGGACCTAGCAGACGAAGCGTATTAGGAATTGGAACAACCTACCTCATTTCAGTTAACATACACACGAAACAACCAAACACCAAGCAAGGATTGAAACAAGCCTGCCTGGCTGGGACCAGTGTAGATTTCAATTAAATAAACATTTGAATAAAGATACAACAGCCCTTTCAACGGCTTTAAGGGTGTGTGTCTGTGTGCGTGGGGGGGGGGGGGTATTTTTGTTCTTTTGTTTTGGTTTATTGTTTCCCCTCACCACGTCATCTGTTCCCCCTGAAGGCAGACCAGATGGCCAAGGCCCAGCATCCACTCTCCCTTATAGGCTGATGGATGACTCCCAGCTTTCAAAAACACATATTGGTGGATTTTTTCCTTTTTGTAATCGTTAAGGATAATATGCTTCGCCTGCTGCCAAACCAGCGACTGTTTGGATTTCCTGTTCTTTTTCAAAAATAACCTGCAAATTGCGGTTTCAGTATTACCATAAATATGCCCACTTCTCTAAGTCAACACGGAGCAGAACTCTTGTAATTACGCAAAAATTCCAAGCCATCTTCCAGTTCGAGGTTCTCGGGGATCTCTACCCACTACCCTACTGCCAATACGCACACTCAAACTAAATAAGATTACTGGCTCTCGCTTCTGACTCTCGTGGATTTATAAGCAAATAAAGCTATAAAGCAAATAAAGTTATTCGGGTCGCAAGGGATTTCAATCCCACATCGTCCCTGTGCGCCTTCGGCGCGTTGAAACTTTTCATTCATTCATTCGTCAAGCAAATGTTTCTTTCATTCAAGCAAATAGGAATCAAACCACGGAGGTAACGAGCAGTAAACACCCTCGGGTGTGGCATAGACTGCACCCCTCTCTTAGAAACCTCCTCTACCACCCAAGCTCAGCTCAACCTCATCCCAACAACTCTTCAAAGCTATCTACATCGGGTTACACGCTGCCTTCAACATTCGTCAGATCATTGCCAGCAGGGTTCTGGCAAGCAACCATTTACTTTATTGTATACAACGCACTACTTTTGTTTTCTCTATTTTAACCCTTTACCTAACGTAACGACCAAAATCGGCCATCGGTATTCTCAGAAATCGTCTACTAATTTTCATTATATTTTCATTTTTTTGTCTCAAAAACATAGGTTATGACCCCTCTTTGGAACGAGCTCGTCGAGCTCGTTCCAATGCGGGGTCATAACCTATGTTTTTAAGACAAAAAATGAAAAAATTAGTTATTCAACAATTTTGTTTGCAAGCGTCGTCTGCTTTTCATGTTAGGTAAAGGTTTATGCAGGTGCCCACAGCTGTTTTTGATCCTCCACTCCCTAATAACCGCTATGGAATAACTCTAACATTCAGTCCATCCCTAGAAGTGGTTATCCACCTCCGGGGAGACGAGCGTTGGTCCTGCGTCCCACCTCTAACCCTTTTTTGTAAACGTCACAAGTGCGCATTAAAACTCCGGCCAAATTGGTTAACATGCAGGCCTGCCCCAGATCCAGATCCAGGGAAGTTCGGGTCTTTCTTTGGGTGGCACCCCGAAAAGGGCTATTGGTTGTGAAAACTGTTTGGTTGCTTGACTATTATCCCAAGGATTGTCTGAGGCAGACTATACTTGCCAATGGTGGCCCCGGAAAACGAACCTAGTGGCAGGCTATACTTGCTTGAAGACTCTACCCCAGCACCCTCGGGGAGAGGTAGCACTTATGTCGAGAGGACTCTCTCTCACACTGGTCCTGACCCGAGGGAAGATAACCTCAGCTAGAAACACCAAGAAGAACGTCAAAGCCTTCTCCATCAGACTTTCCTCCTCTGCCGTCTCCTGCCATGGTCGTGATCTGTGGTAAACATTAATCCAAGACGTCAAAGAAGGGTCGAAAGGGTCCTGCCTTAAACCGTCCCTGCGCGCCTTCGGCGCGCGAAACCATTCTTCTCCTCCAAGTTACCATGTGTAGTTTGACCATTGTATGTGACAATAAATATTTATTTTCGACTGTATATTATTTTCATTGAAGGTAAGTCCAGTATGCTTGTTATTTAATTTATAGACATTTTGAGCGCCTTATGTTGCAGAGGTAAATAGTGTTATCTCTTTGAAACTTGTTAAGCATTTATTCAAATGCTTACAGAGTTTCGAAGGATATTTTATATAAGATGCCATGCTGTATGTGGTATCGGAGTTGCTCAAATTGTGACGTGATTTATTCTACAGACGCCCCACACCTCACAACCGCATTTTGAGCTGTACAGTAATAAGTATTGCATTTTTATAGAAATGTGCCGTAATTTTGTAAGGCAAACAGTATAGTTGAGAGCCAAGTATATTCTGATAGAATTCAGTTGATATTCTAAAAAGTAAATAACAGTACGAGACTGACTTCAGAAAAACCAGTAGACATTTTGGTTATACAGTTGAAGTATATGTAAATTATTTGTGACCGAATGGTCAAGTGGAGTAGAGTGTAGTATTTAGTATTTAGTCTGTGTGAACACACAGACTATTGTTTTTGTACGGTTTCTTTTTCTTTTTTTTTATTTTTCGTCTTCTTCCCTCTTCTTCTTTTTCTTATTCTCCTGTCTTCTGTCTTCTATGCACTTCCTTGTCCTCACAATAACTCAAAAACGAATTGTCCTATCTTGCTGATTTTTGGCGTACTGGTAGATATTCATAACTTCTCGGCCACCTATGTTTTTCAGGTCGCTAGAGCTATTGAGTATGGCCCAATAGGCCATAGGGTTTTCACAGCCTCCAATTTCCTGATACAGTAAATTCTCCCCCAAGCAATACAATGTTGTGTTCACACTGGAGACTATGTACACCAGTGGAGAAAGCTGTCAAAATGAAATCTGATCTTGTCACCATAATGGGATGTAAGTTCCTGAAACTAAGTTGAGAGAAACCCTTTACCTTGCAAGGAAATAAATTATAAATTATTCAGTTCACTGCTTTTAACCCTCTCCAGACTTCTATGTGGATTGCACATATTTTATTTCAGGCAGAATAAAGTTAACCCTTTTCACAAAACTGCACTGAATAATTGTTGAAACCTATCTTATTCAGTTCAATGCTTTTAACCCTCTCACGACTTCAATGTGGATTGCACATATTTTATTTCAGGCAGAATAAAGTTAACCCTTTCCATAAAACTGCACTGAATAATTGTTGAAACCTATCACAAAACTGTCAGGGTGCCGGTAACAATGCAATACTGACATGGAATAGTCATGGAATATTTTATTTCAGGCAGAATAAAGTTAACCCTTTCCATAGAACTGCGCTGAATAATTGTTGTAACCTAGCAATACTGACATGGTCGACTGTACTATTAACTGTGTTAGTGCTATGACTGTTTAAAACTCATTTTGTTAGAGGAGTTCTATAGTCTTTCACTGCGCTCGGCTCGGTCTCACTGAGAGAAACCCTTTTTCTTGCAAGGAAATAAATTATAAATTATTCAGTTCAATGCTTTTAACCCTCTCAAGACTTCAATGTGGATTGCACATATTTTATTTCAGGCAGAATAAAGTTAACCCTTTCCATAAAACTGCATTGAATAATTGTAAAATTTGTTGAAACCTATCTTATTCAGTTCAATGCTTTTAACCCTCTCAAGACCTCAATGTTGATTGCACATATTTTATTTCAGGCAGAATAAAGTTAACCCTTTCCATAAAACTGCACTGAATAATTGTAAAATTTGTTGAAACCTATCGTATTCAGTTCAATGCTTTTAACCATTTCAAGACTTCTGTGTGGATTGCACATATTTTATTTCAGGCAAAATAAAGTTAACCCTTTCCATAAATCTGCACTGAATAATTGTTGAAACCTTTCACAAAACTGTCAGGGTGCCGGTAACAATCCAATGCCTACATGGTCGACTGTACTGTTAACTGTGTTAGTGCTATGACTGTTTAAAACTCATTTGTTCGAGGAATTCTATAGTCTTTCACTGCGCTCGGCTCGGTCTCACCGAGAGTGCAGAAACCTTTGGTGCCAAAGTGCCATTAAGAGAATGTCTCTGATTTGTGCCGTTCCCGATCCCTCCGGAGTGCAAAAGCAGGTACTCTCAGCTGAGAAACTTAATGTTTTTCGCTTTATTTTCTTAACATATAATTCTATGTGGAATGGGACACCCTTTCGGTGTGCCTTCCAAAGTAAGGGATTCTTAACCCTTTAGCCTACACAATGGCGAAAACTGGTCAACATTATTCACAAAAACGTCTATTCAGTTTTAATTACCTTTTAATTTTTGCTTGAAAAACATAGCTTATGACCCTTTATTGGATTGAGCTCTTTTTTAAAGGATTATTTATTTATTGGTGTTTAATGTCACATATTTCTGCACAGTGGCTAATCATGACCATGACAGTTTTTCAGGTGAAGGAAGTCGGAGTACCCGGGAAGAACCACCGGGCAACAACGAGCAACTGTCAGATCCCCCACATACTAAATCCGCACAAGCAGGGTTAGCATTGGTTGAAGACGGGTGCACCATCGATGTGCAGTACGCTTTAGTACACAGCGCCACCATGCACCCACGTGGGCAATGGGGTGAAGTGTCTTGCCCAAGGACAGAGTGAGGACCTCATGCCTTGCAGCCTGCACCTCTGCCAACTGAGCCACTGCGCCCCCGTTTAAAGGATTAAAATGGAGTATTTAAAGGGAATATTTTAACCCTCTGAAGATCTTAATATGGGGGCATTATTCAGAAAGACTGGGAAATGCATTTTATTACACCTTAATGCATTTCTAAAGTTTAAGAACGTATTTCATCACTCAAATGTCCATTTCTGATTCGTGTATCAAACCCTTTGAATGCTGGTCACATATATGCCATTTCTGGTTTCTTATAAAAATGTTCTGATTCCTGTATGAATATCTGTAAATACTGCTAACGAAAACCCATTTCTGGTTCGTTCAAAAATATTTTACTCCTGAAAAATAAGCCTCCATGAATTCTCTTTCTTTATAGTTTATTCCTGATACTTTAACCCCTTTCACACAGACTTGAATTTACTGGTGGCAGTAAATTCTGTTTCTCTAGTCTTATTATTATGTGTTCCACAAGTTTGTTAATCTGGGACGCAAAAGTGTCGAAGGAATTATGGGAAAATTCCTTATTGGAAAAGCTTGGAGTCAGAACTCCAAGGGCCAGTATTTGTGAGTTTCACAGTGAATACAGACTGTAATAAGTCTTGCTTCAGAAGCAATCAAGTTAATGGGCCCGGGGCTTCATTTCCTTGGTTTGCTTGGAAGCAAGATTTGCATAAAACATATACGTATATTGGTAAATGTGTATAGAGTGCCTTTTAGTTTCACCTGTACTAATTCAATGTTGCTAAACAAGCACACCAAGCGGAATGAGCCTGTGGGTCTGTTCCCTTGATGTGCTTGGAAGCGAACAGTCTCCAAAATAGTCCTATATGAGTGAAACTATTTCAGTTCTGTATGAACTATTCTATCTGGTCGCACAAGCTAACCTAGTGAACAGAGCCCCGCGGTCCTTCCCAAGATTAGCTGGTAAGCCAGAACCAGCGTGTTTGTGTGTTTGTAGAAATTAACAGAGAGTAATCGCTTGACTGGACTGGTTACGTGAAATAATTCATGACAGGTGGGGGACGTTGTACAAACACGAGAGCGTGAATGCGCACGAGTGTTTTACAATATAGTCCCTCGCCTCGAATGAATTATTTCACGTAACCAGTCCAGTCAAGCGTTTACTCTGTTTATTACTTTTCATTATTAACGATAATTATATTATTTAACCTTTCACCTAACGTAACGGGAAAAAAACGGCCAGCTTAATTCTCAAAACTCGCCAATTAATTTTCATTATTTTTTCATTTTTGTCTCTAAAATATAGGTTATGACCCCTCATTGGAACGAGCTCGTTCCAATGAGGGGTCATAACCTATGTTTTTGAGACAAAAAATGAAAATAATAGTTATTCAAGAATTTTTTTGGCAAGTGTTGTCTGCTTTTCATGTTAGGTAAAGGGTTAAGAAAAACAAGTCCCCATTACATCCACGGCAAAGCGTCTTCGTTTGAGCACCACGGATACATGACACAATTGTTGATTGCATAATTCACTTGTGAAGTTATCGTTTATAATCAAACCCGGATATCCCAGTAAATCACACTTAGGAAAGTAACTAGAGAAACAGAATTTACTGCACCCAGTAAATTCAAGTCTGTGTGAAAAGAGTTAAAGTATCAGGAATAAACTATACAAAAAGAGAATTTATGGATGCTTATTTTCAGGAGTAAAATATTTTTAAACAAATCAGAAATGGGTTTTAGTTAACAGTATTTACAGATATTAGTAGGTATAAATTGAGAGTTCCAAATCACTTGTACATGTACGTGTACAAAACACGCACACGATGCGTTCACCAACGTGGAATTCGGTGTTAAATCACACGCTTGTTCACAAAAACTGTTCACTGATTTAGAATCCCTCATGTACAGTCAGTGACTCCTAGATCGCGCTTTTAGCGTTCAAACACTCGTGGTGAACGCATCTTGTGCGTGTGTTGTACATTTTCAGTTGTATCGTGTACATGATTTTTGGTCTACGTTCGCATCACAGATCAGACCCACCGATCCATCGTCGGCGAACGCGAGCGAAAGCATAAGATTCTGGGTCATCATCAAAAAATAGCTTTCGGAGTTCTAAATCAGTGATTTAGAACTCTCAATTGCTTTGGTACAGAAGATTTAGAACTCTCAATTGCTTTGGTACAGATGATTTAGAACTCTCCCTCGTTTTTGAGGCGGGTGGGTTTTTGATTGATATAAATATAGGGGAGAAAAAAATATAAATAAATAGTTATTTAGGAAAAATAAATATATCAAATCGAATAGATAATAAAAAAAAATACGTAAATCATGAGCGATTCTCAGATGATTAGAGCGAGGTTTCTTTTAAACATGCTGATGAGAGCATACGCAATCTGCATGAATGAACAACTACGTCCCATCTTGTTAGAACGATGCGTCGGATGTCGGGATCATCTAGACTTCGATCACGAGGATCATTCGTGTCTGACGATGGAAAGGGAAGATATGGTCGTCATGTATTTTGAACCGGCGTTCGAACGCGTTAAATTCGACGATGTGATCATGTTTTGGAAGAGATTAGTCTACTGTAAGAATCGAGACAGGCCCACAGATTCGGAAGAACTGAAATTGGCGCGTAGAAGTTTGACTTTAGAAGACAAGGGATGAATCAAGAAATTATTGCTGAACGAAGCATACGTCTAAGTTTTGTTTTTCGTTGATATAAAAAATAAGGGAGAGTAGAAAATAAAAAAAAAAAAATAAATACACACATAAATTTTTTTATCTAATATTAGAAAAGAAAGAAAAAAACATAAAATGAGAACCAGAAATAAATTGTATCTGACGTTAGTGGACGACGAGGACGAGAAGCCGAACGATGTTTTGCCGACGGTGCCGTCGCTAGAAGAAAGAGAAAGAGGAGAGAGGTATTGCATCAATCAAATCAGTAGAATCCAATCGTATCTGACTCGATAGAGAGATTCTCGTCGTTCCCTCAAGAAGAAGTATTCGCGTTTTGTGAAATTCGTCAACGGGATCGACACGACACTCATCACGATTTCAATGGGTTTACACGTGGCCGGCATCGGATTGTTGTCGACCGCGGTCGGCATTCCGATCGTGCTGATTGTGGAAGGAGTGGCTCTCACCGCCGGATTGTTCAGCACGCTCGGAAACTTTTTGAGTAGGAAATTATATCTGAAGTCTAGGAAACACGACAAGATTCACGTCTTGGCTGACTCCAAGATTGACACGATATCCAAAATGATCTCTATGGTGTTGAAAGACGGTAGGATATCGGACGGAGAATACTTCGCGATATTGAGTGAGAAAACGAAATACGATGCCATGAAAGAAGCCGTGAGAATCAAGACTCGTCAGATCATCAAGGAAGAGTTGAAGGATTCTCATGTGGAAAAGGGTAGGAAAGAGGCCAGGGAGGAATTCAGTAAGATGATAGAACTCAAGGGCAGTGACTGAAAAAAAAATATATATATATATATAATAAGAACAGAATTTTAAAAAAAAAAAAATATTAAATTTATATATAAAATAAAAAAAAAACGAAATTAATTTAAATTAACTCTTCAAAAAAATGTATTGCGTAAAGTGTAAGAGAGTTACCGAGACGAGTAATTCTAGAGAAGTGCGAACTAAAAATGACAGACGGATGCTTCGCAGAATTTGCGATGTGTGTGGTTCTATCAAGACTAGATTCGTCAAACAAAAGAACGCGAGCAAAGGCAAAGGCATCGTGAATAAAATGATCAACAATCTACCTTTCGAAATGCATCTGCCCGGTCACAGTTTCACGTGACCAGGAACCAAATTGAACAAGAGACTCAACGCCGATCTGACACCCAAATCTTGGAGCAAACCCATGAATAGGGTGGACACGGCCGCTTACGATCACGATCTGTGCTATGCCGGACATCCCGACACCAAGACTCGCAACGACGTCTGCGACAAAAACATGTTGACGAGATTGAAAGGCATATCGAATCCAACCAGGAGAGAGAAGATGGAACGTTCGCTGGTCGGCAATCTGATCGGTGCGAAACGTCGATTCGGATGGGGCGTTCAAAAAAAAAAGCGCATCTGAAAAAGAGAAGAAGAAGAAATGATTATTGACGAGCGAATTGGCTGAGGAGTTACACAAACCCATAGTGCGTAAATTTCGAAAGAGAAGGGTGTTTGTGAAGGGTCTGGACGATATTTGGTCCGCCGACTTGGTCGACATGAGATCGTTTTCTAGGTGGAACGAGGGCATCAAATATCTATTGACAGCCATCGACGTGTTTTCCAAATACGGTTGGATCAGAGCTTTGAAGAATAAATCGGGACCTTGCATCGCCGAGGCTCTGAAGAGCGTGTTCGACTCGTCTTCTCGAAAACCGAGTAAATTGTGGGTGGACAAGGGAAAGGAATTCTACAACAAGGATGTTCGTCGATTGGTAGACCTCTACTTGATCGAAAACGAAGAGAAAGCCAGCGTGGTGGAACGTTGGAATCGAACGATGAAGGAGAAGATGTACAGATACTTCACGGCGAATTCGACCAAGAAATACATATATGCACTGAACGGTCTGGTGAAAGATTACAATGACACGCGACACAGATCGATCAAGATGACTCCCGCGGAAGCTAGCGATCTTCGAAACGAAAAACGGGTCTACGTGAATCTATATCCTGAGAGATCTAAGATCGGGAAGAAGAAGTCTAGAACGCCGAAATTTGCGGTCGGCGATCGAGTGAGAATCTATGCTTATAAGAAGCACTTCGAAAAGGGTTATACTCCTCGATGGACCTCGGATATCTTCGTGATCATCAAAATATTTCACATCGATCCGGTGACTTACGAAATCGAAGCTTTGGATGGAGAAGAGATCATCGGATAGTTTTACGAACAAGAATTGCAGAAGACAAAGTTTTCATGAAGAACGCAAAAAATTTTTTTTTTTTATTTACTCTCTTTGACATTTTCTTGTTTACACACATATATATATAAAAGAGAGAAAAAAAATAAATAATAATAAAAAATAATTAAAAACTATTTTTTTAGATAAAGAAAAGCAAGTGAATTAATAAACAAAAAAAAAACTAAAAAATCCTTTAAAATGACAAATATACTAGATATAACACAAAGCATAGTGAAAGATGTAAGTATTCAAGAATATGAGGTTCACGAATATGAACCGGTAACCGGAACGAGTTTGAACAATGAGGGAGAGATAAGAATCAACGTCGAAACTCAAGATCTATTCGTACATCCTAGGGAGAGTTACATAGTGGTGCAGGGACGTCTCACCAAGGAAGATGGGAGCGACTACGCCGACGACGACACGGTTACTCTAGCCAATAATGGCATCATGCATCTATTCAGTAACATAAAATACATCCGGACAAGAGATAGAATCTGTTTTTCATCCTGGTCAGGCCACCACGATGTTCGGACTCTTGATATATCCTGACGATTTTTTCGAAATCCAGAGGACTTAATCAGCCACGATATTCGACTACGTCGTCAAGACGTCCAGACCTAAAGGAACGTTTTCGTTCAGGATACCTTTGAAACACATCTTCGGATTTGCAGACGATTACAACAAGATCATGTACGGATTCAAACACAATCTGACGTTGATTCGAAAAGGAAACGACGATGCAATAGTGAGACTCGCCGCGACCGGTGTGGGTAAGATAACTCTACACAAGATATCGTGGTTCGTTCCACATGTGGAGCCTACGACGGATGAGAAAACGCATCTCTACAAGATCATACAATCCAAGAGTAAATTACTTGTGGGATTTAGAATGAGACAGTGTGAGACAGCTAGCATTCCTCCCTCCACGAATCACTTTGATTGGAGATTGACGGTGAAGTCCGCTTCCGAGAGACCGTGTTTCATCATGGTCGTGTTTCAGACCGATAGAGACGGGTCTCAGGAAAAGAATGCGTCGCTGTTCGATCACTGCAATTTGAGAAACATGCAAGTGTTTCTGAACGCCACGAGTTATCCGGCAATCGATTACAATGCGTCGTTCAACAAGAACGATTTCTGCAGGCTGTATGGCGACGCCGCTGATTTTAGAAAGAAGTATCACGGTCTAAACGAATTGATGAGCAATCCCAACATATCTCCCGGCGAATACAAGTTGATGTATCCCATGTTCATGTTCGACGTCAGTAAACAGAGTGAACGACTCAAGAGTAGCATGTTAGACATTCAGATCAAGATGCAATTCGATAGGAACGTGCCGAGAAAAACCGAAGCCTTCGCCCTGGTCCTGTCAGACAGAGAATTACAATTCGAATCGGACGGAAATAAGATGTCAATCATTCGATGAGAGACGAGTGTGTGAAAAAAAAAATTAATAAACGTTAAAAATGTAGATGTAAGATTAATTAAAAAACTAAAATCTCGAAAACAAAATGAATGTTTCTGACACGAAAACAACAAATCATCTGTTCACTTCAGATTACTACGACGTTAAAATGAAATACTTGGAAAAATGGATTCAAATTGAGAACATAACACAAAAAAAGGATGGAATAGTTGTGATTTTAACGAATATCGTTTAAAAGAAAAAGAAGAGTTTGATCTCATAAGATCTAATGAAGAAATTATAAAAAATACAATTTTAAAATGTCGCAAATGTAAGAAACGTCAAATAAAAATCGAATCTCAACAAACTAGATCTGGTGATGAACCAACAACCGTATTCGCAAAGTGTATAAATTGTAATCATAAATGGATAGAAATTTAAAAAAAAAAAAAAAAAAAAAAAAAAAAAAGTAATGAGATATAGAGAGATTGAACATCTCTCTATATCTCATTACTTTTTTTTTTTTTGTTTTTTTTTGTTTTTAATAATCACACATTATTTTTTTATTTTTTTTTTTTTTCAATTTGTTATTTTTCCACGCGTTCACTGTTTGTTCAAAGGATCCAGTTCGATCAGTAGACTCACCACGGAAGTGGTGGCTTCGGGATTATTGGTTTTCGTGATGAAATTAATCCTGTCTCCGGCATTCACTTTGAGAGGCGTGCCGAACGTGCTGACATTCGGGTGTTGATTCTCGGTCTTTTCGACGCTGTATCTCTTATCGCTCTCCACACCATTCACCATGAGATTGACGACTGCTCTGTTATTCAAGTCCATGGAAGCCAGACTCATTCGAAGGATTTCACCTCCCAACGGCATGGGATATCCAACCTGACCGTGTTTCGATCCGCTACCTCCGTTTCCGAAAGACCGCGCGGCTTTTCCTTCATCTAAGGTGCTGGCCTCTTCAGCCCACACGGTGATCAATTGTCTGGCATATTTGACTTTCTCCATCACTGAAATGAGGGTGCAGGCGTCCGTCATGTGCACGGGTTCCGGTAGATTCGTGAGCGCGTGTCCGCCCATGTCTAGTTTACCTTCCATGATGTCACCCTTTCTCCAGACCGAGTTGTCATCCACATACTTTCTGCTGATAGTGCTGGAATCGAATTCGGGATTGGGATTGAGACCAAATAAATTCTCACCGTTCATGTTGATGCCACCCTCCATGGTTCCGCCAGATTCTTTGTTCAGGTAGAGATTGTCCACTTGCGATTCTAGGTATTCTTGGGATTGTAACAATGAAGAATCCACATAGCCCTTGTTGACTGCGGTTGAGTCCGCGCCCGTGTTGTCGATCTTCGACAGATTCAATATCTTGTGGAATCCCGCATTCAGATCCGATTTCATTTCACGTTCGTCAGACTTTCTCCATTCCAGATCTACGTAGTGTTTGGTCGCCACGTCCTTGGGATTCGTGGGAGCGGCCACGTTCGTTATCTTGTAAGAATTGGCGTTCAATTCCGAGTGCAACATGTTCTGAACGTATCTATTTCTCAGGTGTTCGCTGAATCTCACGTGAGAGTCGTCTGCGTATTTCTTGGTGGCGGCATCGGTGGGATCTACGGGATTTGCGACGTTCACCAAACATTTGGATTTCAGATCAAGATCATCGGTCATGGTTTTATCCACGTAATTATCCAGCAGGATTCCTTCAAAATCGGAGTTCCCCCTGTCGACATATTTTTTAGTCACGGCATCTGTGACATCTATCGGCTCGGGAAGATTGTAGAGCTTCTTATCGTTCATGTTCAGAGGTTCCTCTCGAGGTTCGTATCTCTGAATGTAATGCTCGTCCAACAAGTTGGCAACGTCGTAACCTTCGAACGTCTTCCTCTTCTTTCTCGGGTTGACTTTTTCGTTGTCACTTCTACCAAATTTATCGACTGTCATGCTGTTGTAGGATTTCTTTTTGTTGTTGTTTAGAAAAAAAATGTGTTCAAAATGCAGTTTATTAAAAAATGAACTATGTTATTTTATTTTTCGTTTTTTATTCGATTAAAATTTTTTTTAAATAATTTTTTATCTTTATATATATACTATAAAAAAAAATTTTCTCTCTAATGTAAGTCATTGAGAATGTCTTGAAATTCATCTCCTTCAGACCATCTCTTGAGAATGTAGAGACACAGGTGACCACAAAACACTTGATCTGGCGATTGCACTTGATCCGTGTTGTAAAGAACCATCGATTTGTTGAAATAGTTCTTTATTTCTTTTGGCGGCGAGATTCCGTAGCTGTCGAAATAATAATTCTTCTTCTTCTTCCCGTTCTTGAACCACGCCACCCAGTGAGTGCCTTCACCCGATGAATCGTCTAGATTTAAAATTCCGCATTCCGATTGTCGAGGTCTTCTCTTCGGCAAGGCATCTCTGGAAAACACTCCTAGAAAATCTTCGATTTTCAAATCTTTTGCCGCATTCAACAGATCGATGTTGGATAGGGGTTCGTTGGGTAAGACGACACCTTCTACGGATATCTTTATTTTCTTATTCATAAATAAGTATATATTTTTTTTTTTTATTTATTTTATTATAATTCACTAAAAAATGACGTTATTTTTTTTTGTTTTTTTCTCTTTCTTTTTAAACTAACTCTATCGACTTCCACAATCTTGAATCCGTCAAATTCCTTGACTTCTATAATCTTGGATTCATCTAATTCTTCTTGATTTTCTGGAATCTTATCATCTACAATCATATCTGGAATCCAATCATCCCCATTCATATCATCTAAAATTAGATGCAAACTCCAATGTCCGAGTGCTAAAGTGTTTATTTTATCGTCTAACACGAATCTCTTGTCGTCGTCGGCCGTCAGCGAAATCTTGTTGACTATTTCGGTATACAAGTCATGATTTTCGCTTCGAATCGATTTCATAGTCTTATACACCGGACCACATCCTAACAGACAATCTTTATACTCTTGGAAAGAGATGTTTTTCTTCACCATGCACGCTTTAACTCCTTTGCACTTCTTGATCTCTTCATCATCTTCTAGACGATAAGCATACAGTTTGGGTCTTAAGCCCACGAATTCGTCGATCTGTTTACTGCCGCTCTCGTCCTTAAATTTACCCAACACCTTCTTGTTGTCGTTCGATTGAATGTTGGACGGGTGATCGATGGGATAATTGCTCGTGTCGAACCACTCGGCCACGTCCAGAGATATGTCTCGGTAGACGTCTTTCGTCTCTATCTCGTAAACTAAACTGTCCATGTCGGTGAACAGTAGTTTGGCTTTGTCGTCAAATTTTCGTTTGACATAATCGTAGTGAAACTCGTACATCAATCGCTTGCTGATATCTAAGATGATCGGTCTGAGATAATACGGTTTGTCGAACTTCTGGTGCACCTTTTGCATGTGAACGGCCACTAGATTTTTGCCAAATATGGTTCGAGTGCCAAAGTGCTTATTTTAACTCGAATCTCTTATCATCGTCGGCCGTCAGCGAAATCTTGTTGACTATTTCGGTATATAGGTCGTGATTTTCGCTTCGAATCGATTTCATAGTCTTATACTCCGGACCACTTCCTAACAGACAATCTTTATACTCTTGGAAAGAGATGTTTTTCTTCACCACGCACGCTTTAACTCCTTTGCACTTCTTAATCTCTTCATCATCTTCTAGACGATAAGCAAACAGTTTGGGTCTCAAGCCCACGAATTCGACGATCTGTTTACCGCCGCTCTCATCCTTAAATTTACCCACCACCTTCTTGTTGTCGTTCAATTGAATGTTGGACGGGTGATCGACAGGATAATTGCTTGTGTCGAACCACTTGGCCACGTCCGGAGATATATCTCAGTAGACGACTTTCGTCTCTATCTCGTAAACTAAACTGTCCATGTCAGTGAACAGTAGTTTGGCTTTGTCACCAAATTTTCGTTTGACGTAATCGTAGTGAAACTCGTACATCAATCGCTTGCTGACATCTAAGATGATCAGTCCAAGATAATACGGTTTGTCGAACTTCAGATGCGTCTTTTGCATGTGAACGGCCACTAGATTTTCGCCAAATATGGTTTGGTGTTTGTAATTGGGTTTCGCCACTAATTTTTTAGCTCTTTTCTCAGACGTGATGAGTCGAACGTCGGTTCTCTTCCTGATGTTTTCCATCGAATTGCCGTACACGCAGTTGTTCATGAGTTTGAAGAAATCTTTTTCGAAATCGTTCTCGGCTAGGGTTCTGAGATTCATGTTGAGATCGATGTATTTTTTCATCCAAGGCTCTTCGTCGAATCGAATGATGCGATGTATGTCGACTAATTTCATCCCGTAATCGACGTACTGTTTCAAATTCTCACTGTAGATGACGTAGTTACGTTTGTTAAATAAATTGGGAATGAGTTTTTCCTTGTCTCCTTCGTTCAGTTCCATTCGTTCGGGAGCCAGCGGATAATCGTTGTGCGGATCGTGTAATTCTTCCGGATAGTTCAAATCGACTTCTAAAATGCAAGGATAGTCTCTCCATTTTTGCATCTCTTCCGGTTCCTTCACCCATTCGAAATTTCCAATCGGTAAAGGATGACTCATAGCACAACCGTACAGATTATTGGCGTCCCAATACTGTATGTATTTAGTCGACCGTTTCGAATCGAAACCTTCTTTCATGTAGGGATTGTTAGCCTCGGAATGTCTGTGAGAGATCATCGAGATGCCACCTCTCGCAGCCCTTTCGAACATGAGCAACATGTCCACATCGGATAATACTTCCAATTGGACTTTGGTGGTCTTCAACAGAGCGTCCCACGCCAGACCGGGTGCGGTGAAATACCAAGCGGGATCCAGATCGTAATTTCGATGACAGACGTCTCGAAAATTTTCGAACACGTCTGCCAAGAGTAGAACGTCGGTCTTCAGATAGAGATCGTGATAATCTCTCATGGTTTTCATATCGAATGATTTCCACACGTTTTTAGCATGTTCGTAATTCTTGTCGGAAATGTTGGATTCGTATAATTTCGAATAAAAATCTTCTTTCGAAGGTAGTGCGGTGTCTTCGAATCTCTTTAGATCGTTCATGTAATCGTAAGGATAGACTCCTTTTCTCAACATGACATCTACTCGTTCTCCGAAATGTTCGCTCGTGATTTTAAATTTATCCTTGCTCATGTTATTGACTAATTTTTCCAGAGCAGTCGACATGAATTTAAAAGTGTCGATGAAACGTATGCCTCTATGAATGGATTTCGTTTTCTCTTTCAATGTATTTCCGTCGATTACTCTTCTCTCCTCCATGAGCTTCCATTTTGTGAAGGAAATGTATCTTTCTTCGCTGTTCGCGATGCATTTTAATTCTTTGTGCGAGGTGCCGAGATTTTTCACCAACAGATGACTGTCGTAACCCGAGAGATTGTGAAACATCACCGGATAGAAAGTGGCGTCTCACTATTTTAAATTACACTTGCTGTGAGCTGGACCGCGATACAGACCCGTGTAATGATCGTGGTCTCTGACCTTCTTATTTTCGTCCGAATTCTCGTTGAACGATTGTCTGCATATGTGACATTCGGTGGCTCTGTTATTTTCGTCCTGCTGCTCTCGCGTGATGATCATTTTCGCCGGAGTTTTGAATTCGTCGTATAACATTTGAATTTTCGATTCTAACTCTTCCACGAACCCTTGAGCCACGTCGTCGTCTTCGCGCTGTTTTGTGTAGGTGAAGGGACCCATGTCGTGTTGCAAGTCAGAAGCGCATTTCACGTAAATGCAATAGCCCAAAGGTATGTGTTTTTGATATCTTTCGACGTAACTTTGAAGAGCGTTGGGTTGGCAGGAACTCATTTTCGCAGTGAAACATTCGAAATCGGCGTACACGACAAATGGTACTTTTAATCTTCTGTTGTGATTTTCAAACTTCACGATGGTGTTGGGTTTGGGCATTTTGACGGCGACACCTTGATTTTCGTTGCAATATTCCTGATGTTTCGCCAACGAGTCTTTGCTGTGAAACACGTTCATGCAGTTGCAACATAAAGATATCTTTCTGTTATGATTATTATTTTGTCTCGACAGTAATCAGCTCGGATGTTTAACCCAACAATAATGATGATTGTCACCATTCGAAATCGATAATAAAATAATTGTCTTTTCTCTTCCGCGATACAAAGTCCGTTTGAGAGGATAGATCTTTTGATTTTCATCATCGTACTCCAGAACGTTCACCACTACGGTGGGATTTTGAACCTCGAAACGTTCGATGTGTTTTAACTTTGTTGGAAAAGTCACTCCGGTCCAATCGAGATTTTTAGAAGTTTCCTCGTAACGAGAAACTCTATCGGCGTTTATTTCGACAGGGTATAAAGCGGAGGTGACTGCCCATTTAAAACACTGATCATCTTTATTTCTCACATTGACCACGGTGCATTTCTTAGTCAAGAAATACGGTAATTCCAAGTAGGAAGATCCTTTCAACGGTTCGTTTTTAGTCATGTGAATTTCGAGTTTCAACACCTCGTCGAACGTCCAATTACTACCTTCATTTTGATAATTCGCGAGAGACGTCAACATCTTGTCTTTCATCTTTTCGAAAACGTCCGATAGATCTGAACCTCGAAATACGGGTTCGACGTTAGATCTGAAATATGCATTTTTCACGATGCTCTCGCCGGACTTCACGTCGATTTTATTCATTATGCAATGGAGTATCATCTTAATTTTTAATCCCAAGTTCGTATATTTGCAAAACAAATCCAATACTTTTTTCTTCACCCGTTCCATGAACAATTTCGGATCGACTTTCTTCGATGAGGGAAACACGTCGAAAGTTTTAAAAATGTCTTCAATCGCACTCTCCCGTTCTACGGGTTTTGATTGGAATAGTTCCGCAACGAGTCGTCTTACATATTCTTCTCCTTTCTCTTTGTCGATTGCTCATTGAATTTCGCTCGATATATCTCGTTTGTCTCGAATCTGAAGTGCATCACTCGTTTTCGTTTTAGTTTTTCTTTTCTTTTCTTTGGAAACTTGATGTTTTTCAACGGCTTTTCGTTTAGTCGTCTTCTTATTTTTCACAACCGACGCATCTTTTGACGTCGTTGCTATCGACATTTCGTTTGCCTTTCTAGGGTTTCGCAAATATTCTTGTATGACTTCAATTTTTTTTGCTTTAGTTCTATGCTTTCTGAAATCTGAGATTTGTAATAGACTACAAATCTCGTTTAACTGAGGTACGGTTTTCTCATTTAAATTTACCATTGTTTTATCTGTTTGCTTCATTTGTAAGAATATTTTTTGGGGGGGGAATTTTGTATTAAATAATTTGTTAAAAAAAGTTTTGCTTTTTTTTACTCTATATATATAATAGAAAAAAAAAAAAAGTTAAATTTTAAAATTTTTTTTTCTTTATTTAATGTGTTTTTTTTTATTCAAAAACAATTTAAGACCGCTTTTATTTCTCGCTCGCAAACCGAACACGTTTTCTCATCTTCGGAATGACATTCTCTACAGTAACGCAGGTGTGCACACAGTAGAAACAAGATGTTTGCGACACCTTCGCAGACCAGACACTTGGTGGACGTTTTGTTCGACTCGTTTGTTTTAACGAGTGACGATAACTCATCCGCTTCCGACATGAATTTAAGGAGATGTTCCAAAGTTATGAATTGAGACAGGGTCTTGTTTGCGATGTTTAACGCATCGTACAATTGTTTCTTGGTGTATCCGAGTTGTAACATATCCATTAATAATTTTTGGTTTTTATCTCTATCTCTCTCTTCGTTTTGGATTTTGATCAATCCTAACGTTAGGGTCTTGTTTAAATAATCACAATCGCCTTTTTTAATATTACTTATGTGTTCTAGTAAAGGTACGTCGTGAGGTTCCCAATTCATCAAATGTATGTCACAACAAAAACATTTGACTTTGTCGCCTCTACCCACGTAAATGAAACCCGCTGCGGCTAAGTCTTCAGGTTTTTGAGCAAGATGTGAAGGCCAATTTTTAAACGTTTGAAGTCTTGCATGTTCTAGACAATAATTCGGATGTTTGGACTTGATCATTGTTTTTACCTCAAAATTGAGTTTGTAAGAATTTTTTTTTTAACTTTTATTTATATATAAAGAGAAATAAAGAGAAACTTTTTTTTAACAAATTATTTATTTAAATACAAAATTTAAAATAAACATTATTTGTAAGAATTCATAAAAAACCAAATAATCGATCATGACAACAACAACACCTAAAAGATGTGGATTGAAATTGAAACGAGACGAAGGGTATGAGAATTATAGTTTTAATATCTATACATTACAACCACACGGTCCCATCGAATTGAATGAGGTCGAGATGGTGGACTTAGAGCGCTACTACCACAAATATCGAATGTGTTTGAAAGTGGATGAAGCCACACTCGATTTGTTTTACGAGTACCAAAGCGAACTGTTGATTAATATCATCGTCGCCGAAGACAGAGAATTCGACAGGGGTGATTTATTGTTGTCCTATGGAAGTTACATATATCCAATAATCTCACCCGAACTCGTGAAGAAATCGGGTGGTGAGAGCGCATTCGCCTATGAAAAAAACCTCAAAAGAGTAAAGATGAACATTCACACCATTTACGTATGTGGAAAAATGACGAATGTCAACTTGCTAATAATGGACTTGGAAATATAAACAATAGAGAGATTGAAATTAAAAAAAATTTAAACTTTTTGTATATATATAAAGAGAAAAAAAAACTTTTACTAAAAAAATTTTTACATTAAAGAAAATTAAAAATTAAAAAAACAACTTTTTTATATATATATAAAGAGCAAAAAAAAAATAACAAACTTTTTTTTTTTTAACAAATTATTATTTAAATACAAAATTTAAAATATACATTATTGCAAGAATTCGTAAAAACAAAAAAAAACAAATAATCGATCATGAAGACAACAACACCTAAAAGATGCGAATTGAAATTGAAATGAGTCAAAACGTATAAGAAATTCGGTCATAAAATCTATAGATTACAACGACACGATCCCATCGAATTGAACGATGTTGAGATGAAGGGCTTAGAGCACAAATACAAGAAATATAAGATGCCTCTGAAATTGAACGAAGCCGCACTCGATTTGATTTACTAGTATCAAAGCGATCTGCAGAACATCGTCATCGCCGAAGATAGAGAATTTGACAAGGACGATTTGTCGTTGCCCTATGGAAATTACATATTTCCAAACATCTCATTCGAACTTGTGAAGAAATTGGGTGGTGAGAGCGAGTTTAACGATGTAAAAAAACTCAAAAGAGTAAAGATAAACATTCAACACGTTTTCGAAAAAGGAGTAGACACGAGCGTCAACATGCTAATAACGGACTTGGAAATATAAACAATAGAGCGATTGATTTTTAGCGAAGAAAAAATGAAAAAAAAAAGTAAATGAGATCTCATTTACTTTTTTTTTTTTTTTTTTTTCCTTCTTCTTCACTATCATCATAATATATTATAATAACGTTTCCTTTTCTCTCAGATTTCTTCGTCGATTCTTCTTTTTCTTTTTTTTTCTTTTTCTTTGTGATGTGATACGTTCATGATAACATTTTTGTTTATTCGAATCATAATTATGAACGAATGTTGTGCATCTCTTGGTAACACTAGCATCATTACCATTCACTTCAGAAGGTAGTGGTGATCGTGGAAAGCATCATCTCATTCCCAACCGTATATCCCGCGCTTTATCTATCTCTTTCCTTAGATATCCATCATTAGCGTCTAACCATTTTTTTTATTTCTTTGCTCTCTGACTCGCGATGTTCGTCATTATCGTCAAATTCATCAAGGTGATAAATTTGTTTCTCCACCTCTTCACCCATTTTAAATATATATATTATTTTATACTTTCTATGATTTTATATATTTTATATAATTTTTATATTTATAATAACATATTCAAAATCGGTATGTGCTTAAATGGCGAATTGTCACCGAGCAACAAACCCTTGCCGTATCGCTTGACATTCCGTCCACTCTACAGAAAGAGACCGTTTCCTCTCAGAGAGTTGCCACCTCTAACGGGTTCTAGATACAATCCTTTACCGCTGTCGTCTACATGAACGCGACACACGGCTCCTCCTTTCTTCAAAAACAGTCCGTTGCCACCCATTAATTTCTCAACTCCCGAACTAGCGAGTCCCGTGAGAGCTCCCACGCCGAGAGTCTTTCCGAGAAAGGGTAGCACCTTTGCGGTGAAGGGTAATGCTTTTGCGGCGATTCCTGCTAATAGCGGTAGGAAACCGCCTTTCATTCTCAAATTGTATCTCAATTGAGCGGGACTCAATCTCACCGCCAACCCTCTTCCGTCGCGAATCGCTTTCTCCATCCTTTTGATTTGACTTCTGGTCCAGGCGATCGAATCCTGTCCGCCTCTCATCAGATCTTCGTGAGTGAATTTGAATCTCACCGCCTCGCCTCGAGTTGTTAAAGCTCTCTTAAGTTTCTTCTTCTGTCCTGCGGATATGTTCACGTTTTTAACCACGTATTGTGTCATAATTCTGTTTGTTTTTTTTAAATATATTTTACTTCAATTGTTTCTTGTTTAATAATTATATTAAAATAATTTTGTAAAAAAAATTAATATTACCGTTTATTTTACTTTTGTTATCTATATATATATATATTTTTTTTTTTTTTTGCTTTTATATTTCTCTTATGTGAAATCGTATCGTCACTCTCTCTCCGCGAAGATCTAACAGTTCACCATTTTGATCCGTCAACGTGGTTTTGAGACTATACAACGTGTCTAAAATCACTGGTAGATAAACTAAATTTCGAGGTCGCTCCACGATCTTATAACCCGGCGACACGTTTGGAAAGAAGGAATAGATCGCCGGCTGAGCGCTACCATTCACGTAGCTTCCGGCAATCATGTCCACGTTCACCAGAATGCTATTGACAGCGAGAATGTCGACCGTATTTTCAGATGCCGCGTGGCCTCGATACATCTTTCGATCGAATCCCAACATCTTGCCTACAGAATCATCCGTGTTGAAATCCACACAAAAATTATCTTCCAAATCCACATCGTCTGTAATGTATTAGGATTGGGAGCGAGTCTGATCTTGTTGCTTCCCTTTCCATCCGTCTTCATTCGCGTCTGAATGTAATGGTTCAAATCGTCTTTGTCGTAACTTTCTTTGGGAATTCGAATCTCCAACCAATCCACTCCGTCGGAATACTTGAACGAGTTATTCTTTTCGGTGACGTTGGGAGAGGAATAATAAGTCTCCAGATTCACCAACACCATCTCGTAACTTTTCTCTCTGTTCAATTCGATGGAAGGTTCGAATTTCGTAGCGAATCGAGTTGAATCGCCACTCACCACGATTTGAATGGATTGTTTTGCAGCCATATTCTCGGCTATCCGTTCTAACAATTCTCCATGTTGGAACATTATATCTTAATTTTATTTTTTTTTTTTTATTCAAAACTAATTATTTGAAGATTTATTTATTTTTCTAATTTTTTTTATTTTTTCACGCTCTATCTTATTATTATCATCACCATCGGGAACATAAAACTTATCGAATCCGCACCGATATTTTCCGCGATTAAATTCGCTCGTCAAATCGATCACGACGAAATTGTAAAGTCCACCATCCCAAACCCTCTTGCAGAATCTCCTGAATTCGACAGCGCTCATGTCGTTCGCGACGTGATCGCCGTAGATGTGATTGAGATTCTTGAGATCTTGGCGAAAGAGACACAGAAAATTAGCGTTCTCCCTTATCGTCTGTCTGGGCAATCGAAAATAATTCTGCGACAGGTAGAAACAGTCCACGTGTTTGTGTCGATCCCTAACGTAATACGATTCGCATCGTTTCTGTCTCTCCAAAAGCAGATCGTCGAAAATCATGAGATTCTTATCTTCCGATTTCAGTTCCCTAGGATCCGGAACGTCGCTAGCGTTCTCGTAAAATCGACACTCGACGTTCGAAGATGCATTTCTCTTCGTCAGCTCCGTCGCCGCGCCATCCAAAATGGTCGAGAGCGGAGCTCCACACTTGTCGAATTCCTCCCTACTGTCAAAGATTCATTCTGGCTATGACGTCCTTGGGCAATCTGCGATCCATGCACTCTCGAAGCAGTCTGTATTCGGCTTGAAACAAGCTCTTGCCAAACACGAACAATCTGTCGTAATCCAACCAGTCAGGTCGGGACAACAGATTCATCAACAGATTGGTCTTTGCACAGTTCGATTTTCCCACTATCAAACCTCTTATGCTCTTGGGAAAGTACTCGTTATTCGACCTCTTGGTCGCGTCGTCGTTCCAAGACATATCTTTAATGTTCATCTTTTTGTTTTATTTTTTTTTTATTTGTCTGTTATTTTAGATTCTTTTCAAACACAAATTTTTTTATGTTTTTTCAAACTCTGTTTTTTAATGTTGTTATATTATTATTTTGGTTTATATCGCACCGTCGCGAGTTCTCTTCAATCCGGATCCACTCGTCATTTTGGCTAAATCTTGTATGGGCACCACGCCATCCCTAAAATCTTTCCAACTTTTCGACGTTCGCTCTAACGCAGCTCGCTTCGCCGGCGGACTGATCAACTTGTCGATCAACGCGTCGGCTGCCCTCTTGCCAGCTGCAGAAGCTATCCTACCACTGGCTTCGGAAGCGGCTTTCTTACCAGCATCCAAAGCCGTTTTCTTACCGACCTCAAATGCGGTCGATGCGAGTTTTCTACCCGCATTGCTCGTGAACGCTCGCATTATAGAATCGACGATGCCAGAACCGCCTTGAACGTAAGTCCTGACGTATCCCCTGTTCTTTATCACCAACATATTTTATTTTTTATGATATATTTTGTGGGTTTTTTTTCACTGGTAAATCGTTTTGTCGTTTTTAAATACTTTTATTATTCTAGTGTAAGAATTTACTGTTTTATTTTTGTTTGTTTGTTTTGTTTGTTTGTTTATTTCTCTCTCTCTACTTATTATTATATTCACATCAATCCTTCAATTCGTTCATCAGCCTTTTATACTGATTTTTATTCAAAACCTTCTTTCTCAACAATTCGTCAGATATGGCAACTATCTGATTATCTAATCCCGTGTTACCAGCCCGTCTGCTCCCCATCAACAAACTCAATCTCTGAGACTGAGCGTCGGGATCGCTCGGAAGAAAAGTAGTGGTTTTCACCCCTTTGCCAGTCATCGATTCGATGAACTTCTTGTTCGCATTCCATATGGGCTTCACTATTTTCGTCCACTTGTAACCTCTGTTGGCTTTGGGTCTCGTCTCTCTAGCATCGTTATTTCTATTCAAGGCGTGAGTTTGAACTAGAATGTCTCCGTAATTGTGGAAATCCTGTTCCGTATAATCTCCGGGCTTATCGAAACGGAGCAATCTCTGCAGACCATCGGTTACTTTATACTTATTCGAACCCACGATCAATTCATCATCGTTCATTTCCACTTCAGTGTCGCCCACGAATTTCCTACCACTCGAATCCTCGCGAATTCCATAGAACAGATCTCTCTTACCGCCACCATCATCATCGGACGATGCGATGCTATCAGTGGTGATAGTCGAAGCCGTATCATCGCTCTCACTCACATCGGTTTCGATTCTTGTGGGAACGTAATCCGGTGTAGATTGAACGGAATACCGATTTCCAAAACTAGAAGGCAACGAACCCATTCTCAAAGAACTCTCCTTTATGGGTCTCAGTTCTTCGACTATCTCCTTCCTGCTTCGCTCTTGACCCTCCGTCACGGGTTTAAATATTTTTGTAGCTTCGCGTGTGAGTTCCATCTCACCGAGACGTCTGCTCCTATCAGCTGCCTGAATCGCCTTCTTAGCACTTAAATACTCGGCTAAAATTCGATCTCGGCGTCTTGGATCCATCTGGAAAAACGTCATCTTTCGTTTTAATTGTTTTTATTTATTTTTCAAAATTAAATGTTTAATTATATTTTTTATATTTTATGTTTTAAGTATTAAAATCTCTTTCCATCTTAATGTAATATCTGGAAAAAAATCACATCTCAAACTCGCTGTGTTAATTGAAGTTAAAAAAAAATACGTTTTAAACAGTACATGAGAAACCGGTTTCTGATGTAACGCATTTTGACAGCGGTGTTTACATTTTGTCAAAAGATTTCATTCATTCACACATCAATTCATCGAGTGTCGAATTAAGAGAAAATCCTTTTTTGATGACTGTTAGACAGTTTTAACACACAATGGAAAACTGATTTTTTACAAATCTCTCTCCGATTGCTATCGTGAATATATTAAAAATTTTATCACTCGAAACCTAACTGAGCGGAAAATGCGTTTTAAACATTCTGATAAGTGTTTCTTGACTTTTATTCAAGGAACGCTTAACAGTCAACCTCATTTCTCATAGTGGAGGAAATTCACAAAAAAAGCTCAAAACTCAATTTTTATCCATCCCATCACCGGAAAACATCAATGTCTATAATACAGGCTATATATTCACAATCGACTCTGTTTGAACAAAAAAAACCCACCACCGCCTCAAAAACGATTGAGAGTTCTAAATCATCTGTACCAAAGCAATTGAGAGTTCTAAATCACTGATTTAGAACACTCAAAGCTATTTTTTGATGATGACCCAGAATCTTATGCTTTCGCTCGCGTTCGCCGACGATGGATCGGTGGGTCTGATCTGCGATGCGAACGTAGACCAAAAATCATGTACACGATACAACTGAAAATGTACAACACACGCACAAGATGCGTTCACCACGAGTGTTTGAACGCTAAAAGCGCGATCTAGGAGTCACTGACTGTACATGAGGGATTCTAAATCAGTGTACAGTTTTTGTGAACAAGCGTGTGATTTAACACCGAATTCCACGTTGGTGAACGCATCGTGTGCGTGTTTTGTACACGTACATGTACAAGTGATTTGGAACTCTCAATTTATACCTACTGATATTCATACTGGAATCAGAACAATTATTTATAAGAAACCAGAAAAGGCATATATGTGACCAGCATTCAAAGGGTTCGATACTCGAATCAGAAATGGACATTTCTGGCTCTGCCCACTAATTTGAGTGATGAAATACGTTCATAAACTTTAGAAATGCATTAAGGTGTAATAAAATGCATTTCCCAGTATTTCTGAATAATACGCACTTGATGACTTTGGTGACCTCTTTCAGACGGACCCCTAGGTGACCTCCGTGACTTTGACCCATATTTTGAATTTCCATCAAGTGTTGACTCATTTGGTGTTAGTTCCAGGTCCATTCATCATACCACGATTGAGATATGAGTATGACCCACTTTCAAAAATGTTTTTTTAATATTAAAATGCATGTATGGACCTTGACCCATATTTTGAACCTCCATTGAGTGTCGACTCATGTGGTGTTGGTCCCAGGTCCGTAGGTCATACCACGCTTCAGATATGGGCATGACCCACTTTCAAAAATTTTGGCCATGCCCACTTTTTTACATCAAAGCGCATGTGTGTACGTCAGGTATACTTTAGGGGGTCAAAAAATGTGATTTCCAGCAATTCTGAAAAATGCACTCAATGACCCCTAGTTGACCTCCGTGACCTTGACCCATATTTGAACCTCCATCGAGTGTTGACTCATTTGGTGTTGGTCCCAGGTCCGTAGGTCATAGCACGCTTGAGATATGGGCGTGACCCACTTCCAAAACTTTTGGCCATGCCCACTTTTTCTTTTACGTAAAAATGCATGTGTGTACATCAGGAATACTTTAGGGGGTCAAAAAATGTGATTTCCAGCAATTCTGAAAAATGCACTCAATGACCCCTAGGTGACCTCTATGACCTTGAGCCATATTTTGAATCTCCATCAATTGTCGACTCATTTGGTGTTGGTCCCAGGTCCATACGTCATACCACGCCTGAGATATGGGCGTGACACTTTCAGAAATTTTGGCTACGCCTCCTTTTTTACGTCAAAATGCATGTGTGTACATCAGAAATAGTTTAGGGGGTCAAAAAATGTGATTTCCAGCAATTCTGAAGAATACACTCAATGACCCCTAGTTGACCTCCGTGACCTTGACCCATATGTTGAACCTCAATTGAGTGTCGACTCATTTGGTGTTGGTCCCAGGACCGTAGGTCATACCACGCTTGAGATATGGGCGTGACCCACTTTCAAACAATTTGGCCACGTCCACTTTTTTTACGGCAAAATGCATGTGAAATATCTGGAATACTTTAGGAGATGGAGATGGAGGTTCAAAATATGGGTCAAGGTCACGGAGGTCACCTAGGGGTCATTGAGTACATTTTTCAGAATTGCTGGAAATCATATTTTGTGACCCCTTAAACTATTCCTGACGTACACACATGCATTTTGACGTAAAAAAGTGGGCATGGTCAAAATTTTTGAAAGTGGGTCACGCCCATATCTCAGGCGTGGTATGACATATGGACCTGGGACCAACCCCAAATGAGTCAACACTTGACGGAGACTCAAAATATGGGCCAAGGTCACGGAGGACACCTAGGGGTCATTGAGTGCATTTTTCAGAATTGCTGGAAATCACACTTTTGATCCCCTAAAGTATTCCTGACGTACACACATGCATTTTGACGTAAAAAAAGTGGGCGTGAACAAAATTTTTGAAAGTGGGTCATACCCATATCTCAGGCATTTTATGACGTGGGGATCTGGGACCAACACGAAATGAGTCGACACTTGATGGAGATTCAAAATATGGGTCAAGGTCACGGAGGTCACCTGGGGTCGTTGAGTGCATTTTTCAGAATTGCTGGAAATCACATTTTTTGATCCCCTAAAGTATTCCTGACATACACACATGCATTTTGACGTAAAAAAAAGTGGGCATGGCAAATAATTTTGAAAGTGGGTCACGCCCATATCTCAGGTGTGGTATGGCGTATGGACCTGCGATCAACACCAAATGAGGTGACACTTGATGGAGATTCAAAATATGGGTCAAGGTCACAGTGGTCTCTTAAGGGTCATTGAGTGCATTTTTCAGAATTGCTGTAAATCACATTTTTTGATCCCCTAAAGTATTACTGACGTTCATACATGCATTTTGACGTAAAAAAGTGGGCGTGGCCAATTTTTTTGAAAGTGGGTCACACCCATATCTCAAGCGTGGTATGATCTACGGACCTGTGACCAACACCAAATGAGTCGACACTCGATGGAGGTTCAAAATATGGGTCAAGGTCACGGAGGTCAACTAGGGTTCATTGAGTGCATTTTTCAGAATTGCTGGAAATCACATTTTTTTGACCCCCTAAAGTATTCCTGATGTACACACATGCATTTTTACGTAAAAGAAAAAGTGGGCATGGCCAAAAGTTTTGGAAGTGGGTCACGCCCATATCTCAAGTGTGCTATGACCTACAGACCTGGGAGCAACACCAAATGAGTCGAAACTTGATAGAGATTCAAAATATGGGTCAAGGTCACAGAGGTCACCTAGAGGTCATTGAGTGCATTTTTCAGAATTGATGGAAATCACATTTTTTGACACCCAAAAGTATTCCTGATGTACACACATGCATTTTGACGTAAAAAAGTGGGTGTGGCCAAAAGATTTTTGAAAGTGGGTCATGCCCATGCCTGAGGCATGGTATGATGTACGGACTTGGGACCAACACCAAATGAGTTGACACTTGATGGAGATTCAAAATATGGGTCAAGGTCACCGAGGTCACATAGGGGTTACTGAGTGCATTTTTTAGAATTGCTGGAAATCACTTTTTTTGACCCCCTAATGTATTCCTGACGAAAAAAAGTGGGCTTGGCAAAGTTTTGAAACTGGGTCACGCCCATATCTCAGGCGTGGTATGACGTAGGGACCTGGGACCAACACCAAATGAGTCAACACTTGATGGATGTTCAAAATATGGGTCAAGGTCACAGTGGTTACCTATGGGTCATTGAGTGCATTTTTCAGAATTGCTGGAATTCACATTTGTTGACCCCTAAAGTATTCCTGACGTACGCACATGCATTTTTTACGTAAAAAAGTGGGTGTGGCCAAAAGTTTTGAAAGTGGGTCACGCCCATATCTCAGGTGTGATATGACCTACAGACCTGGGACAAACACCAAATGAGTCGATACTCGATGGAGGTTCAAAATAAGGGTCATGGTCAGTGAGGTCCAATAGGAGTCATTGAGTGCATTTTTCAAAATTGTTGGAAATCACATTTTTTTGATCTCCTAAAGTATTCCGGACGTACACACATGCATTTTGACGTTAAAAAAGTGGGCGTGGCCAAAATTTTTTAAAGTGGGTCACGCCCATATCTCAGGCATGGTATGACGTATGGACCTGGGACCAACACCAAATGAGTCGACACTTGATGGAAACTCAGAATATGGGTCAAGGTCACGGAGGACACCTAGGGGTCATTGAGTGCATTTTTCAGAATTGCTGGAAATCACATTTTTTGATCCCTCAAAGTATTCCTGACGTACACACATGCATTTTGACTTAAAAAAAAAGTGGGCGTGGACAAAATTTTTGAAAGTGGGTCACGCCCATATCTCGGCGTGGTATGACGTATGGATCTGGGACCAACACCAAATAAATAAGTCGACACTTGATGGAGATTCAAAATATGGATCAAGGTCACAGAGGTCACCTAGGGGTCATTGAGTGCATTTTTGAGAATTGCTGGAAATCACATTTTTTGACCCCCTAAAGTATTCCTGACGTACACACATGCATTTTGACGTTAAAAAGTGGGCGTGGCCAAAAATTTTGAAAGTGGGTCACGCCCATATCTCAGGCGTGGTATGACGTATGGACCTGGGACCAACACCAAATGAGTCGACACTTGATGGAGATTCAAAATATGGGTCTAGGTCGTGGAGGTCACCTAGGGGTCATTGAGTGCATTTTTTCAGAATTGCTGGAAATCACATTTTGTTATCCCCTAAAGTATTCCTGGCATACACACATGCATTTTGACATAAAAAAGGGTCAGGTCACGGAGGTCACCTAGGGGTCATTGAGTGCATTTTTCATAATTGCTGGAAATCACATTTTTTGCCCCCAAAGCATTCCTGAGATTCATACATGCATTTTTACGTTAAAAAAGTGGGCGTGGCCAAAAAATGTGAAAGTGGGTCACGCTCATATCTCAAGCATGGTATGATGAATGGACCTGGGACTAACACCAAATGAGTCGACACTTGATGGAGATTCAAAATATGGGTCAGGGTCAAGGAGATCACCTAAGGGTCATTAAGTGCATTTTTCATAATTGCTGGAAATCAGATTTTTTGCCCCCCCCCCCCCCCCCAAAGCATTCCCGAGGTCCATACATGCATTTTTATGTTAAGAAAGTGTGCGTAGCCAACATTTTTGAAAGTGGGTCATGCTCATATCTCAATCGTGGTATGATGCATGGACCTGGAACTAACACCAAATGAGTCGACACTTGATGGAAATTCAAAATATGGTCAAGGTCACGGAGGTCACCTAGGGGTCCGCCTGAAAGGGGTCACCAAAGTCATCAAGTGCATATTATTCAGGCATACTGGGAAATGAATTTTATTACACCTTAATGCTTTTCTAAAGTTTATGAACGTATTTCATCACTCAAATTAGTGGGCAGAGCCAAAAATGTCCATATCTGATTCGAGTATCGAACCCTTTGAATGCTGGTCACATATATGCCTTTTCTGGTTTCTTAAAAATAATTGTTCTGATTCCAGTATGAATATCTGTAAATACTGTTAACGAAAACCCATTTCTGATTTGTTTAAATATATTTTACTCCTGAAAATAAGCCTCCATAAATTATCTTTCTGTATAGTTTATTCCTGATACTTTAACCCTTTTCACACAGACTTGAATTTACTGAGTGTTTCTCTAGTTAAATATCCACTTTTCCAAATTAACAGAAATATTCAATTAAGTCAACGTTTAACAGCTTCCTCTAGTGTGATTTTAAAATCTGCATTTGTTCTATTATATCTTGATTGAAAGAGCTCTGTGAGCTCTGTCAATCAAGGTATAACCGAATAAACACGTAATTATAACACTAGGAGCTAGCCACTAAATGTACATCTAGGAGCTTGTCTTAGTAGATAATTATGTTTATGTCTTGTTTCACAAGCAAGTGAAGTGAATGGAGCCTCTGGCTCTTTTTCTTTCATTTGCTTGGAAACAAACATGTCACCGTAGCTCAAGTTATTTATTGGTGTACATGGTCACTTTTATGCGAGCTAGGCTCATTTAACTTGCCATTGTATCTAATTGTATTTTATCATTGTTTCACAAACTTCTCAAGCGAAAGGAGTCGTTGGCTCCATTTCCTTTGTCTGCTTTGAAACAAACTGTCAACTTTAGCTCAAAGAGCTTGCCACTCCAGGAAACTGTACTTAGTCTTGTATTACAGGCAAATGAAGCGAAAGGAGCCTTTGAGTCTATTTCCTTCATTTGCTTGGAAACAAACTTATCTATGTTTATCTTCGTAGAAAGGAAACTGTTCCAACTTATTTGTTTATGTACAAAAGACGTAAACTAGGTTCAAAGGCAAGGTTGACCTGCGTATAAAATATGCAACAATGTTTATTGTTATGCACCATAAGTTTGTACTGGGAGAGTTAAGGAAATTGCTGCATTTGGTCACGTGACCTTCAACGGTTGGTGAGAAAGTGTGCTGTCTATCCCCTGGCCTGGGAAGATGGCTGCCTCTTCTTTAACGTGTGTGAAGATAAATGTAATTGCGGGATGAGTGACGCAACCGGAATAATATGCGATTAGGTTGCTTACACCCTAAGGGTACAACACACAGATCCCTTAGGGGCGCCTCGTAAGGGTTGCCTTTTGTATTTATTTTGTAAAGTTACCATGTGCAGTTTGACCATTGTATGTGACAATAAATATTTGCGACTGTATATTCTTTTAATTGAAGATTCCCCAGATAAGTAGAGGTTGTAGGAGTTGCAAAAAATCAGCCTACATCGGTACTGCCCCGTGACACGTCCTTGGATGACATGTAATGCTGTTCGGCTTGTCATGGTCAGGATTGGCAATTTCAGGAGAGCGATTTTTTAGCTCTCCTTACTGCCCTCCTGAAAGAATTAAGGAGAGTGAAAAATTGCCCTCCTAAATATTTTGGTCTGAGATGATTGAGATTACATGTATTATGCTCACATTAAATTTTTGTTGTAAAGCAAAAATGTAATTTAACTTCGAAGTCACATAACATCACGTAATTTCATTTTGCAAGTGGTTTAGCGGTAAAAGGTAATGGCTGCAACCATACCCAAACACAGTTGCAATCATTTGAAGCAAAATGGGTCACAGCAATATTTTTTTCTGTCAGTTTCAAGTTCACCAACTGACATCACAGTTTGAGGGGTAATTTTTCAAGGAATATTGACACTATAATACACTACCACTACTACTATCCTGTCACTTGAAGCACTTGCACCAGGATGTGACTGTAGATTCAAGCAGACCTGTTGTCCAAGAAAGTCATACGCCTACCACTACCACCTTCACCCCCCGCCCCCCAGCCCCCCCCTGGGGGGTTGAAGGTGGTAGTGGTAGGCGTATAACTTTCTTGGACAACAGGTCTGGGTACACACACAGGTCTTGTCAAGTGTGTGTTCGGTTGTTGAGTGAGACATCTAGATGTCTAAGAGATTTCGCTTTACCTTAGTACAGTTAATAAAATCACTGATGTAGTCTGTTGGTTTCAGTTTCAATGAGTTCGTTCAACTGGATACTTAAAATGCTGTGTAAAGCTAATTGCTCTCCTAAGCTGATTGAGGAGAGCGATTTTTTGCCCTTTTGCATTTTTCAGAATGCCAGGCCTGCATGGTTATGCCTACCCACACCATAACCGATCCGCCACCAAAACGATCGTGCTGCCTAACAGTTGCGTCATGGTATCGTTCGTTCCGCCGCCGCCACACTCTGTTTCGCCTGTCGTGGAAGTCGAGAGTGAACCTCGATTCATCGGAAAACATGATGTTGCTCCACTGACGATTGTCACAGTGCTGTCGTGCACTACACCAATTACGCCTAACTTGGAATTATTCGAGGTTGTTGAGCGTACAAATTCCAGCTGTGTAGGCGATTTCAGATAGTCTGACCACTGACTCGCACATCTGTCGCTCGGTCCAGCTGCTGTCCAATTTCTACGGCACTTTGATGCCGGTTACGTAATGCTGTGGTTCGGATGAAACAATCCTGGTTAGCAGTTGTCGCCCTTGGACGACCTGACCGACGCCTGTCATAAACATGGCCTGTCTGACGATAGCGTGACCACAACCTACTAATCACCGATTGAGTAACGTTGAGAATTTGAGCCACTGCAGTCTGGCTGTTGCCAGCTTCCAACAGGCCAACGACAGGTAAACGTTCGTCACGTGTCAGTCTTCGCATACCTCAAAAGTTACGTTTCGGCCAGAAGCTATTGATGAACGAGTTTATACCAAGAAAAGAACGATGAAACGTCCGAAAAAGCCCCTCCAGTACAAATGGAAATTTCAAAACGTACCCCACAGACATTAACGCGGCGCTCGTGCGAAAAACCTGCACGACCTTTTCGTGGGCCAGTGACATTCATGATCCACAATAAACTTCGTAACATATTGATGTGTCTAATCACGCGTATCCAATACGATTTTCCGAAAATATCAACATCAGTTTGGATATCTCTACTTTTTTCGAATAGTGTATTTCAGATCTTTCATCTTTGCGTCTCATTATTCCCTCAGAAATAAAAAGTTTATGATGATTGAACATGAACAAAAGTTACAAATAATTAACCAATATATTTACCATTCACTCACAATGGATGTGTAACCAAGAGGAATACAATGTGAATACTTGGTACAAATCTATGAATAACAGATCATACTTCACATTGATAAAAACGTAAACCTCTTAATTGATTCCGCGTCTATGTGCTTTATAGCATCTATTATTTATTTATTTATTTATTTATTTATTTATTTATTTATTTATTTATTTATTTATTTATTAGTGTTTAAGGTCGCATATGTCTGCACAATGGCTAACCATGACCGTGACAGTTTTACGGGTGGGGGAAGCCGGAGTACCTGGAGAGAACCACCGAGCAACGGCGAGCAGCTGTCAGCTCCCCAACATACCAACTCCACACAAGCAGGGTTAGCACTGGTTGAAGATATAGCATCTATCGGAAAGTGAGTTGTGCATTTCGGACTAACTGCTGCAGGTTGGTATTTTCGGCGTTGTAAAAGTTACGACTCCATTTGACAGCATGATTTCACATTTTTTGTTAGGATAACAACGCGAGACCATCCTCCAGCAATTCATTCAGCTGGGGTGGGTTGGTGAAGTGAGTCTTAGAGTGTTCTGCCTGAGGAAAAATTGTACACGACAATCAACATTGGGATGTACATCACACAAAGCGATGACATGTCTGTTGACAACGTTTCTGGTGTAACCAAGTTATGACACCTACAGTATTTATTTATTGGTGTTTAAGGTCACATACTTATGCACGATGGTTAATCGTGACCATGACATTTTTTCGGGTGGAGGGAGCCGGAGTACCCGGAGAGAACCACCGAGCATCGACAAGCCACTCTCAGCTCCTCAAGATTCTAACTCTGTTCAAGCTCCGCTCAAGCAGGATTACATCAGTTGAAGACATGTGCACCATCGACGTGCAGTACGCCTTAGTACACGGCGCCATCGTGCCCAGTGTAGGCAACCGGGATAAAGTACCTTGCCCAAGGACACAACGCGGGTCGTCCCGTACGGGGATCGAACTCGGGACCTCTAGCATAGAAGTCCAACACTCTACCACTCAGCCACCGTGCTCCCGACACCTACAGTGCAGTCGCCGTGGATTTGTCGTAATCCACGGGTGGTAAGCGCATGCGCTTACCAGGTAATAAAAATTATCATCAGCATAATTTTGATTAAAACCCGGTGCTTCATTAATTAAAGTTTTGATGATTATTCCTATAATTAGTGTTTGGAATCTGATATTATTGCTTCCGTAGAAATATTGCACATCCGTGGAAAGTGACCAGTCTACGGCGGATGTGCTGTTGTGACTCGGTAGTAGGCCCTTTCCATTAGTATGACAACGTGATTCAATGGGATCACAATATACAATGAAACAAAGAATTCCGCTTACACACTAAACACTAAAGTGTTAAAACTGACACTTTCAAGGTGTTAAACCCATTCTAACTCTTAGGGTTTGATTTTAACACTCAAAGTGCAATGCTTTAAGCACTTAGACATTACAATCGTCAGACATCTGAAACTTGAATGGATGGCACTTCCCATGTGTCTAGCATTGGTGGTTCTTCCACAATTGTCCATAATTTGATTTGCGCTTGCTGGGTACATAATTAAGAGGACACAACGCAGATGACGCGGATCAGGCTCGAGAGTTCGAGCCTGATCCGCGTCATCTGCGTTGTATCCTTTTAAGTGTCGCGACATTACATTTGTCAAGTGGTATTATTGTAACACCTGTCAAGTTTTGAGATATCTACACTTGAACAAAGTGCTAGTTCAGCTCTTAGTAAGTGTTAAATACAGCACTTCAAGTGTAGTTTTTAACACTTTAGTTTTTAGCGTGTAACAACCGAAAATAATTGATATTAGTCTCCACAGCGCAAAAGAGTTCTAGTAATCGGGAGGAGATAACCTATTTATTGAAAAGGCCACTTCTCTTAACTTAATTTGAGAGAAAATATGACGACCAAGTTTTGTTCGCTTCCATCATTACACGTTACACAAGGAAGATTCTATCTTTATAATTTAATTTTCTTTAATGACATCCGCTTTGCTGACATATCATTGGTGGAGGTTAGTTTTTCATAACTCGATGAATAATTCTTCTATCGTTTGAATTTTTGGCTTTGTCCCGCTATATCGTTAAATAAAAAATTGTGGGCGTACCCAACTGTGCAACTAAACTGTAATGATTTCAAAAGTGAGCTCTTATTTAATCCCCGTGTGGGTGGTTCACGTTATTTTTTCTCCTGACTATTCGAGACCGCGCGATTATAAGCCTGTGTTGAAAATAATTAAACTGCCGTCTACATAAAAGCTGATATGACTACAATGATATGTTTACGCCACACAACCACATTTTCTTCAATGAACTTTGTATTGTCAGCGGATTCTCAGGTGATGTTATTTTCCCATGCATACCAGTTGATCATGTGATTTGTCCAATGAATACCATTTGATCATGTGACATCTGAACATCGGTCATTGGTATTACGCACTACATTCGATTTTCTAGTGCCTATATTTACACATTATGTAATTTCTGTTTACGTTCTATAAATAGACGGTTTTCCCAACTCAAGTGTGAGTTGTATTTTAGGCACTATAGTGACAGTTTACGGGATCTATCCAAGACTGAATATAAGCAGACTGTCATCTGCAAAATGAGGTCCCCAGAGGGGGAATTTGGTGATGCTACCCTGCATAGCAGGGTAGCATCACAAAATTTACCCGTTGTGAGCCTCAGTCTGAATCAAGGTCTCAAGCTAAAACAGCAAGATGTACCTAGAGGATAAATTGACCCACTGTTGGGGATAGCAACAGCAAATGCACCCTCTGGGAACATCATTTTGCAAATGACTGGATGCTTATATTCAGGCTTGGGTCTATCTTGTATTAGAAACCATGTTGCTTTGTCTCTTTTTAAGAATAGAGCTTGAGCGAATTATGCAGTGGCAGCGCTACGGGGGGGGGGGCATGGAGGGAGGGGGGGGGGGGGCATTTGCCCCCCCCCCCCCCCCAACCATCTCGCATGCATTTCCATCCACCCTCACACACAAACACATTCAGTCACTCTCTCTCTCTCACACACACACACCCCTCTCTTTTTTCATTCCCAATAATTTCCAGTACACACTTAGCCCAAAGCCTCAGGCTAGCTGATGAACACATCCAGGCAGTAGAGATTTAAAGACTCGGATGCAGATACTTATAAGTTATAATTAAGTTATGAGCCAACAAAAGCATGTCTATCCATATCCCTTGTCTAAAAAAATTCATGGATTTCGCATTATGACAGACGGCCATTATGAGTCTCTCTCTCTCTCTCTCTCTCTCTCTCTCTCTCTCTCTCTCTCTCTCTCTCTCTCTCACGCACAGACCCACCAGACGCGGATCCAGGATTTTTTGAAAGGAGGACCGCTAATTACCATTACATTTAGTCGAAACTTGGACCCAAAGTCCGTAATATAATTTTTTGGTTTGGTACGTCCACAGGACGTACCAAACCAAAAAATTATATTACGGACTTTGGGTCCAAGTTTCGACTACCTCATAACAAAGTAATGATATGATCCTTTACGTATTTGCCCCCCTTCATGGGAGTCTGCCCCCCCTCCTAGTTGCCCCCCCCCCCCAAAAAAAAAAATTTCTGGCTCCACCACTGGAATTATGGTCAGTCGCGAAGGTGTCTTGCAGATAAGCCAACTCAATATCCTGTCCGGACTTAAAATAATTGTTTTATTGAGGGAATAACCATAAGAATTGAATCATGACGGTTCGAAATCCACGAGGTGATGAAACAAATTGACCACGCGCAAATTAACCATGAACCCATCCCACGTTCATACTCCGATAAAGTGACAAATGATTCATTTTAGTTCCTATATAATGATGATAAAACTCCTGGTTGTTTGACTGTAGCGATGAACTGTAATTGGAGACACGAACATTTGTAAAAAAAAGTTAAAATGGATGCCTAAATAGACTATTGATTAAAGGAAGAAAGTCGGTCAGACCTTTTCACTGAAGCTTTTGGATGGGGTGTCGCCCACCCCCCCCCCCCCCCTCCCCACCCCATCTACGCCCTCGCTGTCATTTTATTATTTTTCGACCTTCTTAATTTTTATCTTCTCAGTCTTTCGCCAAGCAGTCCAATCCCGGAGAAAGATTGGTCAACTGATTTGAATCAGTGTATCAATTGCTTATATGCAAATCGCTAAATCGTCAGACGCATTTATTTATTTATTTATTTATTTATTTATTTATTTATTTATTTATTCACATTTGTGAAGCGCAGAAGAAGCGTCATGAGAGTAATAACTTTTGCTTGCTATGCGAAACGAATATCAATTTTCGCTCGTATAAAAAATCTGAAAAATTCTCAGAACACATACCGATATTCATTTCAGACTACATGTCAAGCGGAGTCCACGCGAAAATGACGGCAAACGGCAAGACCAGACATTGGTAGCAAAAATACTCCGTGAAGTACGACATCCTCCGAAGAAAGGCGAACACGCATTTTTTAAAAGTTGAGGCATAAGGGACTGAACTAACTTAACTTAAATCTATACGGTTGACCTGCCAATGAATCGATAATATGTAAGTACAGGAGAAGATAAGAATAGTGTTGTTGACAAAAACAACCCAAGGTAATTTGACCTTAATGCGGTCAAGCACTTCTTCCTCCATATGAATCTAATAATTAACCCTTTAACAGCAGATGTAATCGTATCATACACCAGCGTGTACAGCAAATTGGTCGAGTTTTCTTGCGTTTGCGGGGAGGTTCAGTAATAATTTAATCACAAAGTCCTGAGGGTTGTCTTCTCACGAAACGCCAACTTTTAATTTACACAAAAACATTATGCATCTCGGGTTAAGAGACAAATAAAAAGCCCCATCGCTTCCGACCAAATGCTATTGATAAATGTCCGTTACGTAGTAACATTTATACTCTTGACACAATGTCTTGTTGGTCATTCGAGACTTACACATTCCTTTTTGTTAGAGGGTATTATGCGACCGGGTTATGCTGATTATTGTCAGCAGAAGCAGTGGTTTGAGTGTCTCTGAGATACACCTATTTTACAACACAGTCTCCCACAAAATTTTGTTGTTTCTCAAGGAAGTCAACCTTGTTAACAAATTTTAAATTGTTTTTATTCCTATAAACTCTCATTTGATCATATGTATTCAACGGGCTGATTTACACACTATCCTTTAAATAACTGGTCTCATCCATAGATCAAGAAGTATTAGCAGAAGCTCTTGTAAATGGGCATGCATGGACATTGTTATTTCTGAAATTGTCCGATATTGAAAATGTATGGGTCGAAGCTCTAGAAGAAACAGATGTTGCAAATTCTGAAACAGTTCTGTCTGAAACATGAAGTCGAGTCTACCCGTCTTTGTGGTAAGATGGCAGGTTTTCTGGCACTGACTGTCCGAATAATTCTGAGCAGGGAGTTGAAAGCTTAACTGTACCTTCTAATCAGGTGTCGTCTGCCTGATCAGGCAAACGACACCTAACAAAAAACACCTGCTGGCGATAGGTCTTGCACAGTCTGTGGCGTTTTATAAGCTCACTCTTATTTACCAGGCCTGTGCAAATTTATATTTGAGTGACCAGCAGGGACGTGGCGACGGGGGGGGGGGGGAGGGGGGGGGGGGTATCACCACCCACCCCCAATCCAGGCCAAAATGTCCTATAGTTGGAAAATTCGGAGGGCAAGTCATGAGTAGTTGAAAATTCCATCCACCAGGATTTTAGAGCTTCTTTGACGATGCTGATGTCTCCTTTACTTCCTAAAATGTCAACTCAGTTTCAAATCGGCAAAACTTCCAACTGTTAGTATTTACCACTACAGTGTATGCAATGTCGAGCTTCATAAGAATGTATGATGTCAGTCGGTACGAGATTTCTATAGTACGTTTACTTAGCGTAATAAAAAAAAGCCTCGAAATGCACTTCAAGAAAATCACATCATGTAAAATCGTTATCCTGAGTTAATTCCACCATTCACTCTTACAAAATGATGAAAAATCGAAAATTGGTCATTCCTGCATAAGATCTGATTTAATGTTAGGAGAGTGTGAAGTGCTCAAAGTTCTTAGCTTGAGCATTTCTTTAGCACATGTTCAATTCCCAGAAGAATACCAAATAATAATAATAACCTGATAATTCTATCATAAATGTCTTGACATTTCAGTTACTAGAATCAATTTTATGCCCCCTTTCATGGCTTCACTTTCAGAATATTTCTCGATTGTGAATTTCGCCCGAGTTGGAAATTCACTATCCTACACCCCCCAATCGGAAACCTCTAGCCACGTCCCTGCGATCAGTGGGGGATAATAGCGGTAGAGCGGTGTGGAACCACTACCATAATGGAGGAGAACGAATAATTAATCATCTTAGAGACTGGCTATGGAGACCAAGGTATAGACGTTGTTTTTTGTGTGGGTTGAATATTTCTTCTCAGCAATCCATAGAGTGAAAAGTTATTTTTACTTTCTCAAAGCAGATATGTTGCAATAAAGATAAAACACGAAATATGTTTTCCTCGACGTTTCATCCCTTGACAATCAAGCTATGGGTACAATGGGTGATACATATTGAAGCAACTTATGAAATTCTACCATAGAAGACTCGGTCAATAATTCCATTGTGCAAATACAAGGTTTTAGCGGATGTATATAAATAAGTAATAAAAACCCTAAATATTGTTCTATCCAGTTGTAATATTTCGTTCAAAAATCAATTTGTACATTCTAAGATGCTATTTGTTGCTGACAATTATTTAATCTGATGTTGTGCTCGCAGTGATGTCGGCTTTGAGAAAGGTGATAACACACTTGAAGTTGTTAAATCTGCCGGCGCCCATGATTAATGTTTTATCTTTGTTTGTTTTGGGAGATTAAGCTGTGAATAAATGGTCGAGATAATAAACTCCAAATTTGTAAAGAGGACCATGGGCAGGTTTTTGTATGAGAGGCACGAGCTACATATAGATATACTAGAAAAACAGAATTTACTGCATCCAGTACATTTAAGTCCGTGTGAAAAGCGTCAAAACATCAGAAATAAACAAAATAGAAAGAGAATTTATGGAGGCTTATTTCTGGGGGTGAAATACTCTTAAAGAAATCAGAAATATGTTTTCGTTAACAGTATTAACGATATTCATACAGGAATCAGATAAAAAATTTTCCAAGAAACCAAAAAAGCATATATGTGCACAGCATTAAAAGGGTTCGATCAAGGAATCAGAAATGGACATGTTTTGATCTTCCACTTATTTGAATGAGGTTTAGGGCAGTAATGTGAGTGCCATCCGTAAAATTCGGAAGGTCAATCAAGTCTGGGCTCGCTCAGTTCACGCCATTTGGGTTTACGTACTAATATTGTTAATCTAACTCACTCTGTTTCTCTTTCGCACGCTGAAAAAATCTCTCGTTAGCCGCGGATTAACTTTTTGTATCGATCCCATCAAAGAAAAACCACTATAGCTGAATGAGTTAGACCAACAAATGGTGGATATGTATACTGAAAATGGAATACAGCTCGATGATTTTTATCAAAGTAAAAAATCTCGAATCCAGAAAAACATGTTTTCCGTTTTACCAAACAGATTAGTCTGGCTAATAATTTTGCCGAACGCAACCGTTCACAAACCACACTGGATGGATCCGTTGCGCCAGATAAATAGATCCAAAAATTGATAAATCTTATAAGAAACTATTTATTTATTTATTTATTTATTTGTTTATTTATTTATTTATTGGTGTTTAAGGTCACATATTTCTGCACAATGGCTAACCATGACCGTGACAGTTTTACGGGTGGAGGAAGCCGGAGTACCCGGAGAGAACCACCGAGCAACGGCGAACAACTGTCAGCTCCCCAACATACCAACTCCACACAAGCAGGGTTAGCATTGGTTGAAGACGGGTGCACTATCGACGTGCAGTACGCCTCAGTACACAACGTCACCGTGCCCCCACGTGGGCAATGGGGGTGAAGTGTCTTGCCTAAGGACATAACGCGGTTGTCGCAGGTGGGATTCGAACCGAGGACCTCTCGGCTTGCAGCCGGCACCTCTTCCAATTGAGCCACCGCGCCCCCTTATAAGAAACTAGCCCAACAGTCAGCGACATGGAAATTCTGAACGATAAGTAAAATCTTTCGCGAGCCGAACGCAAGGCACTGGCTTCTTTGCGTGGCAATCAAGACATTGTCATCAAACCAGCTGATAAATTTTCAGTCACAGTAATTATGGACCGAGAGGATGATGTCCACGAAATAACGCTACAGCTCAGTAATACCGAGCACTATAAGAAAATAGATGCACCCTTCTGGCCCACAGTCTAGACAGCTGTTTTTTTATAACCGGCTCTAGTTAACACCAAACGGTTAAAAACCATTCTGCCCAATATTAATGTCTATTTGTTTAAAAATATAACTTGTGAGTGTACTAAAATTCTAAGTTTAATTCGAATTTTTAAAAATCTTTTCCCTGCCTCGACTCCGTGCCGATGTACAGGTGGACGTTTGCTGGTTATTTACAATATTCTCTAATCCTTTTTCGGAGCTAGTTCATCTGTGTTTAGACGCTTTGGTTGATTTTATAAATGCGAATGGGATTATTGGGGTTATTTCACACAATGTAAGGTGAAATGTTTCACGTTTTAACCCTTTGAACAAAGGTGGTATCTTCCAAGTCAGTTCAAGGTTAGCAATTGGAAGAGTCCATATTCATTATTTGGGGGTATAGCAATTAATATTTTCAAGGTGCAGCCTCGGGGCTGCGCGTTGAAAATATTGATTGGTGTACCCAACACCTTAGCTTAGGAAACATGCTACTTGATGAAAGTATGACATATAATGTTCCCTGGCCGGAAAACCAGCCATTATGGTTAAAAGGGTTAAATAGTCTTCTTTATACTATTCCATGAGAATGGGTTGCTGTGAAAATTTCGTTTCCCCTGTCAACATAATATGTAGTAAAGCCCTTTCGGCTTGAGCCGTCAGCTTCAAAATAAATTTGTTATACACTTTCCAGACACTCGTTAATACATTTATATATCTTTGGGGTGACACATCACGACAATTCCATGCGGACAGCTTTCATAAATGATCATGGCAACAGTATTTAGATATTCATATCCATCGATTACAAACTATAGCATTTTTTCGTTTCCGATTAATGTTAAAAACGCAAATGTTCTAGTTTAAGTCCTCGTGGGATCTGTATAATAATGTTAACGCCAATTTATGGACACACTTTGAGAACTTAATTTGTATTTTATTAAGTCCGTGATATATTACTGTCACTAAATTGGTTCCCTTCATTTGTTTTACTCGTATCCACTTGAATTGGGAATCTAGTTCCATTTATTTTTTACGATAAACAAATGTACAAATGAAACAGACTACCAGCTGCATGGTCAAACTCTTGAAGCCGTTAACAAAGGGAAGATACATTGGTGTCACCATCACACAAGACATGCAGTGGAAAAAGCATCCCAAACAGTGCATATGCAAAGCACTAATTATGCTAGGATTCCTCAGACGGAAACTAAGCCGAAGCAAACCTGAAGTCAAAGTCAACTGCACTGTGGTCAGACCAACTTTGGAATACGCCTCCACAGTATGGGAGCCACATCACACATCTCTCCTCGACACATCGAACAGGCGTAACAGTGACAGCTCAATCTATCTTTTACTGATGATAAAAAAAATTCTCCCCGGAATGTGACCATCTCAACTGGGATCTGCTCCAGTATAGAACCAGGAACCGACTGGTGATGTCCTTCAAAATTCAGTTTAGATCAGTCGGCATAGATCCAGTTCAATACTACACCAAGTGTACTCTCACTCCCAGAGACTCACAGACAAGTGGAGGGCAGATGTCCCACAGAGAGTCACAGATTCTCGTTCTTCCCACAATCCACCAGAGAACGGAACACTCTACAAGACGATGCCACTTCAGCAACCTCATTGGAGGGCTTCGTGGTCTGAATGATTACATTGCCCGTGGCCTTGATGAGGACTCTCTGATAACCAAAGCTCTCTGTAAAGAGTTTTGTGTTTTTAATTTGAGGAACCTCCAGTTTTTACGAGTTGGAGTTATTTCACATTCTTAACCCTTTATCTAACACGAAAAGCAGATGACACTTGCAAATAAAATTCTTGAAGGACTAATTTTTTTTATTTTTTGTATCAAAAACATAGCTTATGACCCTCATTGGAACGAGCTCGTTCCAATGAGGGGTCATAAGCTATGTTTTTGTGACAAAAAATGAAAAGGTAATAAAAATTGAATGGTGAATTTTGTGAATAGCGCTGGTAGGTTTTGGCCGTTACTTTGGGTAAAGGGTTAAAGAGAAAAGCTATAAGGTGGAGGAATAGAGGATCGTCAATGAGTCATCAGTTTATGTTACTCGACAGGGTTTGTAAATTTCACAGAGAGCTGGAAACGTGTTGAGGATTCTATTTATCGGTTGAACCAAAACCGATAAAATATGCCTAAATTGCGAAGCTTCAAATTCGATTGGATTCGAAATCGTTGCACTCGATTCTAATCGAGTCGGGCTGATTCGGAAATTTTGGAATCGACAAGATGGTCTCAAAATCCTACAAAGTGTCGCCTCTTGAACTCTTCATCTATCGTCAGGTGTCCTCCTGGACGTGGCGACAGGGGGGTGTTGGGATGTCTCCACTCCCAATCCTGGCCAAAATTTCCTATAGTTGGAAATTCGGAGGGCAAGTCATGAGTAGTTAGAAATTCCATCCATCTGGATTTTAGAGCTTTTTTTGGTGATGCTGATGTCTCCTTTACTTCCCCAAATTCCAACTCGGTTTCAAATTGGCAAAAATTCCAACTGTTAATATTTACAACTACAGTGTACGCAATATCGAGCTTCATAAGAATGCATGATGTTAATCGCTACGAGATTTCTATAGTACGTTTACTTATCGTAATAAAAAAAATCCTCGAAAAGAAATGCACTTCAAGAAAATTACATCATATAAAATCGTTATCCTGAATTAATTCCATCATTCACAGTTACAAAATGATGAAACAACGAAAATTGATCATTCCTGCATAAGATCTGGTTCAATGCTAGGACAGTGTGAATTGCTCAAATTTCTCAGCTTGACATTTTGTTTAGCACATATTCAATTCCCAGAATAATACCAAATAATAATAACCTGATAATTCTATAATAAATGTTTTGGCATTTCAGTTACTAGAATCAATTTTATGCCCCCTTTCATGGCTTCATTTTTAAAGAATCTTTCGGTAGTGAATTTCCAACTAGGGGAGGAACCGGGAGGGGTTGCCCCTCCCGGTCCCTCCCCTAGTTGGAAATTCACTACCTTACACCCTAATCGCAAACCTCTAGGTACGTCCCTGGGTGTCCTGTACAAGCGACTTGACGATAGAAGGTGTGTCCATATCCAAAACCAACAGGGAGTATTTCGATTCAGTTGTCAAAAGTTAGCTCAAGTATCTATATTTTTCTTCCAGGTGTTCTGTAGATATATATATATATTGTTTTAGGGCTGTATAGATGTGATTTGTAATAAAAGATAGTTATATTAGTGTTTTGTTTAGTTTCTTTATCGGATATCAGTGGCGTGTTCCCTATCTTCGCGCGGGTCATTTTCGGTGTTTTGTTTTTTGTTGTTTACGAGTTCGACCGCTTTTTAAAATTCAAGCTTCTCATTCTAATTTTTGCTATGGATGGTAAGTGTTTCGTGACGCGAGAGGTGCAGACCAGCAGGGCAGAGACGGTTGGTATAGGTGTCCAGGTGGGGGGAGTGGTTGAGGCCAGCACAGGGGGTGCTACTGCTAGTGAGTTACCAACGGACGGCCAGCGGTCGGATGTGTGTAGGCACTGCCATATGGTGTATGTGGATGGGTGCGAGCTGGGGGAGTTGGGGATGTGTGCCATCTGCGTAGAGCTAATGCAGCTGCTAGAGGCATATGTAAAGTTGGAGGAAGAGGTGCAGGTGGTGAGGGGGAAACTGGGGAGGGCAGGAAAGTCTGGTGTTACCCCAGTTAGGGTGGCATTCGATGGGGGATGGAAGGTGGTGGGTAGTAGGAAGCGGACTTTTGACGTGGATAGTCGGTCTTTTGGGCGTCGGGTTGAGGGTAGAGGAGAAGTAGGGGCTAGAGTGTCAAATTCCCAGACTAGCAGTGTGAGTCGGGGGGCGAAAAGGCGTATTCATTTAGAATCGGATAGTGGGGGAGATAGCGATGACCATGTGGAGTCTGTCAGGGCAGGAGTCAGAGGAAAGGTTAGGGAGATGGTAAACGAGGACAAGGTGGCTTGTAGTGGGAGTGGGCAGAAGGTGGGGTGCAGTGTCCAAAATAGATTCAGTGTTTTAGGTAATTTCGAGAATTCTGAGGAGCAGGTTGGGTCTGAAGAGGTGGAGGTGGAGGTAGGCATGGGGGTTAGTGTGGCGAAGTGTAAGATTGCGAGCCGGCCCAGTGGGGACAGAGGTGGTAACACGGGTAGTAGGACGGGAAAGAGGACAGGAAAGGACAGGAAGAGGCAGTTGGTGGTTGCAGGGAGTAGTATAGTGCGGGGGTTGGATAGGGTGGTGTGTGGGCCCGACAGTGTCAACTGGACCAATTTGTGCTTTCCGGGGGCTAGGGTGGAGGACCTAAGGGACAGAGTGGGTGGATTAGTAAAGGGGTCAGGCCCAGACCCAGTGGTTGGTGTACACGTGGGGACCAACAACATCAGGGAGAGAAAATCAGTTCAGCTTATTGAGACTTACAAGGACTTAATAACTCAACTGAATACCAAGAATGCACAGGTAGTGGTTTCGGGGCTTCTCCCAGTACTAGGTGGTGGGGGCGAGCGTAATTCGCGGATCATTGGGACCAACGAGGAATTGGGGGAGTATTGTAAGGAACTTGGGATACCCTTTGTAGACAATTGGGGATCGTTTTGGGGCAGAAATGACCTATATGGAAGGGATGGTCTCCATCTTAGCCCAAGGGGTTCAGAGGTTTTAGGAAGAAATATGTTGCAGGTGGTGGAGCCTTTTTTGGTATAGGGACGGGAGGGGGGTCAGTGAAGGGGGAAATAATCACAGAAAATGTGTCACGAACCATAGGTGTAAAAAATGGGACAAGGGGGATAAGAAAAAGGGACCAAAAATCCAAATCAATAGAATAGCTTCTCAAGGAAAGCACACGTACACAAAGTAGGATATACAAACATACAGGGACTGGATAATAAGGGGACCAGTAGGCGGAAGCCAATGAACCTTGACACCCTGAAAGTGGGTTATAGCAACACCCAGGGTCTCCACCGGAAAGTAAGTGAAATTGCTACATTGATTGAGGCAGAGGAGTTTGACGTCATGGGCCTAAGCGAAACGTGGGTAAGACACGATGAACGGGTAGACCAAGTAAGGGGGTACGTATGGATAGGTGTAGGGCGAACGGAAGGCCAGAAAAAAGGGGGAGGGGTAGGCATGTACATTAAAGAGGATTTAAAACCATCGCTGATCACAGACCTGGAAAACATCATCGGCTGAGGTATCGAAAGAAATTGGATGGGTAAGGATCAGTCTGAAGAACAAAAGTATTGCCCTTGGGGTTGTGTATTGTGCGGTGGAGGGAAGCAAACCCGAATGGAATGATTCGATATACTCAACACTAAGGTCCAATATCACCGAATTACAAAACAAGGGGCTCGGTATAATTCTGATGGGTGACTTTAATGGCCACATAGGTAATGATGAAGAAGGCATAGAGGGTGGGGACAATAAAGTCAACAGGAATGGAAGGAAGCTGTTGAACTTCACAAACGAGCTCGGTCTGAAGATTCTGAACAGGGATGCGAGGTGTAAGGGGAAATGGACCTGGGAGAGGAACGAGAGAAAATCAATAATCGACTACATACTCACAGATATTAATTTATGGAGGGAGGTGATAGGGGTAGAAGTGGATGATGAGGGTAAAATGGAGGTGGGTAGTGATCACAACTTGATTACAGTGACGATCAGGGCCAAAACTCTAGTAAAAAGCAAAGGAAGCTCTAAGGAGATTTGGGAACTCAAAAAAGATGCTGACTGGGCGAAGTTCAATGAAAAACTGAAACCAAAGCTTGCAACCGTACCCAAGAGGGGCAGTGTCCAGAAGATGGCCGACGTCATAGTTGCGAGCCTGGTGGGGGCAGGAGAGGAAAGTGTAGGAAAGGTCAGGGTGCCAACACGGGAACTTGGGTACAGAGTGAACGAAGAACTGAAAAGGGCCATAAAGGGAAGAAAAGCTAAATGTGTTGCATACAGGAGAAGTAGAAAACTTAAGGGGGCGGAAAGCAATGAGGCCACAGTTGCTAAGGAAGAATACCACCAAGCACGAAATAAAGTAAATAAGATTAAAGACGATAATCGGAGAGTACGAAATAGCAGTCTTATTAGGACGATAAGAACGACAGGGGGGTCGAGTTCGAACGTATTTTGGAAATGGGTGAATAAACGTAACAAAGGAAGTAACCCACAGAGTATTAAAGTAGATGGCAGAGTTACAGACGAGCAAGATCAAGTCGCATCAGAACTAGTCAAGCACTGGGAAAAGGTAAACGATAAGCGATGGGGCACGGGGAGCCCACCAGAGTGTCCGAATCAGGTCGAGGAAAACCTATCGAGCTTCGTGTGCAGCGAAATTAAAACGGAGGAGGTACGAAAGGTGATATCAAAATTAAGGGATGGAAAAGCGGGAGGAGTGGATGAAATTCCTACGAGTTTATCAAAAAAGGGGGAGAGGAACTCATGGAAAGCCTAACTGCCCTATTCAATCTAGCCATAGAGAATCAAGAGGTCCCAAAAGAGTGGAGAGAAAGTAAAGTGGCATTTATTCACAAAAAGGGGGACAAAGACGTTTTGGATAACTATCGAGGGATCTCTGTCAGTAGCAACATTGGAAAGGTTTTCTGTAAAGTCCTGTATGGGAGACTAGAGGAGGTGATTGAGGAGAAGGGTTTTTTGGGAGAAATCCAGAATGGCTTCAGGAAGGGAAGGAGAGTTACTGACCATCTTTTCACACTATCCCAAATGATAGAATCCGCGAAAGCAAAAAAGAAAAAGATGTTTATGGCTTTTTTGGATATCAAAAAGGCATACGATAGAGTATGGAGGGAAGTATGTGGCGCAAGTTGGAGGCCATGGGCTTAGGAGGCGAGTTTGTTGGAATTATGAAAGCATTATATAAAGATGTACAGAGTGAACTTAGCCTGGGAAACATTACAACGAAACGTGTGCCTATGGAGATAGGCCTAAAACAGGGGTGTATCCTTTCGCCGATCCTGTTTGCATTGTACATCAAAGGTTTAGGAGATGAACTCCTGCGTAGCGAAGAGGGGGTAGCAGTTGGGGACTTGAAGATCCCAGGGCTATTTTTTGCAGACGATATGGTTCTAGTGTCAGAAAGCGAAGAGGGGCTAACGAAAATGCTGGGAATTGTTGGGAAATATGGGAGCAAATGGAGACTCGAACTTAATGAAAGCAAGAGCAAAGTTATACTTGTGGGCCGCAAAGTGGACCCCAATCGAAGGTGGAGAGTGGGTGAGTTCTGCATTCCGGAAGGGAGCAGCAAACTTCTCAGTGTGGGAGAGACAGGTGATTACGAGTATTTGGGGGTAAATATAAACATTACAGGAAGAGGCATCTACCGGAACCACACAAATAAATTGATTCTCAAGGGGAAGCGAATCCTTTACCAAATGAAACTTATAGGGAGAAACAGTTTCAATAAGGTTTTCGTGGGAAAAACCATTTGGGAAATGGTGGGGCTGCCAAGTATAACATACGGTACGGAAGTGGTACCCCTAAACCAGACGGCCGTAATGAGCTTGGAAATCCTGCAGAACGATGCAGGCCGATGGATAACGGGGTCGAGTAAAGCCGCAGCGCTAGAAGCAATCAGGGGTGAGCTTGGGTGGATGAGGATCAAGGACAGGATAGACCTGTTGAAGCTCGGTTATCTTAATTATTTGGTAAATCTCCCCGACAGCCGATGGTGTAAAGTAATGTTCCTGAGAATTTTCAACTCAAATATCAAAACGGGGTGGATGGTCCAAGTGAGGGAGCTAGTAGAGAACTACTCATTGGAGATCTCGGACCTGGACGTTGGGGCAAACCAGGGTAAAAAAATCGTCAGAGAAAGGGTCATGGAGGATTGTAACCGTAATTGGCGAGAAGGGGTCAAATCAAAGAGGTCTTTGGGTGGCCTGCGTGATAAAGAGAAGCCAGGTTTTGAAGAGTACCTTGATGGCACCTTTGGGGGGTCACTGTTGTTCAAGCTGAGGTCGCGATCCCTGGAGCTGAGGGGAAAAATTGGGAAAGACGGTGAAAGGGAGTGCCAGATGTGTAACTTGGACATGGTGGAGACCCTGGAACACTTTCTTCTAGAATGCCCAAAGTATCAGTCTAAAAGAATGAGATTCACTGGGAGTATAATGGGGAAGTGGGATGGGAGAATGAAGGACATGTGGTTAGGGGGAGACTCAAAGGAAAGGGTTAATATGCTAATCAGAGAGATTGGGAAGAATGGGACAAGGGATATCATCAAGCAGTTCGTCTCCGAGTGTTGGGAGGAGAGGAGAAGCGTGGGAATAGGGAGACAGTTAGGAGTACAGGGGTAACCACGGCCTTCTCGTCCGAGAACCGCGACAAATCAGCGGCTGGCCAAAGTGTTATTATTATTCAAGGAGGTTCTGCCACCGAAACTACTTTCATTCCGGTTCCGCAATATTCCGCCTTTTTTGACTGGCTTGCCCACACAGTCAAGTTGTCGTTAAATACAATAGTTCTGTGGAGACTGGCAATACTTGCTATATCCCACGGTTGTATAAGAGGATGCAATATCAACAACTCGAAAAGCAGAGATTCGATTTGAGTTTAAATTCGATTAGAAATCCTTTACCTGATGCGAATCGAGATTCAGTCTACTCTAAATCAGTGATTCGCGGGAACCCTAGCCTAAATGGAGAGATAAGCAAATGGCCAACTCCGTTGGGTCTCGAATTACGAATTACGTTGTTAAAACAACGTTTAGAAGAATAAAATAGTACCCAATGTCGTAGATATTTGAAGCCGGCTTTCAGTAACAGAAATAACGGATTAAAAACTCAAAAGCCATATTTTCCTTTCCCTGGAGCACAAACATTTAAACAGCTGACCAGCGGCCGAGGTTAGAATTTCTAACAAAAATATATGACGTTCTTCAAGTTAAGTTCAGGGGCCCGATATTGTGAATAAAAAATACAATAAGATGTTACAATGCTACATGAGAATGATGTGTTAACAGAATTTCAAATTGATCAGTTCTTGTTTCCATGGTCGCCCAGTATCGAGTAAAGCCCTGCATCCAAGTGAATGGCCGATATAGAATTTATAATCCTTTACCCGATATCAAAGTTTGTAATTATAAGTATTTATCTTGCAATCAACATGTATTTTGTCTGTATTAATTCCGCAACTGTCGTGTATCCGACCCCCTGATATAGATGTTTGTATCAGGGTGTCGGATACAAGCAAGTTCCTTTCGCGTGAGTTTCATTTTTTTCTTTTTGTTCATCCGTACGAATAAATAGTTCGTTATATATTCGTCTACATTCTTGACTTATCCCCAATATATTGTAAGATCAAATGATTATTACCATTATGTGGATGTACACAATATGTATCCGAGTCTCGCGCCTGGTTCTAAGGGTAGATCAAGACTCGTCTTCGACTCGTCGTGATCTGCCCTTATAGAACCCAGAGCTCGACTCGGATAAATATTTTGTACATCCACATAATGGTAATAATCTCTATTTATTTCAAACGTTTCACAAATTTTCGACTAGCTCGTTGCAATGGAAAGGTCACCGTGGGTGGGTACGTTCGATTTATTTGGCAAAGATTTAAGGCAAAACTGGCGAAACAATTTTTTTTCGTGAGGATGGATTCTCCCATCGCACGTATACCCATGTACTTCAATGCAAACTGTGATCACAGCTTCGACGTGATCGGACGCTTTGAGAGTCCACACGAGAGAGAAGCAGAACATTACTGTGGTTGTATTTCGCACAGCAGAATGCAAGTCTACTTTTCTTATGTGTTTCCACAAACAATATAAGGAAATAGCGAAAACGTCGAGGTCGTATTGTTCGCATTGACCGGCACAAGACCATCGAATACATTATTTCAAAATGGTATTTTTCACTGTTTGTTCAACTGGAGAATAACAGTTAAACTGGTTTCAACGCACACAAAATAGTCACGCTAAAATGTTATGAAAAAGTGAGAGGTGTTTACTATTTCTCGACGAAAAGTTATCATTGTTATGAGTGGTATTAAATTAATATTCATTAACATTTCTGAAAAGCTTTGAGTGAAAAGCTGAAGAAACTGTTTTGTTCCGCGGGCGGCTAATTGTATCCGAGTCTAGCGCCTGGTTCTAAGGGTAGATCAAGACTCGTCTTCGACTCGTCGTGATCTGCCCTTATAGAACCCAGAGCTCGACTCGGATATATATTTTGTACATCCACATAATGGTAATAATCTCTATTTATTTCAAACGTTTCACAAATTTTCGACTAGCTCGTTGCAATGGAAAGGTCACCGTGGGTGGGTACGTTCGATTTATTTGGCAAAGATTTAAGGCAAAACTGGCGAAAAATTTTTTTTTCGTGAGGATGGATTCTCCCATCGCACGTATACCCATGTACTTCAATGCAAACTATGGTTACAGCTTCGACGTGATCGGACGCTTTGAGAGTCCACACGAGACAGAAGCAGAACATTACTGTGGTTGTATTTCGCACAGCAGAATGCAAAACTACTTTTCTTATGTGTTTCCACAAACAATATAAGGAAATAGCGAAAACGTCGAGGTCGTATTGTTCGCATTGACCGGCACAAGACCATCGAATACATTATTTCAAAATGGTATTTTTCACTGTTTGTTCAACTGGAGAATAACAGTTAAACTGGTTTCAACGCACACAAAATAGTCACGCTAAAATGTTATGAAAAAGTGAGAGGTGTTTACTATTTCTCAACGAAAAGTTGTCATTATTATGAGTGGTATTAAATTAATATAATAACTCTTTGGCCAGCCGCTGATTTGTCGCGGTCCTCATAAGAGAAGGCCATCATTCCCCCTGCACCCCACCCCCTCTTCCCCTCCTCTCCTCCCAGCATTCAGATATAAACTGCTTAATAGTGTCCCTCACTTCCTCTTTTTCAATTTCTTCAATAAGCATTCCTACCCTCTCCCTCGTGTCCCCCTTCAGCCATCTATCCTTTGTTTCTTCACCCCACTTCTGCATTATTCTTCCAGTAAATTTTATTCTATGAGGTATATACTGTGGGCATTCCAAGAGAAAATGTTCCAGGGTCTCCACTACTCCAGAGTGGCACATTTGGCATCCCTTTTCCCCATCTCTCCCAATTTTTCCCCGAAGCTCCAGTGATCTTGATCTCAGTTTGAACAGCAGTGACCCTCCAAAGGTGCCATCTAGGTACTTCTCAAAAGCTGGCTTTTCTTTATATTGTAACCCCTGCAGTGATCTTTTCACGCTAACCCCTGCTCGCCAGTTTCGATTGCAATCTTCCATGACTCTCTCTTTGACAAACCTTTTGCCTTCTTTCATTCCTACTTCTATGTTTGTGACCTCTATAGAGTAATTGTCCATTAGTTCCCTCACATGTTTTGACCACCCCGTTTCTATATTAGAATTCCAAATGGTATCGAGCATCAATTTGCACCACCGGTTGTCAGGCAGGTTTCTCAAGTAGTTAAAGTAACAACATTTCTGAAAAGCTTTGAGTGAAAAGCTGAAGAAACTGTTTTGTTCCGCGGGCGGCTAATTTCGTCACTGAAAGCGGTTATTTGGCTATCCACTGAGAGCTTTTACACTGAAATATTTATTTAATTTCTTATCAAAACGTAAAGACTTTTTTTTTAGAATAGGCAGCGTATATAATAAACTGGCACCCATGCTTTTTAGTCTTTACTAAAATTATATCATTCGCAAGTAGCAGGTGAAATAGAAATAGTATCCACTCAAAAACCATATCTACAGTACAGTCGACGTGGAATGGTCATAATCCACGCGTGGGCAGTGATGTCCACGCATGCGTTTATCAGGTAATAAAAATCAGCATCAGCAAAATTTTAATTAATGAAGCACCGGGTTGTACCCGGTGCTTCCTTAATTAAATTTTTGATGATTATTCCCACAATTTGTGTTTGGAATCTAATATTATTTCATCTGTGGAAATATTGCCCACCCGTGGAAAGTGACCAGTCCACGACGGCCATACTGTATCCTTTATTTTCCTACTTCACATTTGCATTTGTTTCGTATGTCCGTCAATGTGGCATTGGCATTTGCCAGTCCACGGGAGATGCAAATAGCACGGACAGTCTCATCTGGAGACGATACTTCGGATGGTAGTGATTCTATGTGATTCATTACCTACCGAATGGCGGTTACCACACAGTCATGTCTCAGTTAAAATCATCTCTTTTGTACACCGATCTAACAAGGCTTGGGGGAAAAGGTCCTATCTTGGGCTGAAGGGTGGGGCGACCCATGTATCCCATTCCCCTGATGTCTGTAACTGCTATTTTGTCAGGATTGAATTTACAAAATTATCATTCGTAAACTAGCTTCCCGGGGCTGTAAAAGAATGGCTATATAAAGTAGAAATAATAAAAGAATCCTACGAGGACTGTTCTCGGAAACGATCGCGGTAAAAGCGTGTAAATCCTTCGACCAAAAGTACAAGCTTTCTTTTTCAATTAATGTCGAGAAGACTTCCACTAAAGGTTTTAACCCTTTACCTAACGTGAAAAGCAGACGACACTTGCAAAAAAAATTCTTGAATAACTAAATTTTTTCATTTTTTGTCTCAAAAACATAGGTTATGACCCCTCGTTGGAACGAGCTCGTTCCAACGAGGGGTCATAACCTATGTTTTTGAGACAAAAAATGAAAATATTTTGAAAATTAATTGGCGATTTTTGACAATAGCGCTGGCCGGTTTTGGCCGTTACGTTGGGTAAAGGGTTAAGATAAATACACATGAGAGATGACTTGTGTGTGCCCTTATCGTCAATTTGGTGACACAATATAAGAACTTGACGACTATTTTGTTGAGACCTTAATATATTTTTGTCACGAATTGGTTCGGTTCATTTCTTTTATTTGTATCAAGGGTCAAGTTCAATTCGTTTTCAAGCAAAATGTCGAGTTCATTATTCCCAGTGGAAAACAACAAAGTTACAACATAATAGTACATTGTGGGAATGAGTTCGGGCAACTGTTGTCGCGATATTCCATAAAAATTGCATAGAACAGATAGCTTTAAAACAAAAACAAATCCACTGATCTCCCTGTACAGCTTGACTTCTGGAATGGGGTTACTTGTTGCAAAAAATAAACAAAACTCAACAAAACGTTTTCTCGGTGGTTTTCTGTATTGCGACAGCGATCGTTTTTATAGAATATACTCTTTTGCCTGTAAAAAATTAATATGTTATTTTAAAGAATATTTGTATATCTGTATGAGGGAATGAATACCATATTGCATCAACGGTCGTGTGTGTTTTATAATGACGCCGCGTAGTTCCATTAATTATCTGTTAATATTTTGAGGGTTTAAAGGTGAATTAATTATTTATTGGAATATCTATAACTGGAGCACTAAATAATATTTGTTTATCTCTATGGGGGAATAAATATCTCATTACGTCAACGGTAGTGTGTGTTTTGTGTGTTTTGTGATTACGCCGCGTAGTTCTGTTAATTGTGTTAATATTTTTATGGTTTAAAGATGAATTAATTATCTATTGTTTGGAACACGCGAGCCAGCTTGTCCGGCCCATGAATATGCAGGGTGGCTGCTAAGAGAATATGTGGGGTAGACCAATAACCCAAGGCTGCACGTTGAAAATATTAATTGGTCTACCCCCAATTAATGAATATTGACCTTTCCAATTTCTGCCATTGAACTGACATCAACGATACCACCAGTGTTCAAGGGGTTAAGGTTGTGCACATTTTTCGAGGCAACACAAACTGAATATTTACAATATATTTGAGGCCTTACGTACAAAAACAAGTGCTGAGATTGGAAAATTCATACCATGTTACTTATTGTCCTGCTAGTTAAACACGATGACGTTTGATAAAGTGAAAGATGTTACATTTTGTCTGTATAACAGCTTTGCTGTCAGTAAACGCCATCGGTGGGACAGGCTCCCACACTGAGTGACTTGACATCAGCTTATGGGAGGGAGGGTGCAGATTCAGTTGCGAGGTTTTTCATTTCCAGTCCAGCAATCCAATTGTATGTAGCTTGAACCCCACTCAGCATCATCTCTTGTTCTCTGGGGCATTTTCAAAATTCAGTTCAAGTTCACTTGATTTTCCGAGTCGCACCAATGGCTTGGGTAGCCTTTGTCTTTGCGGAGAGTACGGAGAGGCCATTACAATGTTCAACCGAGTCGCTCCAGCGGTTTAGTCTCGTTATGCCGATGTGCTTAAATAAACATACCGAGATCGAGATTAGTGAGAGGTGCTAATTACTTTTACTGGTCACTTTTACCCAGAATTTTAGTCGTTTTTTTTTCTTAGTGAATACGGGATGTGAATACATGTCAGGGTGAACAGGGGTCATGGGGGCGGTTTAAAAAAGAACATCTCCATATTGTTGAATACGGGACGTTAATACCCGTCAAGGTGAACAGGGATCATGGAAAAGGTTTAAAAAGGAACATCTCCATAGTCGCTCTCATACATAGTTCTCGCAGTCATGGCAAGTCAACAAGTTTCAGTTATGTTCATTCCTAATAACAGAGGAGGTAGAAATCTAGTTCACAATGACTTTAAGTTCCTAATAAAGTCACAGAAGCCACCAAATATCCACTGGGTGTGTAGTGAACGCGGTTGCGGAGCCACAATAAACACAAGAGATGACATTATTAGTTCGCCTATGGGCACACATAATCATCTTCCGAACTTACCAAAAATCTGTACAGATGCCGTGTTAGCAGATCTGAAGAAAACGGTTCGTCGTGATTCTAAATCTGTATCATCTATCTACCAGGACTTAGTTGGATCTTTAAGAGGAGATGAAACTGACACAGTGATCAGTGCTAAAATTCAAACTTTCGACAGTGTACGACCAGCTCTTTACCGATCCCGAGTAAAAACAAGGCCAGCTCTTCCAAAATCTCATTCTAATATACTTCTACCAGAAATGTTCCAGAAAACAACAGCAGGGGACAACTTTCTTCTTGCATCTGATGGCGAAGAAAAGAAAATAATGATCTTTGCGACCACAGCAAATCTTCAACTACTCAGTGAAGCGGCAGCATTATATTGTGATGGAACATTTGAGAAGTCGCCTAAACTCTTCTTCCAGTTATATTCAGTGCATGCTTTTGTTGACAATAAAATGTTCCTATCTGTGTATGGATTTCTACCAGACAAGCAGCAGTCAACTTACGATAGATTCTTTGAACTTATTTCAAAAAATGTCAAGATGCAGGTGTGACCCTCCAGCCTTCTCAGATTTTTATGGATTTTGAAATTGCTGCTCAGAATGCTGCGCAGCTCATCTTTCCAACAACAACGGTAAAGGGATAGATAGATAGATATACTTTATTCAACAATATATCACTGAATAACAAAACATAAGACACAACTATACAAAATTAAACACAACATGATATATTGTTAGGAGACAACATAGCAAATTTAGCTGTCTTCCTGTTGTCTCCTTGGTATGGTCGTACAAATTCAATAGTCATGCAGTAGACATCGTTAAAACATAATCACCACCGCCTTCAGTATAGGGTGTAGAGAGTTATAGCGAGGGCCACCGGCTGTCACATAAAATGATCTCATATGAGACATTAGTGGCCGTTTAGGATGAGATAACAGTTGACAAGTATATACCTGCCTTGGGGTGTGGGAGACAAACAAAGGGAGCGAGATATTTGCCTGGTGAGTTGGATCCTAGGAAGATGCCTTCTCGATCCTAGGAAGATGCCTTCTCAACGGTAGGGATGTTACTTCCACTACAGTCAAGCGGTTTATCGCTTTGCATCAGACAAGTGCAGCCTTAGAAATGAATACAAAGACGACACAGCAGTCAGAACATTAGTTCGACGAGCCATAGCTCTTCCATTTGTGGCAGTGCCAGAAGTCAGCGATGCTTGGTTTGAAGTACTGAGTGCATGGGAAGAAGAATTAAATACTAGGGATGTTGACCAGCGAGTGGTAAAGTTCACAGACTATGTAACTTCATTCTGGGTTGAAGGAGTTAATCAAAATATATGGAATCATTCTGAGACAAATGGCCCAAGAACAACAACCACGTGGAGGGGTGGCATTCTAAATTGAAGAAAATAATCAACGGAAGTAATCCAAATTTGTACTCTGTTGTGAGTTTTATTCAACAGGAACAGGCTTACACAGAAGCAACAATGACGACACCGCTCCAGTGGCATGGATGACTTTTGTCTTTGAAGGTACGTTCGGAGGCAGAGAGGCCATTACAAAGAGCATCTCCTCGTATCGTAAGTGGTACGTGGTGATGTTTTGCACAGTTACATTTTATCACCAATTTACCAACCTCGATAGATATATTTATAGAGAGAGCATTCTTCTTTTTAATGCGGAAAATATTTGAAAAGTTGACAATTATATATTATTTTAGTGTGAATGTATACTCGGAAAGTTGAGAAATTCCAACAGAGCTTTGAGCCACAATTTTCGTAGTGGAGCATACAGTATGGCAGCCGTGGACTGGCCACTTTCCACAGGCGCAATAATATTAGATTCCAAACACAAATTGTAGGAATAATCATCAACAATTTAATTAATTAATGAAGCACCGGGTTGTACCCGGTGCTTCATTATTTAAAATTTTGCTGATGATGAATTTTATTACCTGGTAAACGCATGCGTGGACATCACTTCCCACGCGTGGATTATAACCAGTCCACGACAATTGCATTGTAGATACAGGATACTATGGGACTCGCACCTGGCGTGGGGGGTGGGGGGGGGGGCTATCGCCCTTTAGCCACATTTGTTTCAGTGTGTACGGCTTAAATAGGAATATGTAAAGAAACATTTTATATGAACTTGGTAAGCTAAACTTTCCTAGCATCTGAATCTGATAATGTGAGGCAACGCTTTGAATGTTGAAATAGCTAGGACGATTTGTAGCTTCCTCCTTAACGTTTACGTTTGCAGTAGACGTTAAGGGGGAAGCTACAAATCGTCCTAGCTATTTTCAACATTCAAAGACAAATAATGGCGTTTACTCCTCATCGCATGAACGCTTCAATCTTGACCCGGTGCTATAAAAATATCGTCATTGATCATTTAATTTTTCGCATCCTCCATCCAAAATGCGGTTACCTTCTCCTTTTAGAAACGAGCAAGTGGATCCCGCTTCCATGTGAGGCCGTTACTTGAGTCATTAAGTCAAAAACAAAATCGACTATTTAGGAAAAAAAACTATTGCTTGTGCCGCGTTCTAGTTGGTACATCAAAAAGCCTCAAATAGTTTAAAAAGAATCTAAAATTTCTGGGGAGGCTTTTAATAATAATAATAATAATAATAATAATAATAATAATAATAATAATAATAATAATAATAATAAAAATAATAATAATAATAATAATAATAATAATAATAATGCAATGTTAACGTCTAGAATCCACCGCAGTGCTCTCTGACTTACATTGTTACCCCGTATCACAGGTGTTCACACCCTTTGTTCATTCTATGACATTCTCAGCTCAACTCAACGGAGCATACTGCCGGTGCTCCACAGACGGGCACACAAGGCAAGCACCTCAACAGATCCCTATTTTACACCTAGGTACGGTGGGGATTGCGTGGTACTGGTGAACACATGCAACTTCTCAGAATCACACACTCAAACTTCGTCGATCGCACACTAGCCACTACTTCGGGAAGCACCCGTATCAATCGCCGAATGGTCACCCATCCAAGGATTAACCGGGCTCGACGTTGCTTATCTTCGGTGATCTAACGAGACCCGCTCTCGCTTCGCCAATGCTCCCCATGAGCAAGTCTTAGCTCCTTACAAGTAGTACGATCTTCTTTGTTCAGTGATTAGTTGCTTTTATGGTCAGAAGTCCATTTTGTTTGTGTAACTGTTCGCGCTTCAGAGAACATACTGGTGAATTTATGCTTCATAAAATATGCTTAACCCTTTGAACATTGGTGGTATTTTCCATGTTAGTTCAATGACCGCAACTGGAAGAGTCCATATTCATTATTTTGGGGTAGACCAATTAATATTTTCAACGTGCAGCTTTAAGGCTGCACGTTGAAATATTAATTGGTCTCAACCCTCACATACACTTCGCAGCCACGCTACTTACAGAAACTATGAAGTATCACGTTCCTGGGCCGGAAAACGACCTCTCGTGTCTAAGTGGTTAATAATATTATCTTACATTCTCTTGATTAATGTTCAAAACAAACTATGGGTTGATCCAGAGGGGGCACACCTGCCGCGCGCCCTAAATATTTCTGTAACTTGAGTTTTTTCACATTTTTTACACATGGGTATGCTATCCAAGATAACACATATAAGTGTCATACTTATTGAATTCCAAAACGAGGAAGCCCGATTTTTTTATGCGGATTCATTTTTGGCGAGAAGATTTTCAGTGGCAGATCCCGGTTCATGGTGTGAGGGGGGCGCCACTTTGCAATCACGGCTCAAATTAATGTCTGGCAGCAAAAATGTTTGAGAACTTTGTTACAAGGGTCATGTTTGATGAATTAGAGGACTTGGGTTTTGATGATGACATCGATGACGATTCTCAAGTAATTGTCGCCAGCGTTCGCCTCATGATAGCGCCTCAACATTTTCATGTAGTTTCCCTCAAAGATCTATTTTATAATACCTGCTCTCATAGAATTCTGCCGTTTCTCATTGAAATCAACATTTTAAATAAATTTTTAATTAATTTATTTTTTATTGTTTTAAAGCAGATTTCATATTCAAATCTCCTCCAAAGAACAGGGTTATGTCGATAGAACTGAGTAAATGCTTGTTTCATTATTCACTTCCGTTAACACTTCTTATTTCTCTATAATTCTCGTGTAATTATTTCCTGATTTTAAGAAATTATTTTACGTCATAAATATTAATAACCTTTTCACAATAAACACTATTTTCTCACCATGATGCTGCCTTATATGCTCGTATGCCATCATGCACCAATACATAAAGGATAGATAATTGTACCCAAAATAATTTTCCAGTGTAAAAGAAAACTAAAGGTTCGCCTAACGCCAAAGGATGTGCAACAGAGACGGAAAAATCGAAACAGCTACTTCAGTCGTGGCGATTAACCCTTTACCCAACGCAGACGATATAAAATTTTATAATTTTAAATATTATTTTTCCATTTTTTTAAAAATATTTTTAAAAAACATATTACGTGATGGCCACCTCCCCAACCCCCAACCCCCTCACCACCCCCTATTGGAACGATTGCTGTGAGACTAAAGTGATTTTCACCTTCCCTTAAACAATGTCTAATTCTCCAAACTGCTGTCATTAACCCTTTTTACTGCCACGCCCACTTTAGCCTTATATGGAGGACCTCTATGTACGCCTGTATGCGAGGACGTTTAATAGGATTTATGACATACTTCAAACTCTATCATCTGATTAATTGTTGGAAAGGGCTCTCTGAGCCCTTTCCAACAATTAATCAGATGGTAGGTTTGACCTGCTCATGCTAGAAAATACAGATAATCATCATAAAATGGGTGATAATAGTCGCTTTCGGCGGCTTAAGTGTTAAACTCAAATGTGAGTGCTAATCTTCCGACTGACGGGGAGATATACATCCCAAACTTGGTCAATTCTACTGACATATTGCAGAATACCTAGCGTAGGAGAGAAATATTCCTTTCGTTTAGTCACAGAACCTCTTACAATGGATACGTACTAGAATCTTACTCTCACCAAAACATCGACGTTCGGCCACTCACCGCTATCTCTCTTCAAATGCGTTATCAAGGCCCCCTTATGACCTTTTCCATATACTGTTCCGAATTGAGACAACAACTCTGAGTAGCTCTAATTGCTGTGGTCAAGTAACGATGAAAATTACCATTACGCATTTGACAGAATATGCGGAGTCTTGAAAAAAGTGAGCAGTCATTGTGTACATTTGATATTGTATTTGTGCTACTTCAATACACCCTCTGATGGAACGCTCCCAGAGAGAAGCAACGTATTTTCTGGATGTGATCTCGTGAGGATGTTGTTCTGTCAGCTGGATATTCTTGCACGAACTGGGTCATGTTGTTATTTGTCCCTTTACCCAACGCTGACGATATCAAAATTAGTTTTTTTCAATTTTTTCAAAACAAATACATCAAAAGCATACCAAGTGACCCCCGGTTGGAACGAGCTTGACGAGCTCGTTCCAATGAGGGAGTCACATGATATGGTTTGGTTAAAAAATTTAATTCGTATATTACGCGGAACGATTTACCGATTCGTTTGGTAAATGGTTATCAAGCTGTTTCATTGTTCCATTTATGTCCTCCAACCTTTTGGAAACACCGATCTGGGGGCGTTTTCAGTTGCATTTCGTTCTCCCGTATCTTAAAAAATTCATTACAGAATTCATAGTGAATCACCAACAGCGAAATGGATGCTGGGTGTGTTCTTTTATCAATGAGGGGGCATTTTGCTCAATTTAGTATCGCAAAACATAAATTTTGCACCACACGAATTTATCACCATAACGATGGCTGTATCTTGACCCTTTATTGCACATCCATTCAACTTTAAACCCTTGTATTTAACGGAATAGCCACTATGACATAAATGATTCTGTATTCAATGGGTGATGTACAAGCCCGAACGTTTTTCCCAGCACCGTTTATACTAGATCCTTTCCCATCGAGTCATTAGTTATCCTTCGAAAAGTTTCCAAATTTCGTTATACAATTATCGACAGTCTGTCGCATAGTGTGAAAATGAAAACATCCAAAGCAAAATAAAGTCGGTTCACAAAAAATTAGTTAACCAAAAGTGAGAAAATATTTTTCAAAAACACCCAATCATTTCTATCCAGAACATTAGGCCAGCCCACTGGCCGTCTCGTTTTGTGGATCCGTTATATCTAAATTGGTCAACTTTATTTCGGTAAATCTTCCTACATCTTGACACGCTTCGAACTTCTTTTAAAAATATTTCTCCCAACTTCTTTGCAAATCTGCACAAATTTGTACTAAAATATTTACTAACAGTAATAGCCACCAAATGGTTAGGCCTGAATGGACGTCAGCCGAAGAGAAACAGCGATATGAATTTCAACAAACACTGGTTCCGAAAAGGTCGTTTTGATTTTTTATCGATCCATTTGATCAGTACAGCTTCAGTCAAAACAAACAGACTCTTCACCTTTGGGTTTAAACATCGGAATTATAATATGTTTATTTAAGTGAATTTTAATGCATGGGTTGGGTAATAAACACAGAACACAATGTGTTTGAATCTGTGGGTGTTTTACATAACTCGTTGGAATGGAGTAATCATATTTCGCTCGAGCCGACGGCTCTCGCGAAATATGCTACGCCATTTCAACGAGTTATGTAAAACACCCACCGATTCAAACACACATCGCGTTCTGTCTATTTACCTAACGAATATGTCGCATCCGCTCGTGTAATTTACAAATTGAGCAAGTAAAAAATGTTTTTTAAAAATGCAACCAAACCATATCATGTGACCCTCATTAGAACGAACTCGTCAAGCTCGTTCCAATGAGGGGTCACTTGATAAGTTGATATACTTTTGTTGTAATCTTTTAGAAATAACTGAAAAAAATATTTCAAATAATATATTTTGATATCGTCTGCGTTGCGTAAATGGATAAAGAGCAATACGACAAGTTTGTGCAAGAACATCTACCTGGAAATTAACAAAAACATATTATGTGCCCCTTTATTTGAACGAGCTCGTCGAGATCGTTCCAATGGGAGATCACGTGATAGGGTGTTATTGGATTTTTTTAAATTTGAAGAAAAAATAATTAAAATAACAAATTGTGATATCGTGTGCGATGGGTGAAGGGTTAAATAAAATGTCTACACACGCCATGCTATCGTTTCCTCAGCCATTTTGAACAGTAATGCAAAGGTGTTACCTAAAGGAAAATGAGTCAGCTTTTTTAGCCAAAGATACAATGAATATTGACTTGAAAGGCGGATTAGTCGGAATTTATGGTGATTGTCTTGGATACACAGACATATGACTCCTTTGAGAGATGATGAGTTTACACCTCCACTTTTTGCGTGTAGACTAAATAAATAATAAATATAATTATATACTGGCTCTATTGTCTTTTCTGGGTATGCACGGAACTTTAAATATCTGGTGGAACAATATACTAGGTGTTCAAGTGACGTCACTTGGATACCACTGGTTCACAGAGTACATCTGAGTCCGTGCTTTTTATTTGTAACAGGAGGAGAGATAAGTGCGGGAGTCGGGGTTCGAACCGTCGACCTCTAGCACACAAAGCGACTGATTTACCACGAGACTAAGAGATCCGGACCAACCAGGCTGGTTAGTAAATGGCCTTTATACCTCGACCACTACACTACTCTCCCCTTCTTTTGAGATTCACCCACCGTGAATCTCACCCAGAGTCCACCTCAGAGCGGTCGAAACATCCACCATGCTTCACCACAGCGTCCACAACGCCACCAACTGCTGAGGATCGGATGAGCCCCCAAATGTAACAGGAGGAGAGATAAGTGCGGGAGCCTGGGTTTGAACCGTCGACCTCTAGCACACAAAGTGACCGATTTACCATGAGACTAAGAGATCCGAACCAACCAGGCTGATTGGTAAATGGCCTTTATACCTCGACCGCTACACTACTCTCCCCTTCTTTTGAGATTCACCACATGTGAATCTCACCCAAGTTCCTCCTCAGAGCGGTCGAAACACCTGCAGTGCCACCTACTGCTGAGGATCGGACGAGCCCCCAAATGTAACAGGAGGAGAGATAAGTGCGGGAGCCGGGGTTCGAACCGTCGACCTCTAGCACACAAAGCGACCGATTTACCACGAGACTAAGAGATCCGGACCAACCAGGCTGGTTGGTAAATGGCCTTTATACCTCGACCGCTACATATTGAATGAACAAAAGACAGGGTGTAAGTCAGTTACCAACCTCGCTGTCGGTATTTCATGAATTTGAAGAACCCTGCAACACATCGCTGCTACGCGGCGTGACGTCACTCAACGCTCGGGATAGGTTGTTCAAATTCATGTAATATCTCCAGCTCGATCAGCAGCTATTACAGAAGACAAAACAATACACATTAAATTTCTCAGTAATTAGTTTGAGGCTTGGCGAGACATTGAACAAACAAAAGTAGAGAGGATCAGCAAGTGTTGATTCTACCAGGTCTGCAGGACTGAGTGTAGGATTAAACTTTTACTCAACCTGCCTATTAATACTGAACAGACGCGCCCGTTTAGCTGTGGACAGTAAGCTACAAAATGTCTGGGTTGAAAGGGTCAACGGGTTTAACCTGCTTTAGTTTAACCCTTTACCTAACGTAACGGCCAAAACCGGCCAGCGTTATTCTCAAAAATCGCCAATTAATTTTCATTATTTTTTTCATTTTTTGGTCTCAAAAACATAGGTTATGACCCCTCGTTGGAACGAGCTTGTCGAGCTCGTTCCAACGAGGGGTCATAACCTATGTTTTTGAGAGAAAAATGAATAAATTAGTTATTCAAGAATTATTTTTGCAGGTGTCGTCTGCTTTTCAGGTTAGGTAAAGGGTTAAACAATATTTATGCAATAATTGATAAATGCATACAACAATTGTTGAGTAACAAAAAAAATATGAACAACAAAGATACAGTATTATAATGAAACAACTAAAGACAGAGAAATTTGTTACTGTTTAAAGGAGGGATTCGACAGAAAGCTTTAAGCTTATATGTAAGTCGTCTCCCGAGCAGTTTATAAGATTACTCCTTTAGGTGGTACAATACAGCGGAGAGGCTCGCATGTCGTCGCGTGGAGGCCGAGACCCTTCCCATTTTCTATTGTTGAACTTAGCTGCTGCGATCATAGATCAAGCGGCCGTTAAGTTAAGCGACACATCAGAAAGGTTGACAACAACAACACACGCACGACCCACCACACAAAATATCGTCTATCATACACGCACAACTCTCTCTCTTGGCGAGACATTGAACAAAGAAAAGTGGGGAGGATCAGCAAGTGTTGATTCTTACAGGTCTGCAGGACTGAGTGTAGGATTAAACTTTTACTCAACCCACCTATCAATACTGAACAGACGCGCCCGTTTAGCTGTGGACAGTAAGCTACAAGATGTCTGGGTTGAAAGAGTCAACTGGTTTAACCTACCTTAGGCCCAAGATGTCTGACTGTTAACTAATTGGGTATTGTTATTTGTGAAAGTTAAATTTTACGCTGCGGGGTGTCTATCGACTTACGAATCAAGTAAATGCCTCATTATCTGCGCGCCAGACAGTCATGTTGTGGTTTTGTTTAATTTTGTCTACGAAACAGACCATGTTCATCTGTCTTTTATATATTTCCTATTGATTGTTGAAGTCAAATTTTATACAAGAATCTTTCATTTTGTTATAAGTTATATTGTTTGGTATTCTCCCTCGTATTTAACTGGTAGAGTGCTGGAAGCCCATATTTGGGCTTTACTCTGAAGTGTCAATACCAGCACTTAAAGGCTTCATATTTTGTGGATTTTGTTCATACCACCTTTGAAGTGAAATTATTTAGTCGGTTAAGATTCGCCTTGTTACAATTTATGGGAGAGTGCCTATTGGCACTCTCCCATAAATTGTAACAAGGCAAAATATGTGAACAAATTTTGATGACCAAAAATAATTCAGCACTCTACCAGTTAAAATTAAACAACACGCTAACAGATATTACTGAGGTTCCTTCAAGATGAGGTGGTCGTATATGAATTCCTGTCGGTGAAATTTCTCGACAGGAGACAGCGGTTACTTATCCCCGGTTACTTATTCGACATTCGTTATCAACTGCTAAACGGTTACTTATTCCCAGTTCCTTATTCGACATTCGTTATCAACCGATTTTATCGGTTGATAACGAATGTCGTAGAAGGAACTGGGAGTAAGTAACTGTTATCACGTCCGAGAAATTTCTCTCTTTTTTGTTGCAGCGCTTACTTATTTAAGGCTGATGTTCTTATTTAGGACTTACGGAACAAATTTGTTCCCTGTTTTCGCGATGATAGTTGGTGGCCAAGCGACGGATTGCAACTCGAGTTGTGACAAATAGTTATAAATTTTCCGCTTTAGTATCATTCTTTGATACACAGTGCGATGGGGTTACGAGTGATACTTTTTTCCATATCCCGTCTCCAAATCGAAAGTATTTTACCATTTATCTAACATTATGGTAACTGCCTCTATAACACAGAATTTGGTGTGTCATTGGGAAAGATTCAACGGGCTTATTCTAATTTGCAAGCATAATTTAAGAATGAGAAAACTATATATACCCTTCAAAAAAAAGAAGGGGATATTTGATAAAAGTGAGATTTTTGAAGAAATATGTTTATATTTTCATGAAAAACACAGTTGAGACATTGAAATGTGACATCTGGTGAATGATTTCAGTGATAGTTGGGTGTCTGACAAGCACACACTCCACTCACGGAGCTGTAGAAGACACGGATGGTCAGTCAGAGAATTTACCACATTCAGCCCAAGACGTCAATACCTTGTAAATCCTCCTCGTTTCGCTAGACAAGCGCGGATCCGACGTGGCACAAACATCCAATATCAGCTTGACTGATGTTATTCTATTCTTCCTGAAGTTCAGCGGCGAGTTCCTGGACATTGGTAGAGGGGCTGTTGGCGTTGTCGTAGACGCCTGCCAAGCATATCCCAGACATGCTCGATTGGTGAAAGGTCTGGACTTAGTGCTGGCCAAGGAAGTGTAGAGATGTTCTGCTCCTGGAGGAACGGGCCCTGTGTGCTCTTGCATTATCATCTTGGAAAATGAATCGACGGCCGTGTCGTCGCGCAAATGGCACCACATGAGCCGCTAACATGTTGTCACGGTAGCACTGCCCCGTTACACGCCCTAGGATGACATGTAATGCTGTTCTGCTTGTCGTGGTTATGCCTCCCCATATAATAACCGATCCACCACCAAAACGATCGTGCTGCCTAACGGTCACGTCATTGTATCTTTCGTTCCGCCGCTTCCACACTCTGTTTCACCTGTCGTTGAAGTCGAGAGTGAACCTCGATTCATCGGAAACATGACGTTGCTCCACCGACGATCGTCCCAGCGCTGTCGTGCTCCACACCAATTACGCCTTGCTGCGATGTGACGTTCAGTCAAACGTGGAATTATTCGAGGTCGTCGAGTGAACAAATTCCAGCTGTGTAGGCGATTTCGGATAGTCTGACCACTGACTCGCACATCTGTCGCTCGATGCAGCTGCTGTCCAATTTCTGAGACACGTTGATGGTGTGTACGTGATGCTGTGGTCCGGACGAAACGATCCTGGTTAGCAGTTGTCGCCCTTGGGCGACCTAGCGGACGTCTGTCATCAACATTGCCTGTCTGACGGTAGCGTGACCACAACCTGCTATTCACCGATTGAGTAACGTTGAGAATTTGAGCCAGTGAAATTTTCTGTTGTCAGCTTCCAACATGGCAACGGCACGTAAATGTTCGTCACGTGTCAGTCTTTGCATACCTCAAAAGTTACGTTTCGACCAGAAACTATCGACGAACGAGTTTATACCAAGAAAAGAACGATGAGACCTCCGAAAAAGCCCGTCCAGTACAAATGAAAATTTCAAAACGTACCCTACAGACATTAACGCAGCGCTCGTGCGAAAACCCTGCACGGCGTTTTCGTGGGCCGGTGACATTCATGATCCACACTAAACTTGGTAACATATTGATGTGTCCAATCACGCGTATCCAATACCATTTTCCGAAAATATCAACATCAGTTTGGATATCCCCAACTTTTTTTTTAATAGTGTATATATTAGTCTGCGGTTCGTTCGTTAACATGGACGATCTAATTAATAGGGAAGGGTAGAATCGTGCCACAGGGTATGTAATATTACCGAAATTGGCTGGAAATCAGGAAGTATCCTATAGCCGGCATCGAGGGTTTAGGCCCGTGTCTACTGAATGATTCAACGCCTCCCTGTCTACGCAGCCTTGTTTCACCCCCAGGCATCAGTCAGAACCCTGTGGTCGTCTTCGGCTAGTAACTGATTCATATCCCGAGTGACCTGGTTACTGCAGATGATGGAGCTTTCATTGTTGCTGATCCCTAGTTATAGAATCAGCTTCCCGAGTATCACAAAACAGCACAGTGTATTGTAACCCTTTGGATACGAGAGGCTCTTTTTCGGTCAGGTCGTTGATACGTCATAATTCCATTAAGTAGAATGGTTGCTCAGCGAATATGTGGGGTTGACCAATGAATATTTCCAACGTGCAGCACACAGGCTACACATTGAAAATATTAGTCGGTCTGTCCCTAAATAATGAATATGGACTCCTCCAATTACTGTTATTGAACCCACCCGGAATATATCATCTGGTTTTAAAGGGTTAAAATGTCATTAAAAACATAACTCTTCAAGGTTTCGTTTCTGTCCAGTACGTATGTATAATTGTAAAATTGGTGTATTCTGCCCAGTACGTATGTATAATAGTAAAATTAGTGTATTCATACACGTTATATGGCGGTATCACTTCCCCGGACGTTTCAACCACCAAATTTTAAGTAGGATATACAGATGAATGGCATCCAAAGCACGGCAGGTTCTCCTGGTTACTCATAGCAAACACGGGCAATGTTTCTGCCAATGGACCTCCGGGTTACCCTGAGGTCCATTAGCTGGAACATTGTTTGTGCACAGGCCGTATGTGCAGAATATGATAGCCTTACTATGGTCATAACGCATAGATTAACGCGCAGATCGACGTGCCATTTGTGCGCATTTCATGACAGGAGTTCTAGTTTTAACTGTATACCACCCGGACATTTTTCCACAGAAACAAATATGAAGTAAGACATAACACCAACCCACCCACCCCGGCCCTTTGATCCCAAATTTTAGATCGGACATACATGTATTCCACAAAGTTTAACAAAATTTTATGATATTCTAATTTTATGGTTTTCAGGAGTTCAATAAATAAAAAAAAATAACATAATTATCTGATATGCAATTTACTTTCATGATGGCAGCGGTTAGAGTTTGGGTAGGTCTCTCCGTTGATGTGTTTATTTTACCTTAGTAGGATCGTCACTTTGTGTTTATTTATTTAAAACAGAAAGTCGTATGTGCGATAATCAAATTCTTAGAAGGTGAAGTGTGAAATGGATTCAGACCTAATTCCTCTGGATGAAGATTGAAACCGTTGCAAGTTGATCTATTCCTGTTGATATATTTATTCAAAACAAAGGTGGACGTGAGATTATTTATTGGTGTTTAAGGTCACATATTTCTGCACAATGGCTAACCATGACCGTGGCAGTTTTATGGGTGGAGGAAGCCGGAGTACCCGAAGAGAACAACCGAGCAACGGCGAGCAACTGTCAGCTCCCCAACATACCAACTCCACACAAACAGGGTTAGCATTGGTTGAAGACAGGTGCACCATCGACGTACAGTACGCCTTAGTACACAACGTCACCGTGTCCCCACGCGAGCAATGGGGGCGAAGTGTCTTGCCCAAGGACAGAACGCGGTTGCCTCAGGTGGGATTCGAACCGAGGACCTCTCGGCTTGCAGCCTGCACCTCTACCAACTGAGCCACCGCGCCCCCTGGGCGTGAGATACACAACTTAAATATTTCACCCCATTCATCATCTATATGATATAAAAATACAAATGAAATCCACATGTATAGTTTAAAGTTGTCAAAGTGTCATAGGGTTGTGTGTGATATTATTAGTTACCCCGTGTCTGATCACGTGGTACGGGTTTTTACCTACCCGATGCCAGCCGTATCCCATTCGGCCTTCGGCCTCATGGGATACGGCTGGCTTCGGGTAGGTAAAAACCCGTTCCACGTGATCAGACACGGGGTAACGAATTTATCTATTGACTTTCCGTTTTAGAAGTGCAATCTATTTCATGTGTGAACACACACAGCATTAGATCTTTTATCTTCCACTGTTGAGCCATACAGGTTTCTGTGGAATTTTTGTGCAAAAGAGTTTTTGTGAAAATATGCCGATATGACTAGTATAAAAAAATTATTGAATTTCATTTTTTATTTTTTTGTCTCAAAAACATAGCTTATGAACCCCACATTGGAGGGTACTCGATAAGCTCATTCCAATAAGGGGTCATGAGCTATATTTTGGAGATAAAATATAATACATATAATACATGTACACTGTAAAACTGGAATGCCTCTTCTTCTATGGGGTATGGACAATTTGTAGATTTCGGAACGAGACTTCCACTGGGTATTGGAAATTTGTCAGTGGCTGGGCGGACGTATCGTGGGTTTCAATGAATATGATCTCATACCATGTATCTATCAACCAATCAAATCAAAAAATTCACTTTAGTCAATAGATAATATGGATTCCTGTGGATTTCGAGATGTTTATATTTTTATATAAAGTTATTAAAGTTATTAAAGGCAGGGCTAGAGTGTATCGCCGACGAGGAGAACAGTTTCCCGATGCTGCGTGTGGGAATGCGATCGTTTCGCCTGGGGTAGTGTCATGGTTTGGGCAGGAATTTCCTTGCACCATCGAACGCAGTTGATCTTCATCGATGGTACTCTGAATGGATAGCGATATACGGACGAAATTCTTATCAGATGTTGTTCAACGCTAACGTCGTATTGCAGTTATTCCAGCAAGACAATGCCCGATGTCACATGGCGCGTATCCGTCGTGACTTTCTTGAGGAGCAGAGCATCGGACTTCTTCCCTGGCCCCCACTTTCGCCAGATTTGTCGCCAATCGAGCATCTTTGGGATCAATTGGACCGTCGGGTACGACTTCATGATCTTCAGACGTTAGGCGATTTACATAATGTTCTAAGGCAGGGTGGAACACAATACCACGTGGTGACATCCAGAGACTTATCAGATCCATGCGTCGTCGATGTCTTGCCATCCAAGAGACAAACGGTGGACATACTCGCTATTGACTGCATGTCTGAACTTTTCATTTCACCCCATGTCTGAATTGCGACGTCCTGACGTGACGCTGGCAACAGTAAGAAAATTCATACAGCTAGAATCGAAAATATGCATTTACAATAATTTGTTTGGGACTAAAGTCGATGATACCAAAAAATTTGCTCTTCAAAGTTTATTATACTTTCTTTTTTGACTCAGTATATAATACTTTGTAAAGCTCATGAACACCTGGGTGTATATTCATATCTAAACAACACTATTATTTCTGCTCCACGGTCTAGTCCTGAATGTTACCGCCATTATACCTACAGAGCAGTAGCCGCGGTCTGGTTATAATCCACGCGTGGGCAATGATGTCCATATATGCGTTTACCAGGTGTAGGTAATAAATGAGAGTTCGAGCTCACCTGTACATGTACGTGTACATGTACATGTACATCTCCATAGGATTTAGTGTTAAAATCGTGTACGTGTACAAGATTTTAACGGTTTTTTAGGGTGAGCTCGAATTTTTTTAACAGTGGATTGTATCCTAGACGCGCGTAGTTTTACGTACACGTACATGTACCGTTTTGATTGAAATCTGCGGATGAGTTTTCCCCATAGGATTCAGTGTTAAATTGCGAGCAAAAAACCGTTTTGAGAGTTCGAGCTCATCGTCTTGTCGATTCTAACAATCCGCATCCGTACACGATTTTAACACTGAAACCCTATGGAGAGTGTTAAATTGCGAGCAAAAAAAAAGTTTGAGAGTTCGAACTCATCATCTTGCCGATTCTAACGATCCGTGTCCGCACGCAATTTTAACGCTAAAACCCCGTGGTGAGTGTTAAATTGCGAGCAAAAAAACGTTTTGAGAGTTCGAACTCATCATCATCTTGCCGATTTCTAACGATCCGCGACCGTACACGATTTTAACACTGAATCCTATGGGAGGAAACTCGCTTGCGGATTTTAGGTCTGAAATCGACTGGCGTGAAGAGGTGATGTTTGAATCCGCAAAACCCATTGTTGTAGCGTTTCTCGAAGTGAGACTGGCGCACGTTATTGCGAGGTGGGGGTCCTCGACGAGCACTCGATGGAAAATGTTTTGAAACGAAGAGTGTTGTCATTGTCGGTGTGGTTGGAAATTCGCGAGCCCGCTGTCACGTTTTTGATTGATATATATATAGAGGAGAAAAAAAATATAAATAAATAGTTATTTAGAAAATTAAATATATCAAATCGAATAGATAATAAAAAAAAAAATACGTAAATCATGAGCGATTCTCAAACTATTAGAGCGAAGTTTCTTTTAAACATGCTGATGAGAGCATACGCAATATGCGTGAACGAAGAACTACGTCCCATCTTGTTAGAACGATGCGTCGGATGTCGGGATCATCTAGACTTCGATCACGAGGATCATTCGTGTCTGACGATGGGAAGGGAAGATATGGTCGTCATGTATTTCGAACCGGCGTTCGAACGCGTTAAATTCAACGATGTGATCACGTTTTGGAAGAGATTAGTCTTCTGTAAGAATCGAGACAGGCCCACAGATTCGGAAGAACTGAAATTGGCGCGTAGAAGTTTGACTTTAGAAGACAAGGGATGCATCAAGAAATTATTGCTGAACGAAGCATACGTCTAAGTTTTTTTCGTTGATATAAAATAAGGGAGAGTAGAAAATAAAAAAAAATAAATACACACACAAATTTTTTTTTTATCTAATATTAGAAAGAAAGAAAAAAAACACAAAATGAGAACCAAAAATAAATTGTATCCGGCGTTAGTGGACGACGAGGACGAGAAGCCGAACGGCGTTTTGCCGACGGCACCGTCGCTAGAAGAACAAGAAAGAGGAGAGAGGTATTGCATCGATCAAATCAGTAGAATCCAAGAGTATCTAACTCGAGAGAGAGATTCTCGTCATTCTCTCAAGAAGAAGTATTCACGTTTCGTGAAATTCGTGAACGCGATCGACACGACACTCATCACGATTTCTATGGGTTTACACGCGGCCGGCATCAGATTGTTGTCGACCGCAGTCGGCATTCCGATCGTGTTGACCGTAGAAGGAGTGGCCCTCGCCGCCGGATTGTTTAGCACGCTCGGAAACTTTTTGAGTAGGAAATTATATCTGAAGGTGAGGAAACACGACAAGATTCGCGTCTTGGCCGACTCCAAGATCGACACGATATCCGAAATGATCTCTATGGCGTTGAAAGACGGTAGGATATCGGACGGTGAATACTTCGCGATATTGAGCAAGAAAACGAAATACGATGCCATGAAAGAAGCCGTGAGAATCAAGACTCGTCAGATCATCAAGGAAGAGATGAAGGATTCTCTCGTGGAAAAGGGGAGGAAAGAGGACAGGGAGGAATTCAGTAAGATGATAGAACTCAAGAGCAGCGATTGAAAAAAAATATATATATATATATAATAAGAACAGAATTTAAAAAAAAAAAAAATATTAAATTTATATATAAAATAAAAAAAACGAAATTAATTTAAATAACTCTTAAAAAAATGTATTGCGTAAAGTGTAAGAGAGTTACCGAGATGAGTAATTCTAGAGAAGTGCGAACTAAAAATGACAGACGGATGCTTCGCGGAATTTGCGACGTGTGGTTCTGTCAAGACTCGATTCGTCAAACAAAAGAACGCGAGCAAAGGTAAAGGCATCGTGAATAAAATGATCAACAATCTACCTTTCGAAATGCATCTGCCTGGTCACAGTTTCACAGGACCCGGAACGAAATTGAACAAGAGACTCAACGCCGATCTGACTCCCAAATCTTGGAGCAAACCCATGAATAGGGTGGACGCAGCCGCGTATGATCATGATCTGTGCTACGCCGGACATCCCGACACCAAGACTCGCAACAACGTCTGCGACAAAAACATGTTGGGTAGATTGAGAGGCATATCGAATCCGACCAGGAGAGAGAAGATGGAATGTTCGCTGGTCGGCAATCTGATTGGTGCGAAACGTCAATTCGGATGGGGCATTCAAAAAAAAAAGTGCATCTGAAAAGAAGAAGAAGAAACGATTATTGACGAGCGAATTTGCCGAGGAGTTACACAAACCCATAGTGCGTAAATTTCGAAAGAGAAGGGTGTTCGTGAAGGGTCTGGATGACATTTGGTCTGCCGACTTGGTCGACATGAGATCGTTTTCGAGGTGGAACGGGGGCGTCAAATATCTATTGACGGTCATCGACGTGTTTTCTAAATACGGTTGGATCAGAGCTTTGAAAAATAAATCAGGACCTTACGTCGCCGAGGCTCTGAAGAGCGTGTTCGACTCGTCTTCTCGAAAACCGAGTAAATTGTGGGTGGACAAGGGAAAGGAATTCTACAACAAGGACGTTCGTCGATTGGTAGACCTCTACTTGATCGAAAATGAAGAGAAAGCCAGCGTGGTGGAACGTTGGAATCGAACGATGAAGGAGAAGATGCACAGATACTTCACGGCGAATTCGACCAAGAAATACATATACGCTCTGAACGGTCTGGTGAAAGATTACAACAACACGCGACACAGATCGATCAAGATTACTCCCGCGGAAGCTAGCGATCCTCAAAACGAAAAACAGGTCTACGCGAATCTATATCCCGAGAGATCTAAGATCAGGAAGAAGTCTAGAACGCCGAAATTTGAGGTCGGCGATCGAGTGAGAATCTACGCTTATAAGAAGCACTTCGAAAAGGGTTATACTCCTCGATGGACCTCGGAAATCTTCGTGATCATCAAAATATTTCACACTGATCCGGTGACTTACGAAATCGAAGCTTTGGATGGAGAAGAGATCATCGGAAAGTTTTACGAACAACAATTACCGAAGACGAAGTTTTGATGAAGAACACAAATTTTTTTTTTTATTTACTCTCTTTGACATTTTCTTGTTTACACACACATATATATAAGAGAGAAAAAAAAAATAATAATAAAAAATAATTAAAAACTATTTTTTTAGATAAAGAAAGCAAGTGAATTAATAAACAAAAAAACCCCTAAAAATCCTTTAAAATGACAAATATACTAGATATAGCACAAAGCATAGTGAAAGATGAAAGTATTCAAGAATATGAGGGTCACGAATATGAACCAGTAACCGGAACGAGTTTGAACAATGCGGGAGAGATAAGAATCAACGTCGAAACTCAAGATCTATTCGTACATCCTAGCGAAAGTTACATAGTGGTGCAGGGACGTCTCACCAAGGAAGATGGGATCGACTACGCCGACGACGACATGGTTACTCTTGCCAATAATGGCATCATGCATCTATTCAGTAACATAAAATACATGCTATCCAGACAAGAGATAGAATCTGTTTTTCATCCCAGTCAGGCCACCATGATGTTCGGACTCTTGACGTATCCTGATGATTTTTCGAAATCCAGAGGACTTAATCAGTTGTGGGTGAAAGACACCGTCGGCCCTGCTAGCGCCGGCGCTGCCACGATATTCGACTACGTCGTCAAGACGTCCAGACCTAAAGGAACGTTTTCGTTCAGGATACCTTTGAAACACTTCTTCGGATTCGCGGACGATTACAACAAGATCATGTACGGATTCAAACACAAGCTGACGTTGATTCAAAAGGGAAACGATGACGCAATAGTGAAACTCACCATGACCGATGCGGGTAAGATAACTCTACACAAGATATCGTGGTTCGTTCCGCACGTGGATCCTTCGATCAATGAGAAAGCGTGTCTCTACAAGATCATAGAATCCAAGAGTAAATTACCCGTGGGATTTAGAATGAGACAGTGCGACACGAATAGCATTCCTCCCTCCATGAATCACTTCGATTGGAGATTGACGGTGAAATCCGCTTCCGAGAGACCGCGTTTCATCGTGGTTGCATTTCAGACTGATAGGGACGGGTCTCAGGAAAAGAATGCGTCGCTGTTCGATCACTGCCATTTGAGAAACATGCAAGTGTTTCTGAACGCCACGAGATATCCAGCAATCGATTACAATGCGTCGTTCGACAAGAACAATTTCTCCAGACTGTACGGCGACGCCGCTGATTTTAGAAAGAAGTATCACGGTCTAGACAAATTGATGAGCAATCCCAACATATCTCCCGGCGAATACAAGTCAATGTATCCCATGTTCGTGTTCGACGTCAGTAAGCAGAGTGAACGACTCAAGTGTAGCGTGTTAGACATTCAGATCAAGATGCAATTCGATAGGAATGTGCCGAGAAAAACCGAAGCCTTCACCCTGGTCCTGTCGGACAGAGAATTACAATTCGAATCGGACGGAAATAAGATGTCGATCATTCGATGAGAGATGAGTGTGTGAAAAAAAAATTAATGAACGTTAAAAATGTGGATGTAAGATTAATTAAAAACTAAAATCTCGAAAACAAAATGGATGTTTTTGACACGAAAACAACAAATCATCTGTTCACTTCAGATTACTACGACGTCAAAATAAAATACTTGGAAAAATGGATTCAAATTGAATATGAAGAATGTAACACAAAAAAAGGATGGAATAGTTGTGATTTTAACGAATATCGTTTAAAAGAAAAAGAAGAGTTTGATCTCATAAAATCTAACGAAGAAATTATAAAAAATACAATTTTAAAATGTCGCAAATGTAAGAAACGTCAAATAAAAATCAAATCTCAACAAACTAGATCTGGTGATGAACCAACAACCGTATTCGCAAAGTGTATAAATTGCAATCATAAATGGATAGAAAATTAAAAAAAAAAAATAATGTGTGATTATTAAAACACAAAAAAACAAAAAAAAAGTAATGAGATATAGAGAGATTGAACATCTCTCTATATCTCATTACTTTTTTTTTGTTTTTTTGTGTTTTAATAATCACACATTATTTTTTTTTTTAATTCATTATTTTTCACGCGTTCTCTGTTTGTTCAAAGGATCCAGTTCGATCAGTAGACTCACCACGGAAGTGGCAGCTTCGGGATTATTGGTTTTTGTGACGAAATTAATCCTGTCTCCGGCGTTCACTTTGAGAGGCATGCCGAACGTGCTAACATTCGCGTGTTGATTCTCAGTCTTTTCGACGCTGTATCTCTTATCGCTCTCCACACCATTCACCATGAGATTGATGACCGCTCTGTTATTCAAATCCGAGGAAGCCAGACTCATTCAAAGGATTTCACCTCCCAATGGCATGGGATATCCCACCTGACTGTGTTTCGATCCGCTACCTCCATTTCCGAAAGACCACTTGGCTTTTCCCTCATCTAAGGCGCCGGCCTCTTCGGCCCACACGGTGGTCAATTGTCTAGCATATTTGACTTTCTCCACCACCGAAATCAGGGTGCAGGCATCTGTCATGTTCACGGGATCCGATAGATTCGTGAGCGCGTGTCCACCCATGTCTAGTTTACCTTCCATGATGTCGCCCTTTCTCTAGACCGAGTTGTCGTCCACGTACTTCCTGCTTACCACGCTGGAATCGAATTTGGGATCGTGATCGAGACCGAATAAATTGTGACCGTTCATGTTGATGCCACCCTCCATGGTTCCGCCTGATTCTTTGTTCAGGTAGAGATCGTCCACTTGTGATTCTAGGTATTCTTGCGATTGTATCATGGCAGAATCCACATAGCCCTTGTTGACCGCGGTTGAGTCCGCATCCGCGTTGTCGATCTTCGACAGATTCAATATCTTGTGGAATCCCGCATTCAGATCCGATTTCATTTCTCGTCCGTCAGACTTTCTCTGTTCCAGATCTACATAGTGTTTGGTCGGCACGTCCTTGGGGTTCGTGGGAGCGGCCACGTTCGTTATCTTGTTATAATTGGCGTTCAATTCCCCAAGTGTATCGTTTTCGTAACGTATTTTTTTCTCAGGTGTTCGCTGAATCTCACGTGAGAGTCGTCCGCGTATTTCTTGGTCCTGGCATCGGTGGGATCTTCGGGATTCGCGACGTTCACCAAACATTTGGATTTCAGATCGAGATCGTCGGTCATGGTTTTATCCACGTAATTATCCAGCAGGGTTCATTCGAAATCGGCGTTCCCCCTGTCGACGTATTTTTTAGTCGCAGCATCTGCGAGATCTATCGGCTCAGGAAGATTGTAGAGCTTCTTATCGTTCATGTTCAAAGGTTCTTCTCGAGGTTCGTATCTCCAACCTCGTAACCATCGTCGACTTCGAACGTCTTCCTCTTCTTTCTCGGGTTGACTTTTTTTTCGTTGTCACTTCTACCAAATTTATCGACTGGCATGTTGTTGTGGGATTTTTTTTGTTTTTTAGAAAAAATATGTTCAAACGCAGTTTATTAAAAATGAACTATGTTATTTTATTTTTCGTTTTTATTCGATTAAAATTTTTTTAAAATAATTTTTTTATCTTTATATATACTATAAAAAAAAAAAAAATCTCTCTCTAATGTAAATCATTGAGAATGTCTTGAAATTGATCTCCTTCAGACCATCTCTTGAGAACGTAGAGACATAGGTGACCGCAAAACACTTGATCTGGTGATTGCACTCGTTCCGTGTTGTAATGAACCATCGATTTGTTGAAATAGTTCTTTATTTCTTTCAGCGGTGAGATTCTGTAGCTGTCGAAATAATAATTCTTCTTCTCCCTGTTCTTGAACCACGCCACCCAGTGAGTGCCTTCACCCGATGAATCATCTACATTTAAAATTCCGCATTCCAATTGTCGAGGTCTTCTCTTCAGCAAGGCATCTCTGGAAAACACTCCTAGAAAATCTTTGATTTTCAAATCTTTTGCCGCATTCGACAGATTGATGTTGGATAGGGGTTCGTTGGGTAAGACGACATCTTCTACGGATATCTTTATTTTCTTATTCATAAATAAGTATATATTTTTTTTATTTATTTTATTATAATTTACTAAAAGTGACGTTATTTTTTTTCTATTTTTTTCTTTTTCTTTTTAAACTAACTTTCTCGATGTCACTATCGATTTCTATAATTTTGAATTCGTCTAATTCCTCTTGATTTTCTGGAATCCAATCATCCACATTCATATCGTCTATAGTTAGTTCCGCAGTCCAATGTCCGAGTGCCAAAGTGCTTATTTTATCGTTTAATATGAATTTCTTGTCGTCGTTGGCCGTCAGCGAAATCTTGTTGACTATTTTGGTATACAAGTCGTGATTTTCGCTTCGAATCGATTTCATAGTCTTATACACTGGACCACTTCCTAACAGACAATCTTTATACTCTTGGAAAGAGATGTTTTTCTTCACCACGCACGCTTTAACTCCTTTGCACTTCTTGATCTCTTCATCATCTTCTAGACGATAAGCATAGAGTTTAGGTGTCGAGCCCACGAATTCGACGATCTGTTTACCGCCGCTCTCGTCCTTAAATTTACCCAACACCTTCTTGTTGTCATTCAATTGAATGTTGGATGGGTGATCGACAGGATAATTGCTCGTGTCGAACCAATTGGCCACGGCCAGAGATATATCTCGGTAGACGTCTTTCGTCTCTATCTCGTAAACTAAACTGTCCGTGTCGGTGAACAGTAGTTTGGCTTTGTCGCCAAATTTTCGTTTGACATAATCATAGTGAAACTCGTACATCAATCTAAGATGATCGGTCTGAGATAATACGGTTTGTCGAACTTCAGGTGCGTCTTTTGCATGTGAACTGCCACTAGATTTTCATCGAATATGGTTCGGTGTTTGTAATTGGGTTTCGCCACTAATGTTTTAGCTCTTCTCAGACATGATGAGTCGAACGTCGGTTCTCTTCCTGATGTTTTCCATTGATTTACCGTACACGCAGTTGTTCATGAGTTTGAAGAAATCTTTTTTGAAATCGTTCTCGGCTCGAGTTCTGAGATTCGTGTTGAGATCGATGTATTTTTTCATCCAAGGCTCTTCGTCGAATCGAATGATGCGATGTATGTTGACTAATTTCATCCCATAATCGACGTACTGTTTCAAATTCTCGCTGTAGATGACGTAGTTACGTTTGTTAAATAAATTGGGAATGAGTTTTTCCTCGTCTCCCTCGTTCGGTTCCATTCATTCGGGAGCCAGTGGATAATCGTTATGTAGATCGTGTAATTCTTTCGGATAGTTCAAATCGACTTCTAAAATGCAAGGATAGTCTCACCATTTTTGCATCTCTTCCGGTTCCTTCACCCATTCGAAATTTCCAATCAGTAAAGGATGACTCATAGCCCAACCATACAGATTATTAGCGTCACAATACTGTATGTTTTAGTCGACCGTTTCGAATCGAAACCTTCTTTCATGTAGGGATTGTTAGCTTCAGAATGTCTGTGGGAGATCATCGATACGCCACCTCTCGCAGCCCTTTCGAACATGAGCAACATGTCCACATCGGATAATAATTCCAATTGGACTTCGGTGGTCTTCAACAGAGCGTCCCACACCAAACCGGGTGTGGTGAAATACCAAGTGGGATCCAGATCGTAATTTCGACAACAGACGTCTCGAAAATTTTCGAACACGTCTGCCAAGAGTAGAACGTCGGTCTTCAGATAGAGATCGTGATAATCTCTCATGGTTTTCATATCAAATGATTTCCACACATTTTTAGCATGTTCGTAATTCTCGTCGGAAATGTCGGATTTGTATAATTTCGAATAGAAATCTTCTTTCAAAGGTAGTGTGGTGTCTTCAAATCTCTTTAGATCGTTCATGTAATCGTAAGGATAGACTCCTTTCCTCAACATGACGTCTACTCGTTCTTCGAAATGTTCGCTCGTGATTTTAAATTTATCCTTGCTCATGTTATCGACTAATTTTTCCAGAGCGGTCGACATGAATTTAAAACTGTCGATGAAACATATGGCTCTTCGAATGAATTTCGTTTTTTCTTCCAACGTCTCTCCGTCGATTACTCTTTTCTCCTCCATGAGCTTCCATTTCATGAAGGAAATGTATCTTTCTTCGCTGTTCACGATGCAATTTAATTCTTCGTGTGAGGTGCCGAGATTTTTCATGAACAGATGACTGTCGTAACCCGAGGGATTGTGAAACATCACCGGATAGAAAGCAGCATCTCGATATTTTAAATTACACTTGCTGTGAGCCGGACCATGATACAGACCCGTGTAATGATTGTGGTCTCTGACCTTCCTATTTTCCATCGAATTCTCGTCGAACGATTGTCTGCATATGTGACATTCAGTGGCTCTGTTATTTTCGTCCTACTGCTCTCGCGTGATGATCATTTTTGCCGGAGTTTTGAATTTGTCGTATAACATTTGAAGTTTCCATTCTAACTCTTCAACGAACCTTTGAGCCACGTCATCGTCTTCGCACTGTTTCGTGTAGGTGAAGGGACCCATGTCATGTTGCGAGTCGAAAGCGCATTTCACGTAAATGCAATAGCCCGAAGGTATGTGTTTTTGATATCTTTCGACATAACTTTGAAGAGCATTGGGTTGACAGGAACTCATTTTCGTGGTGAAACATTCAAAATCGGCGTACATGACGAATGGTACTTTTAACCTTCTATTGTGATTTTCAAACTTCACGATGGTGTTGGGTTTGGGCATTTCGACGGCGACACCTTGATTTTCGTTGCAATATTCCTGATGTATCGCCAACGAGTCTTCACTGTGAAACAAGTTCATGCAATTGTAACATAAAGATATCTTTCCGTTATGATTATTATTTTGTTTCGACAGTAACCATCTCGGATGTTTAACCCAACAATAATGACGATTGTCACCATTCGAAATCAATAATAAAATAATCGTCTTTTCTCTTCCGAGATACGAAGTCAGTCTGAGAGGACGGATCTTCCGTTTTTCGTCGTCGTATCCCAAGACGTTCACCGCAACGGTGGGATTTTGAGCCTCGAAACATTCGATGTGTTTTAACTGCGTTGGAAAAGTCACTCCGGTCCAGTCGAGATTTTTAGAAGTTTCCTCGTACTGAGAAACTGTATCGAAGTTTATTTTGACAGGGTATAAAGCGGATGTGACTGCCCATTTAAAACACTGATCATCATTATTTTTCACGTTGATCACGGCGTATTTCTTAGCAAGGAAATACGGTAATTTCACGTAGGAAGACCCTTTCAACAAATCATTTTTAGTTATGTGAATTTCGAGTTTCAACATCTCATCGAACGTCCAATTACTACCTTCATGTTGATAATTCGCGAGAGACGTCAACATCTTGTCTTTCATCTTTTCGAAAACGTCCGATAAATCTGAACCTCGAAATACGGGTTCGACATTAGATCTGAAATATGCATTTTTCATGATGCTCTCGCCGGACTTCACGTCGATTTTATTCATCACGCAATGGAGTATCATCTTAATTTTTAGTCCCACGTTCATGTATTTGCAAAACAAATCCAATACCTTTTTCTTCACCCGTTCCATGAACAATTTCGGATCGATTTTCTTCAACGAGGGAACCACGTCAAAAGTTTTAAAAATGCCTTTGATTGCACTCCCCCGTTCCATGGACTTCGATTGAAATAGTTCTGCAGTGAGTCGTGCTAGATATTCTTCTCCTTTCCCTTCGTCTATTGCTCGTTGAAGTTCACTCGATATATCTCATTTGCCTAGAATCTGATGTGCATCACTCGTTTTCGTTTTTCTTTTCTTTTCTTTGGAAACTTGAAGTTCTTCTTCAACGGCTTTTCATTTAGTCATCTTCTTATTTTTCACAATTGAAACGTTTTTGGTTTTTTTCGACGTCAGCATTTCGATTCCTTTTACTATCTTTTTCTTCTTCTTCTCATTTTTCACAACCGATGCATTTTTTGACGTCATTGCTATCGGCATTTTGTTTGCCTTTCCATCGTTTCGCAAATGTTTCTGTATGACTTCAATCATTTTTGATTTAGTCCTATGATTTCTGAAATGTGAAATTTTTAATAGTTTACCAATCTCGTTTAACTGAGGTACGGTTTTCTCATTCAAATTTTCCAATTTTTTTTTATCTGTTTGTTTCATTTTGTAAGAATACTTTTTTTTTTTGGAATTTTGTATTAAATAATTTGTCAAAAAAGTTTTGCTTTTTTACTCTTTTTATATATATATAATAGCAAAAAAAAAAAAAGTTAAATTTTAAAATTCAATTTTTTAATACAAAATTTAAAATAAACATTATTTGTAAGAATTCATAAAAAAACCAAATAATCGATCATGACAACAACACCTAAAAGATGCGAATTGAAATTGAAACGAGACGAAAAGTATGAGAAATCCAGTTTTAATATCTATACATTACAACCACACGATCCCATCGAATTGAATGAGGTCGAGATGATGGACTTAGAGTGCTACTACCACAAATATCGTTTGAAAGTGGATGAAGCCGCGCTCGATTTGTTTTACGAGTACCAAAGCGAACTGCTGATTAATATCATCATCGCCGAAGACAGAGAATTTGACAGGGGTGATTTATTGTTGTCCTATGGAGGTTACTTATATCCAATAATCTCACCCGAACTTGTGAAGAAATCGGGTGGTGAGAGCGCATTCGCCTATGAAAAAATACTCAAAAGAGTAAAGATGAACATTCACACCATTTTTGTATGTGGAAAAATGACGAATGTCAACTTGCTAATAACGGACTTGGAAATATAAACAATAGAGAGATTGAAATTAAAAATTTAACTTTTTATATATATATATAAAGAGAAAAAAAAAACTTTTACTAAAAAAATTTTTACATTAAAGAAAATTAAAAATTAAAAAAAACAACTTTTTTATATATATAAAGAGCAAAAAAAAATAACAAACTTTTTTTAACAAATTATTATTTAAATACAAAATTTAAAATATACATTATTTGCAAGAATTCGTAAAAAACAAAAAAAAAACAAATAATCGATCATGAAGACAACAACACCTAAAAGATGCGAATTGAAATTGAAACGAGTCGAAACATATAAGAAATTCGGTCATAAAATCTATAGATTACAATGACACGATCCCATCGAATTGAATGATGTCGAGACGAAGGGCTTAGAGCACAAATACGAGAAATATAAGATGCCTCTGAAATTGGACGAAGCCGCGCTCGATTTGATTTATGAGTACCAAAGCGATCTGCAGAACATCGTCATTGCCGAAGATAGAGAATTCGACAAGGACGATTTGTCGTTGTCCTATGGAAATTACATATTTCCAAACATATCATTCGAACTCGTGAAGAAATTGGGTGGTGAGAGCGAGTTGACCGATGTAAAAAAACTCAAAAGAGTAAAGATAAACATTCAACACGTTTTTGAAAAAGGAGAAGACACGAGCGTCAACATGCTAATAACGGACTTGGAAATATAAACAATAGAGTGATTGATTTTTAGCGAAGAAAAATGAAAAAAAAAAGTAATGAGATCATCTTTAGATCTCATTTACTTTTTTTTTTTTTTTTTTTTTTTGTTTTCCTTCTTCTTCACTATCATCATAATATATTATAATAACGTTTCCTTTTCTCTCAGTTTTCAGCGTCGATTCTTCTTTTTCTTTTTTTCTTTTTCTTTGTGATGTGATACGTTTATGGTAACATTTTTGTTTATCCGAATCATAATTATGAACGAATGTTGTGCATCTCTTGGCAACACTCGCATCGTTACCATTCTCTTCAGAAGGTAGTGGTGACCGTGGAAAGCATCGTCTCATTCTCAACCGTATATCCCGTGCTTTATCTATCTCTTTCCTTAGATATCCATCATTAGCGTCTAACCATTTTTTTATTTCTTCGCTCTCTGGCTCGCGATGTTTGTCATTATCGTGAAATTCATCCAGGTGATAAATTCTCCACCTTGTCATCCTGATGATAAAATTATTTCTCCACCTTTTTAATAATTTTAAATATATTATTTTATACTTTCTATGATTTTATATATTTTATATATAATTTTATATTTATAATAACATATTCAAAATCGGTATGTTCTTAAACGGCGAATTCTCACCGAGCAACAAACCCTTGCCAAGTCGCTCGATGTTCCGTCCACTCTTCAGATAGAGACTGTTTCCTCTCAGAGAGTTGCCACCTCTAACGGGTTCTAGATACAATCCTTTACCGCTGTCGTCTATGTGGACGTGGCACACGGCTCCTCCCTTCTTCAAAAACAGTCCGCTGCCACCCATTAATTTCTCAACTGCTGAACTAGCGAGTCCCATGAGAGCTCCCACGCCGAGAGTCTTTCCAAGAAAGGGTAGCGCCTTTGCGGCGAAGGGTAATGCTTTTGCGGCTATTCCTGCCAATAGCAGTAGGAAACCACCTTTCATTCTCAAATTGTATCTCAATTGAGCAGGACTCATTCTCACCGTCAACCCTCTTCCATCGCGAATCGCTTTCTCCATCCTTTTGATTTGACTTCTGGTCCAGGCGATCGAATCCTGACCGCCTCTCGTCAGATCTTCGTGAGTGAATTTGAATCTCACCGCCTCGCCTCGAGTTGTTAATGCTCTCTTAAGTTTCTTCTTCTGTCCTGCGGATATGTTCACGTTTTTTTTTCACCTATTCTGTCATAATTCTGTTTGTTTTTTAAATATATTTACTTCAATTGTTTCTTGTTTAATAATTATATTAAAATAATTTTGTAAAAATTAATATTACCGTTTATTTTATTTTTGTTATCTATATATATAATATTTTTTTTTTTTTGCTTTTATATTTCTCTTATGTGAAATCGTATCGTCACTCTCTCTCCGCGAAGATCTAACAGTTCACCATTTTGATCCGTCAACGTGGTTTTGAGACTATACAACGTCTCTAAAATCACTGGTAGATAAACTAAATTTCGAGGTCGCTCCACGATCTTATAACCCGGCGACACATTTGGAAAGAAGGAATAGATCGTTGGCTGAGCGCTACCATTCACGTAGCTTCCAGCAATCACGTCCACGTTCACCAGAATGCTATTGACAGCAAGAATGTCGACCGTATATTCAGATGCCACGTGGCCTCGATACATCTTTCGATCGAATCCCAACATCTTGCCTATAGAATCGTCCGTGTTGAAATCCACACGAAAATTATCTTCCAAATCCAACATCGTCTGTAAGGTATTAGGATTGGGAGCGAGTCTGATCTTGTTTCTTCCCTTTCCATCCGTCTTCATTCGCGTCTGAATGAAATGGTTCAAATCGTCTATGTCATAACTCCCTTTGGGAATTCGAATCTCCAACCACTCCGTCGGAATACTTGAACGAGTTATTCTTTTCGGTGACGTTGGGAAAAGAATAACAAGTCTCCAGATTCACCAAAGCCATCTCGTATCTTTTCTCTCTATTCAATTCGATTGAAGGTTCGAATTTCGTAGCCAATCTAGTCGAATCGCCACTCACCACGATTTGAATGGATTGTTTCGCAGCCGTATTCTCAGCTATCCGTTCTAACAATTCTCCATGTTCGAACATTATATTTTAATTTTTATTTTTTTATTCAAAACTAATTATTTGAAGATTTATTATTTTTCTAATTTTTATTTTCGCGCTCTATCTTATTATTATTACCATCGGAAACATAAAACTCGTCGAATCCGCACCGATATTTTCCGTGATTAAATTCCCTCGTCAAAAGTCCACCATCCCAAACCTCTTGCAGAATCTCCTGAATTCCGCAGCGCTCATGTCGTTTGCGACGTGATCGCCGTAGATGTGATTGAGATTCTTGAGATCTTGGCGAAAGAGACATAGAAAATTAGCGTTCTCCCTTATCATCTGTCTGGGCAATCGAAAATAATTCTGCGACAGGTAGAAACAGTCCACGTTGCTGTGTCGACCCCTAACGTAATACGATTCACATCGGTTCTGTCTCTCCAAAAGCAGATCGTCGAAAATCATGAGATTCTTATCTTCCGATTTCAGTTCTCTAGGATCCGGACCTTCGCTAGCGTTCTCATAAAATCGACACTCGACGTTCGAAGATGCATTTCTCTTCATCAGCTCCGTCGCCGCGCCGTCCAAAATGGTCGAGAGCGGAGCTCCACACTTGTCGAATTCCTCCCTACTGTCAAAGATTCTGGCTATGACGTCCTTGGGCAATCAGCGATCCATGCACTCTCGAAGCAATCTGTATTCGGGTTGAAACAAGCTCTTGCCAAACACGAACAATCTGTCGTAATCCAACCAGTCGGGTCGGGACAACAGATTCATCAACAGATTGGTCTTTCCACAATTATATTTTCCCACTATCAAACCTCTTATGCTCTTGGGAAAGGACTCGTTATTCGACCTCTTGGTCGCGGCGTCGTTCCAAGACATATCTTTAATGTTCATCTTTGTTTTATTTTTTGTCTGTTATTTTAGATTCTTTTCAAACACAAATTTTTTATGTTTTTCAAACTCTGTTTTTAATGTTATTATTTATTTATATCGCACCGTCGCGAGTTCTCTTCAATCCGGATCCACTCGTCATTTTGACTAAATCTTGTATGGGCACCACGGCATCCTTTAAATCTTTCCAATTTTTCGGCGTTCGCTCTAACGCAGCTCGCTTCGCCGGCGGACTGATCAACTTGTCGATCAACGCGTCGGCTGCCCTCTTGCCAGCTGCAGAAGCTATCCTACCACTGGCTTCGGAAGCGGCTTTCTTACCAGCATCCAAAGCCGTCTTCTTACCGACCTCAAACGCGGTCGATGCGAGTTTTCTACTCGCATCGCCCGTGAACGCTCGCATTATAGAATCGACGATGCCAGAACCGCCTCGAACGTAAGTCCTGACGTATCCCCTGTTCTTTATCACCAACATATTTTATTTTTATGATATATTTTTGTTTTTTTTTCACTGGTAAATCGATTTGTCGTTTTTAAATACTTTTATTATTCTAGTGTAAGAATTTACTGTTTTATTTTTTGTTTGTTTGTTTGTTTGTTTGTTTCTCTCTCTCTACTTATTATTATATACACATCAATCCTTCAATTCGTTCATCAGCCTTTTATACTGGTTTTTATTCAAAACCTTCTGTCTCAACAATTCGTCAGATACGGCAACTATCTGATTATCTAATCCCGTGTTACCAGCCTGTCTGCTCGCCATCAACAAACTCAATCTCTGAGACAGAGCGTCGGGATCGCTCGGAAGAAAAACAGCGGTTTTCACCCCTTTGCCGGTCACCGATTCGAGGAACTTCTTGTTCATCTCCCATATGGGCTTCACTATTTTCGTCCACTTGTAACCTCTGTTGGCTTTGGGTCTCGTCTCTCTGGCATCGTTATTTCTATTCATGGCGTGGGTCTGAACTAGAATGTCGCCGTAATTGTCGAAATCCTGTTCCGTGAAATCTCCAGGCTTGTCGTAAAGGAGCAATCTCCGCAGACCATCGGTTACTTTATATTTATTCGAATCCACGATCAATTCATCATCGTCCATTTCCACCACCGTATCACCTACAAAAGTTCTACCCTCAGAATCCTTATAAATTCCACACGACTGATCTCTCTTACCGCCATCATCATCGGACGATGCGATGCTACTAGGAGGCAACGAACCCATTCTCAAAGAACTCTCCTTTATGGGTCTCAATTCTCCTTCCTGCTTCGCTCTTGACCCTCCGTCACGGAGTTAAATATTTTTGTGGCTTCGCGTCTGAGTTCCATCTCACCGAGACGTCTGCTTCTCTCAGCAGCCTGAATGTTCTTCTTAGAACCTTCATACTCGGCTAAAATTCGATCTCGGCGTCTAGGATCCATCTGGAAAAACATCTTTCGTTTTAATTGTTTTTATTTATTTTCAAAATTAAATGTTTAATTATATTTTTATGTTTTTGTGTTTTAAGTAATAAAAAAAAAACTCTTTCCGTCTTAATATAATATATAATAATCTGAAAATATTCACATCTCAAACTGACTGTGTTAATTGAAGTTTAAAAAAATACGTTTAAACAGTACATGACAAACCGGTTTCTGATTTAACGCATTTTGACAGTAGTGTTTACATTTTGTCAAAAGATCTTCATTCATTCACACATCAATTCACCGAGTGTCGAATTAAGAGAGAATCCTTTTTGATGACTGCGATTGCTATCATGAATATATTAAAAATTTTACCACTCAAAACCTAATTGAGCGGAAAATGCGTTTTAAATATTCCGATAAGTGTTTTAAACGAACGCTTAACAGTCAATCTCTCAATCAAGGCGAAACACAAATATCTATTACAGATCAACTCCCCTTCGAACAAAAAAACCCTCAAAATCAATTTCTATCCGTCCCATCAACAGAAAACATCAATGTCTATAATACAGACTATATTCATAATCGACTCTTTTTGAACAAAAAACCTCATTCACTCATTACGATAACATGTGTTAGTTTTTTTTACTTCAGGAAGACGTGACTGGGTTCGCGAATTTCCAACCACACCGACAACGACAACACTCTTCGTTTCAAAACATTTTCCATCGAGTGCTCGTCGAGGACCCCCACCTCGCAATAACGTGCGCCAGTCTCACTTCGAGAAACGCTACAACAATGGGTTTTGCGGATTCAAACATCACCTCTTCACGCCAGTCGATTTCAGACCTAAAATCCGCAAGCGAGTTTCCTCCCATAGGATTCAGTGTTAAAATCGTGTACGGACGCGGATCGTTAGAAATCGGCAAGATGATGATGAGTTCGAACTCTCAAAACGTTTTTTTGCTCGCAATTTAACACTCACCACGGGGTTTTAGCGTTAAAATCGCGTGCGGACACGGATCGTTAGAATCGGCAAGATGATGAGTTCGAACTCTCAAAACTTTTTTTTGCTCGCAATTTAACATTCTCCATAGGGTTTCAGTGTTAAAATCGTGTACGGGTGCGGATTGTTAGAATCGACAAGACGATGAGCTCGAACTCTCAAAACGGTTTTTTGCTCGCAATTTAACACTGAATCCTATGGGGAAAACTCATCCGCAGATTTCAATCAAAACGGTACATGTACGTGTACGTAAAACTACGCGCGTCTAGGATACAATTCAGTGTTAAAAAAATTCGAGCTCACCCTAAAAAACCGTTAAAATCTTGTACACGTACACGATTTTAACACTAAATCCTATGGAGATGTACATGTACATGTACACGTACATGTACAAGTGAGCGCGAACTCTCATTTATTACCTACTACCAGGTGATAGAAGTCAGCAGCAGCAAAATTCTAATTAATGAAGCACCGGGTTGTTGGTATGACTACAAAATATTTGAATTCAAGTTACCCGCCTTGAAATGTTGCACAATGTCATTACAATAACTACTCCAACAGATTCTCGAGCAGTGAAGGTATGACAATACTTAATATTTAAATTAGAGTTACCCACCTTGAAACATGTCACTCGGAAATGATGCAACCCCCGAAACTAAGCAACCTTGGGAAAATATATTCCTCAATAAACGTTTAAAACATTTCACTGACATTTTACATTATTGTTGAATATTCCAGATCGAGAGTGTGATTTGCTGACTTTTTGGCCCCAAAAAATATAATTGACTACTGGTGTGTTTTTGTTGGGAATTCCCTGAAAATATGTGCACTTTGAGCGGCACTTCCCTTCCTGTCGGTTTTTCTCTCTTATTTGTTGCATGACCCCCTGTTTTGGGGCCAGAAAAAAGTTGTCTAAAAGGCTATACTAGACAAAAATATTTGAATGCCAAATTTAAAGTGATGCGATCATCTTTTTGTCGCCTGAACATTTTAATGGTCGCATATGAGAAAGTATTTAGTATTGTGATACCTGTACATGGCGCTTCATCAATTAATTTTTTGATGATTATTCCTATAATTAGAGTGTGGAATCTAATATTTCGTACGTGGAAAATATTGCCACCCAAGGAAAGTCAGCAGGCCGCCGTACTATACTGATCTAACGCCCAACCCCAATAAAGATTGGAATTAACTCTGCCAGGGTTTCGGTTTGCATTGAAAAGTTGTCCCCAGTCTGATGTTTGTTTATTTCTGATTTATTTAAGAACTGAATGCAATTTTTATAATCTTTATTGGAGTATGAACGTGTGGGAATGGGAACAAATTATGTATGAATCCCGAATTCCCACACGTTCATACTCCAATAAAGATTATAAAAATTGCATTCAATTCTTATAATTACATTCCGTAACTGTTTAAACTACTTTTTTACCAAACAACGACGTAGAAAGACAACATAAAACATGTACGAACGAACGAGAACGAAAAGACAAAGCGCACAACTCTGAGTCACTAAAGAAACAGCAGCGGAGTTGATCACTGCGAGAGGCGCTAAAAGTTAAAAACCCGCCCAAACACCGCCCGAATTGCATTCTGTCAACTGCGCTCTACCGTAAATGCGGATCAAAGTTCGAACAAATGTATTCAGTGGAAAATGAATTACATTTGGTCATGACGTTTTCATCCAGCTGACCAATGGGAATTGAGTATTTGGACCCAAAACGTATAACTACATTAACAATGTAATTATATACGTATATACAAACTATTATTTTTAGATATGATTTTCTTTCCCAGAATTGCCCATTATCAATTTAGGCCGACATGACTTCAAACTGGGCGGATATGACATTGACCTCGGACGATATGAAACAACTCAGAGTTGGTGCCCTTGATGCGTCGTTACTTGGCGCATCCAAATTATTTACTTCGAAACCGTTGACTGTTACTCGTCGAACGCAATCAGGGCAACAGATGTTACCAGTACCAGGAATAATGGAGTAACTTATATTGTGAGAAGTTGATGATGTCAATAAGTAAGGATTGGGTGAATGAGGGGAGAGTGAAGATAGATGTTCAGAAAATACAACGCAAACTGATAGGCGCAAGCGGGTATTTGTCGAAGTGGGAAAAGAGATAGCCTAGCCGCGACGTTCGGACAGCTGTACTAGGAGTAGAAGCAACTTCAGACTTGGTGAAAAGATGAAAAAAAATAACACCCAGAAAAATGTAACAAATATGGTAAACTGCAGTCTCAGGCTGATATGAAGTTACCTCTGGCTAATATCTCGGCCGATATGAAACTAATCAAGTAATTACCTCAAAATACTACAGTCACCTGATTTGGGTCGTTGAATTCCGCCTCGTTGACGAAACCAGATCAGCCAAGGCGTCTTGATTGATCTGACTGATATGGTTTCGTTAACGAGTCGGAATCCAAAGACCCAAATCAACTGGCATTGAAATGACTTCCTTTTTATATGACGACGAAAAAATTGAGCACGATATCAGAAATATGAACAAAAACGAAAGTATGGATCTTTGTTCGAAGTTTCCAGGTCCAAGACACGTGAGTTTTTATTCCGCGTTTGTAAAATTGTCTCTTCGAAAATATCCGAACGTCAGTGACGCCACAGGAGGCTCGTTTGACACGGTTGGCCCAGACACGATACGGATTTGGACAGCATGGGACCTTCTGGCTAGCCAGAATTGATGGACAATCCATTGTGTTATTGAGGGGATACCTCTAATAGCTATATAATAAACGTCAATCACTGTATTAATTATCGCTTTGTTGACGTTTTATTTGAATATTTCATAGACAACCAATTTTCTCTTGAGATATTATATTTCAGATTTTTGTTTCGGTCTGTTTTATTTTTCGCTCTACAGGCGTGCGTCGGTGGTATTCATTCTGGGGTCGTTCTGCTGACTAGCATGTGGGGTGAAGTGTCTTGCATAAGGATACCCCACAAATGTATTGGACTTGATATGAACTCCCGTTTACCAGTTCGATGTGATAGCTAATGCTCCACCCATTCTCCTCAAATGTCTTTGCAAAGTGTGTTTCATCTAAGTGAAAAGAATATAGACTTTAATTAACCCCTTGATACTTTTGTACGTCTTATTACGTACGAAATCAAACAGCGCGTTGCTACTTTGTGGTCATTTGTTTTGTTATTATTTTTCGATTTTTTAAAGTTTTAACCTCAATTCCTATTTTTCTTCCTAAGGAGGGGTCACTGACAACCGTTGAGCCAAATGTTATCGCAGCCTCAAATACTAATATAATCCTTCTGTCAAGACTTCTTAACTGGTTGAGTGCTAGAAGCCACTATCTGGGCTTTCAGAAAATGAGGATACCAGAGCAAAAGTCAACACTTCCCCTGCTTATATTTCATATTCAGTCAAACACAAATATTATTTTGTTTATATAAATTTGTTTTACTACAAATTATTGGAGAGTGCCTGTGGGCACTCTCTAATAATTTGTAATAAAACAAGTTTTGAATAACAAATTCAGACCATCGAAAATAATCTATATCAACCAGATAATCACTAATGTGAAAAATATCTTGTTATTTGTACTTTTCGACGTTTGACGTCGCATTTTTGAAAAACGTTGAAGAAACTGAATTCCATGTGACGTTTGAACGTCAGGATAATTAAAGTATCAAAGGGTCAATGGCTGTTAAAACATATAGAATAAACGTATAGTATTTTCAATAAAAACAATATTCTATGAGTAGGATTAAGAATGAAACGAGGCTCGTCGGTTTCATTCTTAATTCTGCGAGTAGAATATTTTTTTTACTTGACAACACTATACGTTTATTTTGCTTTTCCCATAAATCTTTTACAGAGCAGTCGTTGCGAAATCGTGCTGTTACTCGATACAAAACGCAGCGAGAAGTGAGGAGCACATAGGTCCATTTCGATGATAAGCAAAATTGCCAAAAATAAAAAAGGCGCAGTGATACATTTCTGTCTAAAAATAATTCCCATACAAACTTGAGCTAAACTTGCAAAACTACTGTATTAAATGAACAATGTGCAGTGTTTTCTACTGGCAATGTGCAATACTTTCAAAACGGTTTAAAGGAAACAACAATTGAACTGTTAATTATACCACACGAATGCGGTAGAGGTCGGAGGTCAACAAGTCCGTCTCTACTATAGGAATAAATCCTTTCGGCGTTAAACCTATGGGAAAAATATATCACCCTACTAGGTGAATAAAGCAAAAATTTATCCAAGGCTTTTATTGTTCGAATGCCATTTATTGGATAAAATGCATTATTGTACTCAGTTTATGTTTTTTAATATATTTTTTCCTCTACATGCTGAAGCAAGAAACTCTGCTTGCTCAAGTCTCCTCGGTCTGCTCTAGTTTTGAACAGTATAATAATAATAATATAATAACACTTTGGCCGACCGCTGATTTGTCGCGATTTTCAGGTGAGAAGAAACTTGATTAGCCCTGTGTTCCCAAATACCTCACGCTTCTTCTCTCCTCCCATCACTCTGAGACGAACTGCTTGATGACATTCCGTATCTTATTCTTCCCAATCTCTCCGACAAAACATACTAACCCTCTCCTTTCTGTCACCTTCCAACAACATGTCTTTCATTCTCCCTTCCCACTTCCCAACATACTCCCGGTGATTCTTATTCCGTTAGACTGGTATTTTGGACATTCCAATAGAAAGTGTTTTAGGGTCTCCTCTACACCTAGATTACACACTTGGCATTACTTTTCATGGTCTTTCCAGTTTTTCCCCCAATCTACAGCGACCGCGATCTCATCTTGAACAATATAGTGCCCCCACCCCAAAGGTGCCATCAAGGTACTCTTCAAAACCTGGCTTCTCTTTATGACGCAGGCCACCCAAGGACTTCTTTGCTTTAACCCCTTCTCGCCAATTCATGTTACAATCTACCTGATTTTTCTCTGACGATTATTTTATTGCGAGAGAGTTTGTATCCAAGTGAAAGACAAAGAGGAGAAATTCATAGAAATTCACAGAATTTGTTAATCTTTTCAGCGTTATTGTTTATATTATCGAATTTATATTTTGTTACAATAGCAACCTGCCTCATTGTGGATGTTATGTTACTTTAACCCATTACCCAATGTAACGGCCAAAACGGCCAGCACGATTCTTAAAAATCGCCAATTAATTTTCATTATTTGTTTCGTTTTTTGTCTCAAACACATAGGTTATGACCCCTCGTTGGAACGAGCTCGTCTAGCTCGTTCCAACGAGTGGTCATAACTTAGGTTTTTGAGACAAGAAATGAAAAAAAATTAGTTATTCATGAATTTTGTTTGCAAGTGTCGTCTGCTTTTCGTGTTAGGTAAAGGGTTAATAAACTATCTATCTATCCGTCTACAGTAAATTCATTCTAAAGGCAGAAAGAGAATTTCGACCGGATCGTCATAGCTTGGCGATCTGGTCGAATTCTCTCTTCGCTTCTCGACCCACAATTCTGCAGAATCTCACTTACCGAAAAACGAGGAACATTGTTTCTTCCCCCCTCCCCCACCCACTTCCTGTGCAAGATATGTGTGTCCCATTTGAGAAGGCCATATGAGATAGATATTCATCCCATATGACCCACGCAACCGGCTTATTAACATATTCAATGAGCGCACGGACTGTTTAATCATCGCACGTTTTTTCCGTAAACAAACAACACGTTTTGAAAATATTAGCAGACGAACATTTGTCGGAGAAAATAGAAATAAAAACATAGACCGCAAAACCAAAGGACACTTCACTCTTTTGTATATGACTTTTGGGGTGAACGTCATTATGAGTGGAGAGAGTTCGTTTCAATGTTCATTTCGCTACAAATCTTTAACCCCTGTGTTGCCGGCGTTGTGGTTTAATTTCGTGGTTTTTACCTGTGGTATATACAAAGCTTTTGTGTACTCTTTCCGATAAGTAAATCACTTTTTCAGAAATTGATAACAAAATTGTTCGGTACGGCTGCACGTACCCCTGGATCACTTGTTCAGAGTGTTTTGGTGGGGGAGGAGGGAGAGAAAACTTATCCCTGATGTGGGTGGGTGTAAGATGAGGAAATCTCACCCTCGGGACAGGATATTTAGTCCAGACACTCGAAAAGCCTCGTGTTTGGCCCAGAAATATTCCCGTCGAGTGAGATTTCCCCATCTCACACCCTCACCCATAGGGATAGTAATAATCTCACATCCTAGGTTGACACGTTTTTCATTATTCACTGTTGATTTGGCAATGTATTTTTTAACACATAATCAATACCAAATAGCCCATTACAGAGATATCGTCCACAGCACGTCGAATAAACACTACATTATGGAAACGAAACGCTTCAAGTTGATAATTTGTATTCCTGTCTCTATCAGGGCGATCTGTGTCAATATTGTATATTATAGAACAGTGTAATACAGTGTGGCCACAGATCGCCTTGATGGCAGCGTAGTGAGTATCGCGCCATCATGGCTTTCCAAGACTCAGCCTTGAGGGTCACAGCAGTAAATAGTTTCCCATAGACGACCATTATAACGTTCAATCGAAAAAAATTATGATCGCCTCACTTTAATTTTGGCATTCAAATATCTTTGTCAAGTATAACCCATCAGACAACTATTTTTGACCCGAAAACAGGTGGGGGGGGGGGGGGGGGCATGCAACAAATAAGAGAGAAAACCTGACCGGAAGGGAAGCACCGGTCACGTGCACCTACTTTTCAGAGAATTTCCAACAAAACCACACCAAAAATCAGTTGTAATTTTTAGGTCCAAAAGTCATCAAATCACCCTCTTTATTCATCTGGAATATTCAACAATGATGCGGGATGTCATTCGAATGTTTCATACGATTATTGAAAGAACATATTTTCCCAAGGCTTCTTATTTTTAGAGATTGCATAATTTCAAGGCGGGTAACTCTAATTCAAATATTTATTGCAGCGATACCTTAAATACAATGGCTGAATCTGTTTTCTTGTCGGGCAGGTTTTTTTCCTGATACCTCCAGACCAGTCCCAGCTCTTCTTGTTATGCCCCCTCGAAGGTTTGTATGCAGCGTCAACTCAGAGCCTTTTTACACGTTTTCTGAATGTCGTTTGTCTCTCGGCTGCTTGTGTTTGATTCCATGTTGGCTTCATCTTATACTAGCTTATTTTTTTATCTTATCACTGTAATTCCTTTCTCCTTTTAAAGTATCTATCTATATACTTGAACATCTTTCATCACATAGTTTAAATAATTTGCATTTGGTACTCCGCCAGTAGTTCCGTTAATACTTATCTTGTAAATCAAAAACCTAAGGAGACGACCAACATAAGCTTCAAGCTTTCTGTCGAATCCCTTCATTTTTGTGATTCAACCCTTTACCTAACATGAAAATTAGACGACACTTGCAAAACAATTCTTGAATTACTGATCTTTTTCATTTTTTGTCTCAAAAATATAGGTTATGACCCCTCGTTGGAACGAGCTCGACGAGCTCGTTCCAACGAGGGGTCACAACCTATGTTTTTGAGACAAAAATGAAAAAAAGTAATGAAAATTAATTGGCGATTTTTGAGAATAGCGCCGGCCGGTTTTTGCCGTTACGTTGGGTAAAGGGTTAATATAGTGTATGTTCCTGATATCACTACTTGACTCAGACTTCTTGGACAACTAATTTTTTTTCTCATTTTTTTGTCTCAAAAATATAGGTTATGATACCTCGTTGGAACGTTCCAGTGAGAGGTCATAACCTATGTTTATGAGACAAAAAATGAAAAAATATGGAAAATTAACTGAAGATTTTTGAGAATAGCACTGGCCGGTTTTTTACTCGTTACGTTGGGTAAAGGGTTCACTAGTATTGTTTCTGTTTTACATTTCTTTCTTTCTTTTATTGCAAATCATATTGTTTGCAACTACAGTGTTTTCATTAATAAAATATTGTTTAAACTAAATAAACACATGATGTCAGACGTCAATGTAACGTCTTAGCATTGAGAGAAGTACTGGAAGTAGAATTTAACCCTTGAAATCGAGAGGTCGTTTTTTCCGGTCCAGGAACATGGTAAGTCATAACTTCATTGAGTAGGATGGCTGCCAATTGAATCTGTGAAGTCGGCCAATCAGTATTTTCAACGTGCAACCCCAGAGCTGCACATTGAAAATATTAATTCATCTATCCCCAAATAAAAAATATGAAATTTTCCAAATTATGTTATTGTACCGACCTGGCAGATACCATCCGGGTTTAAGGGGTTAATAAATTTTCTATGTTCATTGAAGTCATTTATTTCATTAACTGCTTACCTAGCTTGACCAGCTGACGACATTGTAAAAAGAATTTCCTGCATAACTAAACATGTTCATAGTTTGTGACTCGTCTCTGGAGTAGTCTATCATTTGTGAATAACGCTTGTCGTTTCTTTTCTCTCTCTTACGTTAGGTAAGTGTTTAACCTTTACCTAACGAATCGCCCGCATCCGCTCGCGTAATATGCAAATGAAAATTGAGCAGTTGAAAAAATTAAATTTTTCAAAAATATTTCAACAAAACCATATCATTAGAACGAGCTCATTGAGCTCGTTCCAAAGAGGGGTCACATGATATGGTTTTGTTGAAATTTTTTGAAACATTTAAAAAAATATATTTAAAATAATAACTTTTGATATCGTCTGCGTTGAGTAAGTGTTTAAATTACACATTATGTGATTGAAAGAATCTCAGATTCATCACGAATTAAAAGAATCTCAAATTCATCACGAAAAATAAAATTTCTAAAAACCGTTCTCTAAAATCGAACTAGCGTTCGGTAAGCTTCGGCTCAGATCGATTTTGGGGAACTCGGTTCAGAAATTTCATATCAAACCATGACTCTTTTAATGTCATCTAGGGCTGCACGGTATATCAATAAACCGATATATACCGGCATTCAAACCAATATCGATTGAATACCGGTGTAATTACAAAAATATCGGTTTATCGTCATTATTTATTTACCCTCTACTTAATTTTCAAGATGTCTTGAGTTTTTTAACTGTAGATCAGAATGAATAATATTATCCCTTTATCCAAGGAATCGTCTGCTTGAGCCCTCGTAATACCCAAATTCAGCAGCTGAAAACATAATTCTCAAAAGTTTCAACAGAACTATATCATGTGAACCCTCATTGGAACGAGCTCGTTGAGCGCGTTCCAATGAGGGGTCACATGATACAGTTTTTTTTAATCTTTGGTTAAAATCTGATAAACTAATTTTGAAAATAATAATTTTTTATATCGTCTGCGTTTTTCGAACTGCATCATCAAGGCATGCTAATTCGTTCCGACTGTGATGACTCGAGACTCGATTGTGGTAATTGTGTTCATATATTTGAACAGTTTTTGATATACCGGTATACCGCGGTATTTTTTTTTTTTTTGAATACCGATACCGGTATTCAGTCTTGAATATCGTGCAACCCTTATGTCATCTATCATGAAATGTCCGTTTACCGCTCTTAATGTGTTTTCACAAGATTCTAATCCAATCGCGGGTCCATTGGTCAAGAGAACCCCTTCACGATCATTTTCTGTATCTGATACAGTGAATATCCCATTTTAGTTTGAAAATGTCTACAGCAATCTTTTGGAAGGCCAAAGATTTATTATAATTAAGGTGCTATACAAGTAATGGGAAATTTGGTTTCAAAATTGGCGACATGTTACTTTCGATGTCATCAAAAATCTGAAAATGTTATACTTTTTCATTTGTTCTGTTGTTCAAAATTGTGACGTATTGTTCATAAATACAGATGGACAACAAAGAAGTGCCAAATTATTTGAATGTTTAGATTTTTGTTTGACGAAATTGAAAGAGAATTTGTCACCAATTTTCAAGCTTACTTTCCATAACTTATAAAGTACCTTAATAAGATTCTCCAAAGGAGAATAAATGTTGAAAATAGTACAAATCGGTTTACAGATTCCTTCGATAAGGTAGAGGACAAAATGAAATTGATCAGGTTTTGCAGAATGAGCCCCCCCCCCCCCCCCCCCCCCCCAGAGGGTGAATTTGATGATGCTATCTCATACAGTGGGCCAATTTATCCTCTGGGTACCTCTTTCTGTTTAGTTTTGAGACTCTGATTCAGACTGAGATTCACAGAGGGTAAGTTTAAATTCACCCTGTGAGGACCTCATTTTGCAGATGACAGTCTGCGTATTTTCTGGCTCGCATGCCAGATCCTACCATTTTTTGAGCACTTTACAAAAATGGCTATATCCATTTAAAACGATATTTGAGAATACTTACTGGACAGACTTCAGATAGATGTACCCGCGAATGTAGGCATACAGTTTAACCCTTCACCTAATATGAATGACAGACAACACTGGGAAAACAGTTATCGAATAACGCACCCAAAACATAGTTATGACCCCTCATTGGAACAAGCTCAAGAAGCTCGTCCCAAAGGGAGTCATAACCTAAGTTTTAGGCAATAATATTAGAAAATTTTAATGGCGATTTTTGTGAATAGCGCAGGCCAGTTTTGGACATTACCTTGGGTAAAGGGTTGAGCAGCTGAATGAGAAAATAAGAAATAAAAAAAACAGACCGACCGACCCTATATTTCTATTAGTTGTAACTTGAACCAAACTAGGGCCCTGATAAGCTTCGAGATTCCATTCGACTTCGAATCCTAAGTTGGTATTCGGTTCGATTTGAAATCGGCTGTTCGATTCGTTTTCTTTCGAATCTTTTCACTGAAATTTCGCTTGGTATCTGCCATCTTAGTCGACTCACAAACGTACAGCTGAGATAGAAATTGAACATATAGACGGGTCAATATAGCAATTAACATAAACAAAATCGCAAAAGAATTGTTTTTGATGGTTTTCTATAATATTGGATGTGGAGAACAACATATCAAAAGTTGGACAAAATTGGCCAATGGGAAAGTCTCCAAAAATGAAAAATCCAAGATAGCCGCCGGCCGCCATATTGAAAATTAGATATTGCCTTATCTCGGTTAATATTTAAGTTAGAGACGTGAATGAAGTGTCTATTCCTATTAAATTGATGATGCCCAACCATTCTACGTGGTTATTATTGCAATATGAGGTCGGGTTAGGGTTAGGGTTTTTGATTCACCAGCATTCACCATCTTGAAAAATTGATAGGTTTTTGTCATCCCTTTACCCAACGTAACGGCCAAAACCGGCCAGCGCTATTCTCAAAAATCGCCAATTAATTTTCAAAATATTTTTATTTTTTGTCTCAAAAACATAGGTTATGACCCCTCGTTGGAACGAGCTCGTTCCAACGAGGGGTCATAACCTATGTTTTTGAGACAAAAAATGAAAAAAATTAGTTATTCAAGAATTTTTTTTGCAAGTGTCGTCTGCTTTTCATGTTAGGTAAAGGGATAAACTATTATGATATACGTTTCCTATGTAACTTGCGGTCCCTGAATTGACGTTTTACTTCAATAATGATGTACATGCGAGGGGGCAACATTGGTATTAACTACTGGCGTGCTACCGTACAGTTTCTCTCATGCATCATCCTCATCCTCTTCTATCAGTGGCTCATTTGTCATATTCTCGCAGTTGCCATCTTGGCAAGGCCCACATGCACTGGCACATTCCAGCCTATGCTTTCTACAGGTACACCTTAGCGTATTACAATTCCTAACATCTTCTAGTAGTTGACCCACGGTTCGCTGGTTTTGGAGGTCGCTGACAGTTCAATCCTTTTGAGAGATACAGTTTCGTCAGTCTTGCGAATGCTATCTGATTTCAATACCGTCTCTAAGTCACTTTCACCAGTCTCCATCAGCGTGTACAGTCTCTCAAGTTCCTCCACTTGGTCTTGAAAACCAGGCTCATCCTCCATGATTTTAGGAACAATCCTATGTGTAAGACACTGATCCACCAGCAGGTGCCCACGAAACGCCCGTTGCACTGCCTTTCCGCTCATCATATGAACAACAGCATTTTCACCGTACACTGTCTCCAGAATCTCCCGAAGTCCACTACCATCCATCAAAGTCCCGATGGCACCCAACAAATTCATGAATGTGTGCAAACTACCTAGCAGTAGCTCCACATTCTTGATGGGGCTGTCATCTGGAACCTCATTCGCTATCTCAGAAGCCTTCCAATACAGTGGCTGATCAAATGTTACAATAGCTGGCATGTTATGTTCCGCCGCGAGTTTGCATAGATAGTGTAGGGTAGACAGAATACAGGTCATGTCCCCTGGATTCATGTCGATCATAGGCAGAAACAGAACTGATGACTTCCCTGGAGGTCACAGTTTTTGTGGAGTAACTGCATCATCCCTTGCCAGTTAGGTGTACTCTGGTGGAAGCTAAAGGACAATTCCCAGAAAATGTCAACTATGCGGTCACAGGCAGACAAGAATGGGACAGACTGATATTTAGTGTTCTTTCTGTTATATTAACATAAAAAGCAACTGTACCCGTGCCACCATCCATGCTAATTCTAGTTTTACTTGTCACAACCACTGCTGAAAGCAAATTTAATGTTCCAAAGCAATATTGACGATGAGCTCACGCATGCAAGCGGCTATCTCAGTGCAGTGCCCAGTACAGAATTCTCGCTCCCGTTTCTGTTTTTGTACAGAAATCCTTACTTATTCATTGACTTATTTATTGAGGTATAACGACACTTTCGACAGCCAGGGTCACCTCGTGCCGGACAGTTTTACGGGTGGCAGGAGTAGCCGGAGGGAACGACCGAGCAACGGCGAGAAAATGTCTGACTCCCTAAGTACTAACGCCACAAAAGCAGGGTTAGCGACAAGTGCACCATCGACTTGCAGTACGCATGAGTACACAACGCCACCGTGCCCCCACGTGGACAATTGGGATTAAGTGTCTTTCCCCAAAAAACAACGCGGATGCCGTAGGTGGGATTCGAACCGAGACCCCCTCTGCTTGTAGCCTGCATCTCTAACTACTGAGCCACCACGCTCCCACAAATCCTCACTTGGTAATATTCCAACTACATCATCAAGGCATGCCTTCGACGAAGGCATGCCATGATGATGTAGTTGGAATATTTTATCAGTCGGAACTTCAAGACATCTGTATTCGATTCGAAATTCCATTCGATTTCGAATAATAAATTCGATTCGATTCGAATCGAAAATATGTGATTCGCAGGGCCCTAAACCAAACAGTTTATTTTTTGCCTAAAGACCGAGTTACACAGTGCAAATCTCTTTAAGGTCGCCCATGTTTACAGAAAGAAAGTCACAAACCTGTTTATATCTCACAACAATAGTGTTATTCAAGTGAGACTAAAATGGTCAGCGAAGAACAATTGTCGATAGCTGGAAGAACTAAAATGATTTGAGCAGAGCGGAATCTCATTACTGACACACCATTATATGTGAGAATTTTGGCATGATCGCGAAGAATAAGAAACACGCGTTCATCTGAATGAAGCATAATTGATTCCACTATCACTTTAAGTCATTATCATCGGGCTGCTGAATTTCGTTTTCGAACAAATGGTTTGAATTTAATTCACTTTGCATATACTACAATGTCTTTTCGCTTTCAATTTCTGATTTTCCCCAATATGTCACGTATTATTTGGGTTTCAGAGTTGCAAACACAGCAAACGATAACGTTGTTTTTCAACTTTCCGCCGGTTCGTCGACCTGTCTCATGTTTGTGCATGTATTTGTCTTAATTTCTACGCATTGTGATCTCAGATTCTTCCGAGAAAATGAAAAATGTCTATCAAAAATACATTTTTTATTAGAATAGAAGTCGTCAACTCGTAAACTTAATACTTTGACCTTCAAGTTTTATTAGCATACGTCTCCATGAAAGGTGAGCAATTAACATCGACAGGAAATGTCAGAAAAGTGGAAGTCTTGTCACTTTCTGAAATGAATGCAGGGCTTCAAGCATGTTTTTGAATGGTGAACCACCTGTTTGTAACCGAAGGTCCACAACTAGATCAACTCGTCGATATTTTCCAAACAGACCACTCTTCCAGAATATAATGAACAAGATCTGACGAAGAATTGATGTGAATAAAAGCATTCGTGGGTGGACACGTTTGGTCAGCAAGCCTTGATAATTGCAGGCATGTCTGTTGGGGACGACTGGTCGATCTCGTCCGTCCACACTCGAAACAAGTCGGATGGCACTCATTCAATTCGCAGTCTCTTTATTGTGCGCCGTGTTGATCTGTTCGTCTGACGATGAACATTCCTTTCCAAAACTGATAACGATTCGCAGCTGTCATCTAATGATAGAAGGACGCGGGTGGGTGGATCGGCCCCTAATTTGCAAAATCTCGTGCAGAATCTCACATAGATTGTCAGTAATATAGAATGTTGAAAACTTCCCACATTTGCACGACTCCCAGTCCGGCTCCTGCCAGTAGTCCTGCAAATGTGGTGAGATTTCAACATGCGCTACTACTGACAAATAAGATCCTGGATGAGAACCTACAAATGGGGCCGACCCATCCCTCACATACTACTCATGATTTATGGTTTGAGAATAGTCAACTGAATTCTTTAACAATACATTTGAATGAATGAACTAAGGTTTATACCGAGATTAACGAGAGCATGAAGGTGATTTTATTAGTCCGTGGTATCACGCTGGATACAGTTGAGTCGCGAAGATTACGGATTTTTTTTTTTTTTTTTGGGGGGGGGGGGGGGCGATTAAGCCCAATTAGTCCCAACTGTCATGACTTGAGTCTCTACAGAAGAAATATTCAGACTATATCATCCAGTAGATGAAATATTTATCAATGGGGATTATAGTTAAAAAAAACTTGTTTGTGGATAAAATGTAGTATTCGTGATTGGTATCCATGGGTTTCCCAACTTATTTTTAAATAGCGCGTGGGTGATTTCACTGGGTGTGGCTATACTGGGCTCAGACAAATGTGGAGTTTGGAGTTCGCGGATTCACCAACTTTATCTTTCCCTGTAAAGTACTTCACCTACAAGACTTGTATCTATAACGGGCAGTGACCGATGCCCTTTTCATCTCCTCGTGTTGGGGTCTGACATCTTACAGTTTCTTGGGCCATTTTTTTGTAAAATTACATGTGGATGGGCGGTTTTTTATTTTATTTTTTATTTTTGTAAATATTTCTTTGCCATCAAAAGTTCCTGTTTTGGGGTTTGTTTTATGTTTTAGACCTCATAATCTACAGAATAGCATGGATGGTGGTGTATTTCGTCCCGTGAGTGCAAGAAAGCTTTGTAATGCCAAATTTGTCCCTGCTTGCACTCAGTGACAAATTTATCAATTTTATTAACTTGGGCAAAATATCAAACATAAACTATTTAATTTTTATTTTTTTAAGTTTGCATTAATTATAATTAATTATTGTGGCAGCCAAAATTACCACGCGGGAGGGCCTGAGAAACAGATTTTTAACATTTTTAGGCCTAATGCCAACACCGTAACGACCATATTTTTAACTTTTTATGTTAATATTAAAATAAACTTCAAGTGATCGTATCAATTAAAAGCAACCAAATGAAAATAAACAACCAATGAAGACAGCATAAATTAATACTGGATTGAATATACAGATGGCCATACATGTACAAGCGATTGGGTTCATATTCACTCAACCCAGTTGATTTGGGTTGATTTTTACCCAAACTGATTTTAGAGTGTTTAGCAATATTCAATAATAGAATTCAATGAAATGTCGAAATTATGTGTCAATTTTCAAGCAAAATATTTATTCCAAGGTCTGGTCAGCAAACATTTATATATGCCAGGAGGGGGGGACGTTCCTACAATATCACCCCTTTCGTACAGAAACACTTCATTCCTCGATGGTCAACAGAATTTTTTTATTCCGTCCCTGCTCATCACGTTATCTTCTACTTCATCACAGTCCGTCAGCTGTGTTACTTGGCTCGAATTTGGAACATTATCACACCTCGAAATGCGCCATTCATCTGGGTTACACGTGGCTGAGAAGGATCGAGGTTACTCACTAAATCTAGTAAAACATCTTTCGGTACATTGATAATGAAAAGTAGTGGCACTTTTTGGGGACGCATGGGAGACTGAGAAATTCACTTCAACAGGAACTGACTTTTTTTAATTTATTTATTGAGGTTTAACGACACTTCCAGCAGTCGTGGTTATATTCTGCCGGATCGTTTTACGGCTGGAGGTGGGCGAGGTTCCCGTAGAGAACCACCAAGCAACAGCCAGTAACTGTTCGACTCCCTAAATTACTGACCAGGCACAAACAGGGTTAGCATGGTCTAAACCCATTTCTTCAGTCGCCGTGCATTACGCTTATAGCACGCACAGCTGACAGCTGCACGTCGTTGCTCGGTGGTTCTCTCCGGGTACGCCCGGCTTTCTCCGCCCGTACAACTGTCACCGGCATGATATGAGCCTGGCTGTTAAAGTGTCGTTAAAACCGAACAAATAAATAAATACACACATTGCAGCACAGTGTATCCACTTGGGAAAATGAATCAAGTGCCTTACCCAATGGCACAGGCGAAGCGGGTTACGATAGAACCTTGGACTGTTCTATCTGAGGGCCAATGCTCTAACTAATGAACCTCAACGCTCCCAGGGAATTAAATTAGTTGATGGTGTTGAAAATTTGGAAACGAGGGAAATAGGATTTGTTTTCAAGTAGGGACGTAAGAACCGGGGGTACGTGCCCCACTCCCAACTTTTCTCTTTAATATTTGGGAGAGAGAGGGGCGAGGGAAAGAGGGAGACAAAGAGGCAGACAGACAGAGAGAGAGAGAGAGAGATTATCTGAACTGGTTAACCGTTAAGGGCTACTTTTTTGGTGGTCTGAAATTGTTCATCCACATTTGTTGTATCACAAATTATTGAAGAGTGCCCATAGGCACTCTTCAATAATTTATGAGAAAACAAATTTATATAAACAAAATATTATTTGCGTTTGACTGAAAAATGAGAAAGAAAAATATTGATTTTTCCTCTTGTACCCTCAGTTAGTGGCTTCTAGCACTCAGCCAGTTAACCAATATTGTTTTACATAATAATACACCACCAGAGGATCAAGGTCTGTGTATGGGGGGGGGGGGGGTCGGAGGGGGGAGAGGTTAGGAGTCAAATGCAGTCACCTGAAATTTGTATTTCCCCTCCCAATTCCCGTCATTGTAATCTTATTAGAAATTACCAGAGAGGTGATTCACAAACTCTTACTCTTTGAATATAACCAAAGATTCTCTCGTACAATTTGTCATTTCTACGAACATTAAAGTCGAAAGAAGGGAAAATTTTCATTTCCAGATTCAACATATATACCCACATGGACGAAAAAGTGTTTTGTTAAATATGGACAAAAAATGTGCATTTTTCATAATGTAAAGGTTCGTTAGTCCCCAAATATAGCTTCGTGTATTGTATTTCTACCAAACACTAAGACGCATAGGTCACCACAGAGGGCACCCTTTAATGGCCACGTCCCTTACTCCAAGTTCGAAATGCTCCCATGCCCCATTTTCAAACTAGCCATTGTAATATCTATAGTTCGATTATTTTTTCAAACACACATAAAAATATAAAGAAAACATTTCTTGTCATTTCTGCATATCTTCCCACATTTTATATTTTTAGACTGAGAAAATGTCGGATTTTAAATTTAAACAATACTCATTTGGTCACACAAAAAGAAATTTTCATTCTATAGTTACTTTTCTGAAACAATAATTCATGACAAAGTCAACACAGTCTCGCATTCAGCATAAGATGTGCTAACTGCCATGGTGTTGACAAATACTAATTTTATCGTTTATATGGGGGCGCGGTGGCTCAGTTGGTAGAGGTGCAGGCTGCAAGCCGAGAGGTCCTCGGTTCGAATCCCACCTCCTGCAACCGCGTTGTGTCCTTGGGCAAGACACTTCACCCCGATTGCCTACATGGGGGCACGATGACGCTGTGTACTGAGGCGTACTGCACGTCGATAGTGCGCATGTCTTCAACCAATCTAACCCTGCCTGTGCTGCGGTGCAGAGTTCAGAGTTACGATGTTGGAGAGCTGACAGCTGCTCGTCGTTGCTCGGTGGTTCTCTCCGGGTACTCCGGCTTCCTCCACCTGTAAAACTGTCACGGTCACGATTAGCCATTGTGCATAAGTATGTGACCTTAAACACCAATAAATAAATAAATAAATATCGTTTATATGAAGAATTGTGGGCGCGTATTGCAAAATCACGGAAGGGAATGCAAATATGTGGTACATTACGTGTACGCTCCATTTGAAACCCGTCTTCATTACACCCGGTGATTACTCTGTAACATACGGGTCCACCACCCGCCTATCTAGACTAATTATAGATGAGTGGGAAAACCATACTTCAAACAGAACGCCGACGACATGCATCAACGGATAGCAGCGAGTGGTGCAGCTATATAATATAGTTACGCAAATAAACTCCTGATCGCAAACTCGACCAATAAACAAAAAAAATGTGTTCCAAAACACAACATTATTCCATTATGATAATGTTACTACGTTTATTTGTTCTTTTCTCACAAGAAGTTTTGAGCGCGGTGGCTCAGTTGGTAGAGGTGCAGGCTGCAAGCCCAGAGGTCCTCGGTTCGAATCCCACCTGCGGCAACCGCGTTGTGTCCTTGGGCAAGACACTTCATCTCCATTGCCCGCGTGGGGGCACGATGACGCCGTGTACTAAGGCGTACTGCACGTCGATGGTACGCATGTAATCAACCAATCTAACCCTGCCTGTGCTGCAGTGCGGAGTTGCGATGTTGGGGAGCTGGCAGCTGCTCGTCGTTACTCGGTGGTTCTCTCCGGGTACTCCGGCTTCCTCCACCCGTAAAACTGTCACGGTCATGATTAGCCATTGTGCATAAATATGTGACCTTAAAAACATCAATAAATACTTGCAAGAAGTGTAGGCATTACTTATAAAAATAAATTTCTACTGATATATTGACAGAAATGTGGAATCTATCTTTTATGATGTTGACATGGATTAAATACACTGTGCAATTTGTAATTATTCATATTTAAATTAAATACAGTACGGTCACCGTCAAGTGGTCGTAATCCACGAGTGGACAGTGGTGTTCATGCATACGTTTACCAGGTAATAAAAACATCATCAGCAAAATTTTAATTAATGAAGCACCGGGTTGTACCCGGTGCTTCATTAACTAAATTTTTGATGATTATTCCTATAATTGGTGTTTGGAATCTAATATTATTGCGAAATATTGCCCAACCGTGGAAAGTGACCAGTCCACGGCGATCGTCCTGTAACAATCACTTTTTAAAATACTGCAAAACAATGGAACACTCTAAAAGCAGTTGGGTTAAAAATTAACCCAAATCGACTGGGTTGAGTGAATATGAACCCAATTGGGTTCATATTCACTCAACCCAGTCGATTGGGGTTAATTTTTAACCCAATTGATATTAGAGTGAAGATGTTGCAAAAAGAAGGGACGTAATTCATATGAGTTGTCTTCCAAACTTCTGCTGACGCCACTACACTTGAACATCAGTTGGATTAAATATTAACCTGAATCAACTGGGTTGAGTGAATATGAACCCAATTGGGTTCATATTCACTCAACACAGTTGACTTGGTTTGATATTTAACTCAAATGGGGACGCGGAGGCGTTGCGGTAACCGGTTCTAGTCAGATCACCGAAGTTAAGCAACGTCGAGACCGGTTAGTCCTTGGATGGGTGACCATCTGAGCGATCGATTCGGACTTCCGCGTTGTGTCCGTGGGCAAGGCACTTAACCCCGATTGTCCACATGGGGGCACGATGGTGACGTGTACTAAGGCGTACTGCACGTCGATGGTGCGAATGTCTTTAACCAATCTAACCCTGTCTGTGCTGCAGTGCGGAGTTCTGATTTGGGGGAGCTGGCAGCGGTTCGGTGGTTCTCTCCGGGTACTCCGGCTTCCTCCACCCGTAAAACTGTCACCGTCTCGATATGACCTTGGCTGTTAAAGTGTCATTAAACCTTGATAAATACATAAATAACTCAAATGATTTAGAGAGCAAAGTATCCATTTCATATGTCGTTATGGTGCTGGCATCGAAGCAGAGGGACACATGAATCATTATTATTTCGGGATGCACAATGTCTTGAGTATCATCTGATAAAGCTTAAGCATGGAGTTTGTTGAATGTGCAATAGACGTTCTATTAAAGAAAGAGTCAAAACATTTTTATATCATGATTCCATATTCTTCTATGTACAAAAAGCCTGTGACATAAATTTTACCTTTACACACCAACCGTGGTGAACACGCCAGCAATGGGATTTCAGTAGTTACAATTTACACCTGCAGTGAAACTACATCCAAGTTGACCTTCGGTGACGTCGACCTGAATGCGAACTGGTCTACATTTTTCGCACATCGCCTCGCGAAGAGTGAAATGAAAGTGGCAATTATTTATTACGTTTTTAAATGAGTTTACCCCATAAGACACCAAAAATTAACAAACATGTGTAGTGAAATTGAAATTTGTATCACTACTATTAGATTCGCCATTTTAAGTGCAAAAGATGTATTATCTTTTTAGTGTTAATATTGTTAGGTTTAAACATTCCTGTTAAATTTGCCAGGCCTAAAATATCCCTTATTAGATCGTTATAGACAACTGCTGTCAAGTTATATTACTTATAATATCATCGTATTTTCCACTTTGTCATATTATTTGGGTTTTTAGGTGTACCGATGTTTTCTGTAATCATACGACCATCGGTATCGGTAATTCGTAATTCCAGTATTTCTGTCCATTCATCATCAAACTATTTCCAGTTATGTACCTTTTGTAATTCGTAACAGTTTTACTTTTGTAAAATATAGGGCAAATACGTCATATGCCATTGTTAATCGCCCTGTATTCATCGATATTTCAGTTTCTGTGTTTTCACTGTTTATGTGAACCGGTTTTCGACTTGTTCGCTTCAAACGTAAATTAATCATAAAATAACCTTTGTCAATCCATTTCCCCGCTTATGTCTAAGTTGCCGAGTTTCACTTTACTAGGAAAAGTATATATACAAGAGTAATTCGCTTTAATTAAGTCTATTTTTCTCATTTTACGTCAATAGTCCACACTGCATTGAGTGATTCTTGTAAAGTGGACCTTGACACAGTTACCAATCAAGTGAGACCCTAACGCTGTGACGTAGCATCGCTTTCCTTATTTGGTGCTACAGCTGAGACTAAAAGACCAAGTAGAGTTCGTGTTTCAAACCTATTTGGTTTGGTCTGGTCTCAGAGTATTTTAAGACCAACGATTGGTTCTTCTTGGTCTTTCGTTCTTCAAACACCGTGCCTTAACCCTTTACCCAACGTAACGGCCAAAACCGTCCAGCGCTATTCACAAAAATCGCCAATTAATTTTCAATATTTTTTTTCATTTTTTGTCTCAAAAACATAGGTTATGACCCCTCTTTGGAACGAGCTCGTCGAGCTCGTTCCAATGAGGGGTCATAACCTATGTTTTTGAGACAAAAAATGAAAAAAAAATTAGTTATTCAGGAATTTTTTTGCAGGTGTCGTCTGCTTTTCATGATAGGTAAAGGGTTAAATCCTCCACACACAATTGTCTAACGAATAAAGTATATACCTGTAGATATATTGCCTGTAAAGGTACTTGTTCCTGTCAAGTTTTGATAACTTGTTACGGCAAAGCATAGTGATTGCTTGTATGTGTTGACTCGAATTGCACAGCCTCCTCATCGTAAATTATGCGCTGAAGGCTGAGTCAAAGAAAGCTATAAATTAGTACTTATTAATTTGTTTAACGGGAGGCGGCGTTGGCAAGATAGCCTGATAGGAATTTATTGGCTTCAAAGAAGGGTTTGACCTGTTTATTTAATATGAAATAATAAGTATATCCGACAGTACCATTTTAATGTGTAAACGTTCAATATATTTAGATGTAAAATAAATATTCCATCTGTTTAAATCCTGTCTTAACGTCAGTTAATTCCACCCTACTGTTTAGTGAGTCTTCAGCATTGGACCGAGACAGTGCCTAGATATTTACCCTTTTATATATAGAGAGCTCCAGACTGAATGCCTAATCTACAAATTGGCAGTAAGCCAGTGATCACCAACTTGCAGAGAATATTCTTATGTACACTGGCAGTGGATCAGTGATAGGTGACATCTAAAGAATACATTTCTATACGTTGAACGTAGGTCAATGGGAATCGAGCCCTAGAGAATACAATTCTATGTACTGACAGAAGGTCAGATGGCATTAAGATTTAGAGAATACCAGAAAACATGTGTCTCTAGCATGACTGCGCAACTGTAAATGAAGTTTGTATACTAATTGAGCTGAGTCAACTGTAGCTGAAAGCAATTGCTAACCGCGTCCACGCTGGGACATTTAATACACTCTACCAAACCTTTCCACTAACCGGGAGAATTGTCTGTTTTTGGGTGTTTTATCCAGAACCCCCTCCCTCGTCCACGTTACACATGCATTGTCTCATGTTAATAAAGCATACATAACTCGAAATAGTAAGTGATTGTGTTATTAAAATGAAAAAGGCACCGTTTCTTTTTCTATTTCGTTTTGGTGATAAAATTGACAGCGGAAGTACCGCCCACCGATGCTCATGTAAACCAAAACAAATTCGCACGTATGTACGGCTGCTGCTCTGTAAAATCGAGAAAAAATAATAGCGACTCTCACTAATCTGACGATCATGGTATAAATAAAATATACCCACAGTAGCTTGGTGTACCAAATGTTCAACACTCGTGTTGAACATTTGGTACACCAAGCTACTATGGATATATTCTACATATATACTGAGACAGGACAAGCAGTGTTTCCTGCACTGTCGTGAGTCAGATGCAACGGTTCTGACATGTGAGGGTTTGGTGCCATAAAATATTCTGCAAAAGTAATATTAATACTTCCCAGAAACACCGTAATCATTGACGGATAACAATATCACAAAGAAAAACGATTTCCATCAAGATACATTCTTATCAATCTGGAGTATTAGACGACATAATTGTGTCATATTCCGTGAAATCGCCCACGTATCGGGCTCAAAATTGTCATGCTGGGACCCCAAACTCCCCAATCAGCCACATATCTCAATTTGCACGAGACAGGCACGATTTGCCGGCTGCCTGACTTTTAAAAATTCCCGATCTGCCCGCAAGTTTATGGAAAATGTAACTATCCTTTGTTTTAAATATGTTAACAGTGTAACAATATGAATAATTACTATATATTAATGCTATTACTTCAACTAACACGTGACGTTATTTTGCACTATATTCTGCAGGCTTGGCAATTTCAGGAGAGCGATTTTTTAGCTCTCCTTACTGCCCTCCTGAAAGAATTAAGGAGAGCGAAGAATTGCCCTCCTAAATATTTTGGTCTGGGATGATTGAGATTACAAGTATTATGCTCACATTAAATTTTTGTTGTAAAGCAAAAATGCAATTTAACTTCGAAGTCACATAACATCACGTAATTTCATTTTGAAAGTGGTTAAGTGGTAAAAGGTAATGGCTGCAACCATACCCAAACACAGTTGCAATCATTTGAAGCAAAATGGGTCACAGCAATATTTTTTTTTTCTGTCAGTTTCAAGTTCAACAACTGACATCACAGTTTGAGGGGTAATTATTCAAGGAATATTGACACTATAATATACTACCATTACTACTATCCTGTCACTTGAAGCACTTACACCAGGATGTGGCTGTAGATTCAAGCAGACCTGTTGTCCAAGAAAGTCATACGCCTACCACTACCACCTTCAACCCCCCTTGGGGGGTTGAAGGTGGTAGTGGTAGGCGTATGACTTTCAGTATATATAGTGGTAGGCGTATGACTGTCTCAGTATATATGTAGAACCCTTGGGGGGTTGAAGGTAGTAGTGGTAGGCGTATGACTTTCTTGGACAACAGGTCTGGGTACACACACAGGTCTTGTCAAGTGTGTGTTCGGTTGTTGAGTGAGACATCTAGATGTCTAAGAGATTTCGCTTTACCTTAGTAAAGTTAATAAAATCACTCATGTAGTCTGTTGGTTTCAGTTTCAATGAGTTCGTTCAACTGGATACTTAAAATGTTGTGTAAAGCTAATTGCTCTCCTAAGCTGATTGAGGAGAGCGGTTTTTTTCCCTCCTGCATTTTTCAGAATGCCAGGCCTGATTCTGGAGTTCAGGTAACACAACTTAAATGCTTCACATTCTATCAATGGGCTTCGTATTATCTATGTATTTCGTCTCTATGGGTTTGACTAGTCTTTTTTTTGCTCACTGTTTGATTGCTAGAAAATTATTAACAAAATATAAAATTCTCCCCTCCCTCTTTCTGCCACGGTTTAAAAAACAATCCGACGATCATCTACAGGTATTGATGTTTTATGGCTTTATGTCTGAAACCTTTATCAATGAAGTTTCTTTGTACAATTTATTGTACTTTTTAGGACTAGACTATGACAGTAATCCGTCTTTAACTCCCCAGCAACTTTTGTTTTAACAATCAACACACATCACTGACTCCTGCGTAGAAACAATAGGAACCGGCAAATCGAGAGCACCCACCCCCCCCCCCCCCTCCCGTGTGCCATAAGTCCAAGAAGAAAATCTAGACCTCTAAGAAAGTACATGATTACCAACTAGATCGAATCGATATCTAAGACTCCTGATTGGATATGTAAATAGGCGAGTTGTCCGTCATGCACCAGAGGTAGCCACTACACCGCCATCAGCTGCAAAGACTAGGCCTTATTAGGTGTAATTTTACGGCATTCCAGTTTTTACAAGGGAGTCATCTCCGATCACCATCAACCAATACGACCCAGATGGTACCATGTATAATCCGGTCTGCATCTGTTGATGGTGTAGGTAATGGCTCAATCGTATAGTGATGTAATTCATTAAAGAATCTAATTGGCACCGCAACATCACTTCCTGTAGATTTTGAGCGGAAATCTGAGGCAAATACTACGCAATAATCACTTTGAAAATAGAAATTAATTAAGAAGATCCGTTGCTTTCAGTTTTCAAATGGTCAGGCCTGGATCAGGACTGTAAGGCTAAAATTATCCGCGTTTATAAATTCGGGGCATTTCGCCCTTCCTGCACATTCTGATTTTGCCTCGGTGGCCTCAGCAGCAAGGAAAGACTCGAATTGTTTCAAAAATACCAGTCCATCAACCTGATAAACTTTGGCATCGTATTTCAAGCGGTGGTGTCATTTTTAATTCTCCAAACACTTGGACAATGTGCCAAGTTATTTAATAGCCTTTAACGCTTAGAACCCTCGTTTCCTGGAACTGTATCGCCTTTGTGTACACTTACAATGGAATGGGTCAGTCCAATATCAATATACAAGGAGGATAAAATAAAAACTGCAGTCTGCAGCCCTCTGGCTGCAGACTGCTGTTATTATTTTATCATCAATATCCTCTGTATAAACCTCCTATAATAAGACAAAATGGGACGAAATTATGCCTTGGACCGACAAATCGGTTTTAAGTGTTCAAAGGGTTAAGATCGAATCTCTTACACACGAAGACTCGGTAAACTTACGTTTTGAGATTATTTTTTTTTTTGGCCACTTATTATTTGGTTGTTACGGATAGTTGATAGTTCTTTGCAGTTGAGTCATAACCATTTTTGGTGGATCTATATACGTTTTGGTTGTTAACTATATCGGGATGAATGCACCTACAATTTTACATAAAAGGTATTCAGTTAGTGGATGTCTATCCCAACATTTCTCAAATTGAGTAGTCATGTAAAATGAGATCCAGGCACTGATTATATGTTATTTATTTATTGGTGTTTAAGGTCACATACTTATGCACAATGGCTAATCGTGACCGTGACAGTTTTACGGGTAGAGGAAGCCGGAGTACCCGGAGAGAACCACCGAGCATCGACGAGCAACTGTCAGCTCCTCAACAGTCTAACTCTGTTCAAGCTTCACTCAAGCAGGGTTACAGCGGTTAAAGACATATGCACCATCGACGTGCAGTACGCCTTAGTACACGGCGTCATCGTGCCCCCGTGTAGGCGACCGGGATAAAGTGCCTTGCCCAAGGACACAACGCGGGTCGTCCTGGACGGGGAACGTACTCGGGACCTCTAACATAGAAGTCCAACAGTCTACCACTGAGCCACCCCGGATTATATGTTAGAAGTTCCCTTTGCATGCAATACACATGGTTCCGGTGAGCTTCATTCTCTCTATTATAACCAGTGCACATTTCCCTGTGAATCTCAAATTTTGGGTCGAATCGCATCAAGTAGAGGAGTTCGAGGCGAATCAAATCTCGAATCGAACCTTGCCGCTTTACAAATTATATGCACTGTACATTCTTACAACCGTAAATACTGCCAGTCTCCGCCCCAAAAGTTGTGTATGCCACAGCGACTTGTCTGATTGGGCAAAACAAAAAAAGCGTAATATTCCAGAACATTATCAAAATGGTTTTCGAGGTGAAACCTCCTTGAACTCTTCTTCTATCATTGGGTTGTAAAGGAGAACTGATGTTAGTAGAAGGGTTGAAGAGGAAACACGTTACACACCATTTTGAGAGCATCTCGACGATTCGAAAATTTCCGAATCGACACACTGATATCGAATAATCGGGGCGCTTTCGAATCGAGTCGAGTTCGAAGGGTCCTACATTACCATCTGTAAGAAGTATGCCTTATAGTTTTACATTTGTATCTTACATTAGGGACAGTGTGAGAATGTGTTCGTAATTTTATGGTTACAGAATGAGCCTTGTCAGATTTCCGAATTTTTCTTCCAAAAGGTCTCTCCTCTAAAATGTCAGGTATCGGGCATTACTTCTTTTTCATACACAGGACCTCAACATAAGTTCAGTCTGATACAATATTACAATAATTAACACTAATTACATGATAATTATGAGTAAAACTGTTTGAAGGAACACAGTTGCAAATCACACTTCTTTCCACCAGTTGACCGGCCTACCATCCCATCCTGTATCAGGAATTTGTTTCGCACCCCTCCACTGCTGCTGTGGACATTTTCAAACTTGTCAGCGTTTATAAGTTCTCTGCATCCGAAAATCCCGAGCCGATAGTGTCTGCAAGCCGATTACGTCTGCAAAACGCGAGTCGTTTGTGTCCAGTCGGCTTGCGTTTTTATTCGGCTTTCAGGCACAACCGGCTTGGAGTTTACGAACGTAATCGGTTGAAACTCGTTTTGTGGACGTGACAGGCTTGTGTATACAATCCGCCTTCTGGGCCTTCTTAAATTCGTCTGCACTGTTTTTTATATCGATTGGCTGAAGCAAATTGCGTGGTCTAGCTATAAAGATGTTATACAGAAAAAGACTGTACTGAAATCTTCATTGTCTTCGTAATAGGACGACGTGTTAGTTGGTGCGTTGGAATTTCGTACCTGGGTCAGATTTTTATTTTCATGTTGATAATGGAATGTCTCGATCTCCCTTTCTTCTACGCACAGAGGTTTATATGATGCATATTCTGAAAAATTCCAATCATCGGCATTATTTTATAAAAGAGCCTTTGTTCTGGAAATTGAACATTATCGTAATAAAGGACACGCGACCTCAATATTTGTTGCCCATTAGTTTACAAATATTTTGTTTGCCATTAATGAAGCAAAGTCGATTAGAGTGCGAGTCATAAAACGTATTCTCCGCGAACTTATGTTTGTTTATTGGGGTCTAAACAACACTTTCAACCTCCAGGGTCATATCGTGTCGGGCAGATGTACGGGTGGTGGAAGCCGGGGTACCTGGAGAGACCGCCGAGCAGCGGTGAACAACTGCCAAACGTTCCCAACTTACTATAACCATGTAAAAGCAGATTAACAGCGATTGAAATCAAGTGCATTATCGACATGTGGTATGCATTAGTACACGGCGCTATCGTGTGGGTAAATCTGATATAAATACCTTGACTAAAGTAAACAGAGCAGGATGGGCTTGTAAAGACCATCTATCGGTTTAAAGTCCAATGCTCCAACCAATGATCTACCGCACTCCCCTCAACAAATGAACATACGGTAAGGCCGGCGTGGACTGATAACTTTTCACGGGTGGACAATATTTCCACGGATGCAATATTATTAGATTTCAAACACTAATTATAGGAATAATCAACAACCATTTAATTAATGAAGCACAGGGTACAGTCCGGTTCTTCATTAATTAAAATTTTACTGATGATGATTTTTATTACCTTGTAAACGCAGACGTGGACATCGCCTCCACATGTGGATTACGGCCAGTCCACGACGACTGTACTCTATAGGAATAATCATCAAAAATTTAATTAAGCCTTTACCCAACGTAATGGTCAAAACGTTTCAAAAACATAGGCTATGACCCCTCGTTGGAACGAGCTCGTTCCAACGAGGGGTCATAACCTATGTTTTTGAGACAAATATGAAGAAAAAAGTTCACGGTTATTCAAGAATTTGTTTGCAAGTGTCGTCTGCTTTTCGTGTTAGGTAAAGGGTTAATGAAGCGCAGGATACAATCAGGTGCTTCATTAATTAAACTTTTACTGCTGCTGAGTTTTATTACCTGGTAACCTCACGTGGATTACGACCCGTCCACGGCGGCTGTACTGTAACTGAATAACAATACTGACAAACCAAACTGGTTGTCTGAGAATACAGATTTATTTATTTATTGATGTTTTTAAGGTCACATATTTATGCACAATGGCTAATCATGACCGTGACAGTTTTACGGGTGGAGGAAGCCGGAGTACCCGGAGAGAACCACCGACCATCGACGAGCAGCTGTCAGCTCCCCAACATCGTAACTCCGCACTGCAGCACCGGCGGCAGGGTTAGATTGGTTGAAGACATGCGTACCATCGACGTGTAGTACGCCTTAGTACACGGCATCATCGTGCCCCCATGCGGGCAATGGAGATGAAGTGTCTTGCCCAAGGACACAACGCGGTTGCCGCAGGTGGGATTCGAACCGAGGACCTCTCGGCTTGCAGCCTGCACCTCTACCTACTGAACCACCGCGCTCCCGAGAATACAGATAAATTGGAATCTAAAAACGGTTTTCACCTCTGTTTTCAGCAAACACCGGCACACACTGAAAGAGAATGACAACGAATAAAGCTTACATAAAATTAAATTGGTCCTAAAGAATTCTAAGTAATTTTAATAGTATCTTTTATTAATCGAACCAGCCTGTCGCTGGATATTATGAATGATTGTCTTTTAGTAAAATATAGTTCATTTTGTTGTTCACACTCTCGGGCATCCAAGCTGCAAGGGATCCGATGTTGTTGTGGGTTGTTTGTTTACTCTCTAATCGCGGAGTTTGCGCGCAGACAACCGTTAACTTCCCTCTACTCACAAAAGTACAGATATTCTTTCCTGCTCCAGTTATAGTTATTCCAATCAAAAAGTAGAAACGGAGATGATATGAACACCAGGGCTGCATGGTATATCGATAAACCGATATATAACGGCATTCAAACCAATATCGATTGAATACCGGTGTAATTACAAAAATATCGGTTTATCGTCATTATTTATTTACCCTCAATTTAATTTTCAAGTTTTTTAACTGTAGCTCCGAATGAATAATATTATCCCTTTATCCAAAAAATCGTCTGCTTGAGCCCTCGTAATACCCAAATTCAGCAGCTGAAAACATAATTTTCAAAAGTTTCAACAGAACTATATCATGTGACCCCTCATTGGAACGAGCTCGTTGAGCGCGTTCCAATGAGGGGTCACATGATATAGTTTTGTTGAAATCTTTGGTTAAAATCTGATAAACTAATTTTGAAAATAATAAATTTTAATATCGTCTGTGTTGGGTAAAGGTTTTTCGAACTGCATCATCAAGGCATGCGAATTCGTTCCGACTGTGATGCCTCGAGTCTCGATTGTGGTACTTGTGTTCATATATCTGAACAGTTTTTGATCTACCGGTATACCGCGGCATTTTTTTGAATACCGATACCGGTATTCAGTTTTGAATATCGTGCTACCCTAATGAACACTACGAGGCGTAATCATAAATCTATACAACAGTGATGAGTCTACATTTAGGAGACAAACGTCTCTTGTTGAGTTGAACAATTGTAAATTTGACTATGGAAAGCCATTTGTTAACCCGAAGTCAAATTCCTGAATGTCTAACGAAACAAGAGGTGTTTATCTTCATTGTGATACCTGTCAACGGTAGAAGTGAAAAAATTCTCCAAACCCGTTTTATTTGAAGAACAGTCAAAAAATTGCATTCTCGATCTCGGTCTATTTGTCATGGCCGAATTTACAGAAAACAACTCCGGGCTATGTTCGATCTGTGATAGGAGCGGTTTGGGTGCGTTGCTCGCGCCTAGCGTGGATACAGATATGTTCTAATTGACCAGCTCCCGGCAATTAGAGCACGGTAAGAGTGAATTTACCTGAGATTAGAGCACGGAGCGATCGGCTCTCAGTCTATCAAATTACAGGTTCAGAGAAAGAGCAACGAGGTCAAATTTAACTGATGAATTACAATGATAAGTATTTAGTTATATTACATCTCACGTGACCTATGCTTCTGATTGGACGAATGCTGCACCACTATTTCGTGTAGTTTGCATCCACAGAACTGACCAGGCTCTACCCCAGGCACTACACGGTTTCTATTTTCAGCACACTACTATATCAGTTTTCATTTCATACAGGGCAAATAAAACTAATCAGGCTAAATTTAAATATCGATTCACAGAGGCACAACATCCACAAAACGACCCGGAGAGAAATCATAATGGAAAAATGTATCGTTTTTCCATTCTTGCAATCACATTTTCCGAGGCGTTCATTTTATTCCTTGGGAAGATGATCCATATCTCGTTTCGAAGAGAATGATCCATACCTGGGTACAACATTCATGAGAACTCATCCGGATATGAAAAATCGTTTGTTTCGCTGCTCATATTATTTCGCTATTTAATTGTATGTTTGGGGCAGTAAACGAATAAATAATGGAATTCATTTGAATCTTCGGAGTTTTGTATCCGTACTGACCCATTCGGTAATATATATTATATGTGTGACAAATGTGCGGAAATTATCAAACTGCGTTGTCAAATTTCGAAAATTTTAGCTAAAATACACAGTTCCGTTTGGGGGCAATGTTTTGTTTACCTTTGCCGACCGATTCAAAATTTGTCTTCTGCTCATATCAATAAGCCGTGTTTTGGAAGAAGAAAATGTTTTTTGAAAACTACATGGTATTTTTTTCTAGATAACGCTGGTTGGTAGGGCTGCTACCTTGGTAATAGATTGACAAATTGGACAGATGTTTTTCTTGCTGGGTATTCGATATAATATAAGGATTAGTGCATGTCTTTTCGTTGACTACGCCCATATAGTGCCCAGTGAGATGGTGTAGTTCCCTCCGCTTCGCGGCGAGAACTACACCACCTCACTGGGCACTATATGGGTGTAGTCAACTCCAAGCCATGCACTATTCCTTAAAAAAGACATGTCTTAGTATCGGTAAGTCATTTAAGATTCGGTCAAATCAAATCTCGATTGAAAACATGTTTTGCGTTAATTCAAAGCAAATGAATCTTTATGGTACATCCAGATGGGATCTTGCTTTTGTCGCTTGATCACCATTCAGATCGCTATAGTTGTTACGTAATTTGAAGTGGGCAATGTTAGCAAATCTTTTCCATTCTTGGTACTAGGACGAGCGCCTTAGGTTGGAACTTAGCAATGGGTTCCTAGGGTGGAAAAGAAGGCTTACTGTTTCAAAAGGTTAAGTGAAAAGGGTGTTTCGATATGAATTCTGTTAAAAGCAAGCGCAATCGGTGCATTTCTCACCCGTTTTGTAGCGGTAGCAAGAAGACGTGCATGTGACTTGCTCGCATAATCCCAGTTATTATCCACGCTGCACCGAATTGGAAATTATCGAGAATGTGACGTGAGTACTGGTGGGTACGATTCGAAAGCATATCTGCGTAGCCCAGGAGCGGAAAAATATCTGCAGAATATATTCAAGCCTGTTGTTTTCAAAATCACAGGGAAGCGACTGACGCCCAGCAGGAAAGATGTTCTACACTAAGTCTTCTATAGTATACCAGTCATTCCAATTAGATGGGAAACCATCACCATAGACTTTTCCTCAAACCCATCCATTGTGAGCCGTTAACTGTCAAAGTTCTTTATCCAACTTTGACAAAGTCTGCGGTCTCAGAACAGGTAATTTAACAACCATTCAACAAGAGGTCTTGTTGATAGTGCTCCGATCACCTTGGCATTGGTTTCTAGTCAAGTCTTGGCTGTCTATGGAGGCAGCCAAGGCCACAGTGCATTGAACAATGCTTTTTGTAGTGTCCATTGGGCGATTAAGAAATAATAATTTAAAACTGCAGCCCTATATTCATTGAGCCACCAAAATGAAGACAAATCCAAGGTGTAAACTTCACTACATGGTACATTGGTGGTTTGGTGCTCGGTCAGGTGGGCTGTAAAACAACCATCCACATTCGGCTCGTATCTTCCAGCAGCCAAATTGTTTTGTCTCCGCATTGCTACATTTATTAAGACAGGGAATGTCTGCGAAATCTATGAATTGCTAGGTCATTTGCCTTGAGCAATAAATGCAAAATGAGATATCCTATCACCTGTCATGAAATAACCAGAGATAGCGTCTTTTCAGACGAATGAGTATTTTGCAGGCGTTTAAATTCTCTAATTTCAAGCCATAGCAAAACTATAAAACTGGATATTGAACACGGTAGAAGTGGGCCGTGGTGAAGAACACAACATCATCATGTATGTTAATCATCGGTCGGTGTCTTCGGAATTTCTGCAGTCAAAATAAACACAATGTGACCTAAATTATTCGTCCCTGAACGCAAAGAGGTGCCGACTGTGGTTATTATTGCAGGTATCACGGAACTAAATATTTTCCCATAGGCGACCATTATAACGTTCAGGCAGAAAATAACATGATCGCATCACTTTAATTTTAGCATTCAAATATCTCTGTCAAGTATAGCCCCTCAGACAACTTTTTCTGATCCGAAAACAGGGAGTCATGCAACAAATAAGAGAGAAAAACTGTCACAAAGGGAAGTACCGGTTACGTGCACATATTTTTCAGGGAATTCCCTACAAAAAACACACAAAAAGTAAATTGTATTTTTTAGGTCCAAAAGTAATCAAATCACCCTCTTTTTTATCAGGAATATTCAACAATAATGCAAGGTGTCAATAGAATGTTTCAAATGTTTATTGAAACAATATATTTTCCCAAGGCTGTTTATTTTTAGAGATTGCATCACTTCCGATTGCAATATTTTAAGGCGGTTAACTCCAATTTCAATATTTAGTGCCGCGATACCTATAATCATCCCCAACACCACCAAAGAGATAATTTACCACTTCCATGATATCAAAAAGTCATTTCTGCATTAGAATCCAACTTTTGGCTTTGGCTGAGTCCAAAACCTGGAAAATTTGCTCTTTTAAGAAAAAGTGTCCAAACTTTGTCAAATGGGCTTGAAAACTGGTATTGCCTCCAAAAGATTGTTCTATCCTGTTACTTTATAAATTAACTGAGAGGGATGAGAATTTACAGCTTTCTTTAAAAAACCACCCTGATCCCAAAATAAACTAAAATCTGCATCAGCACAAAACATTTATGAGAAAATCTGTCTCATTTAACCATACTGCAAGCAAAACAGTGTCCCAACCCCCATGGAACAATATGGATGTCAATTTTGTTTCCAAAATTGGGGATGCAGCTATATATTTCACCAATATAAAAGAACTCTGCCATTTATCCTAATAACTGATGTCAATTTTATTCAAACATCTGATGTAGTAAAATATAGCCCTGAATAGGACCCCCCCCCGGTATGCCCCTTTTCATCAAACTCTATGATATAATTCATAAATGAATTGATATTGACCCAAAACAAACCTACTGTGATATGAACTTTCTCATCTGTAATAGTTTTTAAATCACATTCTGGCTTCTGAAGACATTTCACATTGTGTTTGATGAATATTTTGAAATTTTTGTAAAGGAAAGCCCCAGTTTTCTCAGTAAAGGCACATAGAGTCATTGGTATGGCACTGACAAAACATAAAACAGTGTTTTTTTCCAAAAGAATTAGCAGTACCTGCTACTGTGATATCTCATAACACTGGTAAGATGCCTAAAACCATCAAATATTGATTCTGCGGCGCTATGCTTATGCTGCAAGTTCCCATAAGTGCACTTTCATAACCTTTGTTTTAATCCCCACAGACACCCATTCTGGCCAAAAGCATGAAGGGTTAAATATGTGTGCGTCTGTGCGAGGGGGGCTTGATTCGGGGAAAGAGCAATATTTCACAACTATCACTGTAAATCTGTGCTGTATCATGAGAACCATGACATCACTAGTACTAGACAACTATATTGGTAGCTATACACAAATGCCATTCACTCACATTTGTAATTTTATTATATTATTTTCCACTGTAGCCCCACCCCTCCCCAAATTTGTGTTCCAGGATACTCTTTCAATGAAGGAATTGCTTTCCAACATTTTGAAAAGCATAAGATAGAAGAGAAAAACTTCTAAATACGAGTGAATAGAAGTGCGGTGTAGGTTTTCGGTCTGTGTTTGAATGGTGATTTGGGAGGGGGTTGGAAGATTTGGAATCCTCCCTGCCCCTAGTACTATGAGGGGAAACCATGGTTTCAATAAATTTGTTAATAGGGTAAGATAGGCTGTTAGTTAGCAGCTGCCAGAGGTTATAGTGTGCTCCTAGAGAAATACACTTGCTCAAGATGTGAATTTGCTTGCATGAACAGCCTTAGTTTTGGCAATATGTAGCCTTTATTTTTCAGGGAATTCCCTACAAAAACACACAAAAAGTAAATTGTATGTTTTAGGTCCAAAAGTCATCAAATCACCCTCTTTTTTATCAGGAATATTAAAAAATAATGCAAGCTGTCAATAGAATGTTTCAAACGTTTATTGAAACAATATTTTTTCTCAAGACTGTTTATTTTTAGAGATTGCATCATTTCCGAGTGCAACATTTTAAGGCGGTTAACTCTAATTTCAATATTTAGTTCCACGATACCTATAGAGCTGGCACCTCTACGATTTCACGGGACCATATAGTTCTTCTTGGATAGAACAGAAATCGTGCACGAAACACAGGATTGCGTAGGTATTTGATTAATAGTACTTGAAGATGGACACGCAATGTTGGCTAAAATATCGAATACAGTCGCATACCGCGTTATGTTGTGCTGCCGACTTCAGTCGTCTGTCGCGCCAAAAGAGTTAACCCAGACGCACCCGGTGATATCATCTCTTTCAATAAATAATATTAACCCTACAGCTCTGCAGAGCTGTGCGATAAAATTATAACAATTTCTCACTACCGATTATACTATCGTGTTGTCTGCTCGTTCGCTGTCAAACTTTTATTCACACAAACATTAATACATACTGGGTTAAAATGGTTAACAAACTCCCTCTAGATAGACGATATCATATGGGTAGTTTAGGTGTTTTATTTTAAGCTTAACCCTTTACCTAACATGAAAAGCAGACGACACATGCAAAAAAAAGATTCTTCAATAAAATTTTTTTTTTTTTTATTTTTTGTCTCAAAAACTTATCTCCCTTCTGAAAAACAAAAGACTATATCCAGTGGCCATATCCCATGGAATCCCATTTTTTGCAAAACACCTGTGGCTATGGAATCCCTTTTTTGTCGAATGAGGCCATGAGGGCTATGTAAAAGCCCTCAATGAGTCCTCATTTATTATCCCTCATACCCTCATTGAATTTTGAGGTTATGAGGACCTTGAAAAATCCCTCAATGAGGTATAATTTACAACGACTCTTATCCTCATTTCAGTATTTAACAGGTATATCCTATGGAATCCCATTTTGGAAAACGCCTGTGACTGTGGAATCCCTTTTTGTCGTATGAGGCCATGAGGGCTATGTAAAAGCCATCAATGAGTCCTCATTTACTATCCCTCATAGCCTCATTGAATTTTGAGGTTATGAGGACCATTAAAAATCCCTCAATGAGGCATAATTTACTACGACACATAGCCTCATCTCGGTATTTGAGGATACCCATGGCCTGGTATTGTATTATTCGAGGATACCTACCGAGGATACCTTTTATAGGATACTTATCTGAGGATACTATATAGGCTGTACATATCCCTATAGGTCTCTTGCTGGTCATTAGTACTATTAATCCACCTGATGCTTTATGTTATCCTATGACTGGTATAGGTAGTATGCAATGCTAGGCATAGGGGTATTGTGGGTAGGGGTACTGCCTGGTAGTTTAGAACGGTACTATAGTATGGGCGGTATATACACCTATAGGCCCCCGTTAGTGCTTGGTACTATTAACCAACCGATTGCTTTGTTTTATTATATGGCTGGTATATGTAGTACGTTATGGTAGCCCTAGTGATTTTGTGGGGGTGGGGGGTAATGCTTGGTAGTTTAGAACGGTAGAATAGCATAGGCTGTACATATCCCTGTTGGTCTCTTGCTGGCCCTTGGTACTACTGATCCACCAGATGCTTCATATTATTGAGCGGTATTCTGGGACGGGGTCAATGCCTGGTAATACAGAACGGCAGCAGAGTATGGTTGGTATATTCCCCTAAAGGTTCCATCCTAACCGTTCATAGTATTAACCTACCAAATGCTTTGTATCATACTGTTACTGGTAAGATGGTACGTAATACCAGTAGTTCCTACCTTATTCCGAGTACTCTTGTTGTTTCATTTATCTAGATCATTTATATAAATTATAATTAACCAATTAGATTGCTTGATTTCCCATAACCTGTACTTAATCGTACAGAGTTATCTCCCTTCTGTATAATAAAAACCTATATCAATGGAAATATCCCAGCACCCCAATTTCGGCACCCGTTTTTTTGAAAAGCATATGGCCTTCGGCACCCTTTTTTCTGAAATGAGGATAAGAGTCGTATTAAAAATCCCTCATTGAGGGATTTTTAATACGACTCTTATCCTCATTTCAGAAAAAAGGGGTGCCGAAGGCCATATGTTTTTCAAAAAATGGGTGCCCAAATTGGAGTGCCTTCTGGAGAATCCCTTTTTTGTCAAATGAGGATAAGAGTCGTAGTAAATTTGACCTCATTGAGGGATTTTTAATACGACTTAATTGCTTTTCTGTGGCGAATTCTATATGATCATGCACTTAAAGCTTGAGATCTATTATATTCAAGTTTGTGGCATTTCTCAGCAAACGTCATGCGTAATTTATCTTACATTCAAATAGGCCTTTGGCTCGACACTGGAAAACTAAGAAGCCTTCTCGAGTTAGTCGAGTAAACGTACGCCAAAGGGTGGTGGGAACAAGTGATAATGGAGAAGACCTATAAAAAGGAGTTGTAAACTATCATTTTAAGACGGGGACGTAAAACCTAAAACAGACGCCAAGAAGAAGGAAATACCGGTGCTTTTTCTCCAACCATGCAGGCCACATCCATATATGCCGTTGTGCCCAAATTAGACTGATCTAAAGGTCTGCACGCAGATGAATGTTCCAATGAGAAAAGTTGCTCTGTAGAAAAAGCAGCATACGAAACGCAAGTACACAATGGTTTAGCTTATGGATCTCCGGGATAATAATAATAATAATAATAATAATAATAATAATAATAATGATAATAATAATAATAATGTGGATTACAATGAATTATACAGGCATATAAAGAATTGTTTGAAACTGGTATCTTTTAATTTTTTGTCTTATATGATGTACTTGTGTAATGAGTAACTTGTGTTACACAAAAACAGCGTCGCCAGGCAAGAAAGTAAACAGACCAAAAAAAGATCAGCTTCTTCGACTTTATTCGAGTTTACTTGTGGTATAAATACAGCACTCGGCTCAGATAGACTGGGGGCAGATATCAATGACCCTTGTCGGTTTTTTTTCCATATTTCACTCGCGCCTATGGTGCGATGAAATAAATAAAAGGCTTCATCTGGGGCCTTTGATTCCTGCACCCCCCCCCCCCCCCCATACTCCACCCTCGCTGTGTTCTGTCTTGTAATTGCTGAAGCTTTGATGATGTGAAAGCGTACTGGGTTAACCTAAGGTACAATAATAAAGACGTTTCGTCGCAGCTAATTGTTGCCATCAGAGCATGTTCTGTTATGGACGTAATATTATAAATTCATTACGATGACGACTTGGCAGGAAGTCCACTTCCTCAATTACGACTTCAGTGAATGTCATTAGCGCTAATTGGATTTCTGACATTATGAATGATGCGGGATAAAGTTTATGTCTTTCTATTTATGGCTAATTCTTTGTTCCAGAAAGGGAATTTCTTTAGTGGGCCTATCTTTCATGAGCACGAAATTGCCTAATACCAAGGTTATCACCAATAAAAGAGAAGTATTTCAAAATTGAAACTATTCCTTGTTTCCACACCGTGATCTACATCTTAACCCTTTACCTAACATGAAAAGCAGACGGTACTTGTAAAAAAAATCTTGAATAACTGATCTTTTTCATTTTTTGTCTCAAAAACATAGCTATGACCCCTTTTTGGAACGAGCTCGCTCCAACGAGGGGGTCACAACCTATGTTTTTGAGACGAAAATTAAAAAAATAATGAAAATTAATTGGCGATTTTTGAGAATAGCGCTGGCCGGTTTTGGCCGTTACGTTGGGTAAAGGGTTAAAATAGTGCATGTTCCTGATATCACTACTTGACTCAGATTTGACCTCACACACTTTTCTCACACTGCAAGTCAAGTCAAGGCTGGTCAACTCTACGATGGCAAATCTCCTTCAAATCGCGATCCTACACCCTGATGTGAATTGGCCCCAGATGGACAAATTTAAGCGAAGTCAGAATTTAGGAAAACTCTCTAAATCAGTTCTGTATTTCTGCAAATGATGACTTGAACACCATTAGCATTGTCCAATGGTTACGTTTCTCATTGTCTTGGAAAGGATTGGCAAGGTTTCACTTTTCGTTAGAAACCCTGGATCTGCAGTTTTAAACTTAGTGGTGTGATTGTGACTTTGACATCAAAGTGGGAAAAACTATCTAAAGAAACTCCAAAATTTCTGTTCTGTCCATCACAAACAGGTTGAATTAGAAAGGCCTGGTGGGAAATTAAATTGCTCTGTGGAGATGATTCATTCTTCCTGTATTCCCAAATATCATCGTTCACGTCTTCCTTCTTTTTCCGCCCGTTACACTACAGTAGGTGCCCAAATGAAACTATTTCAATCAGAAGAGACAGAATCTGCCTGACTGCTAATATGACAGCACCATCAACTTCGGGTATACAAAACACTTCAAATAAAGTTCTGTCAAAAATTGTAGACATTAATAAAAATGATATGAAAATGTGTCGCTCAAAACTTATTGAAAAACAAAAATCATCAGGGCGAAAAAACACTAATGTTCTAAATTTACAAAGTGATGGCTTGTATAACAATAGTTTTTACTCTGGAGTTGGAAAAACACCCTTTCAACCGGCAACATAGGTTATATATACTGTTGCTGAGAATGTAATCCCTAACCATGATATTGTTGGTTTGGTAATACACAATAAATTGTGTAGTAAGGGCAAGCATCTAAAGTCGGGTCATAAATGTTATCCTGATAAATGCTTTGCAACCATATCATTTCAAAAAAACATAGGCGATGAGCGAACATGGACAAATGATGCCCTTTCAAAGCTAAAGGCTGAAAGTTATATAGAGGTGGAACATATAACTACTGGTCCTGATAGTGCTGCATTTTTAGCTGCGCAGGATTTATTTGATGAAGATGTGACTCAAACCCGTCCCATTCATCAACTAGATACTGCTCATGTTTCTTGTAATCACAGAAAGTTTTTAAAAAATCCTACTGAATTATCGAAGCTTATTCAAGGCCGTACGGTTGCTATAAGAAAAAAAAATAAAAATAACCTAGCAATAGATTTAGCTGAAAGGTGCCAAACTGAAATGAAGAAGGCAATAGACATGTACACAGGTGACATTCCAACAATAAAAAACAAAATATCCTACACAGTAGATGCGATAGTAAAATGTTACCAAAACAAGCATTCTCTCTGTAAAAAACATTCATTTGCATGTAAAGGTGGAAAAAAGAAAAACTGGATTAATAAATCTTCTTTTCTTGGCAAAGATTTTTCATTAAAAAAAATAAAAGGAACAGTCGAAATACTAAGGACTTGTGTAAACTATAGGCTAGGTCCTGCAATGGTGGAAAAAACAAAGTTCGGCTTCAACACTCAAAAAGTTGAAGCATTTAACAGGGCACTAAGAACATCACTTCCAAAAAATGTAACTTTTTCAAGAAATGTATTTGGCAGGCACATTCTATGTGTCACTCAATCAATCAAGGGGCAGGTAACTCTATCCAAAATGTATGTAATCAGCTGGGATGTCAAGTCTCTTCAAACAGTAAAGTTGACAGAGGTTTAAAACAGCTCCAAAGCAAAGAAAAGTTACTTCGGTCTTACAAAAAAACAAAAAAAAACTCGAAAGGCTCGAATTAAAAAGAGATCAAAATTGTATGGACTTTATGACAAATATCAAGAAGAGCTAAAATATAAAAAAAGACATGATTTTGCCACCTCATTTGAACCCCAAAATTAAGGACCATGCTTACAGTGAAGAATCAAAAAGTAAAAGGGTTGAAATTCGAAGATAAAAATTCTCACCTGCTGAGGAAGATATCAGTGCATTATACATGGTGGTATGTGCAATCCGGAGCAACTACCTTGCATAAAGCAGTGGATCCTCTTCTGATTATGTTCATGTGTCTCAAAAACAAGATGCTGAGGGTTAATACAGGCTTTGACTGCACAGAGATGACTGCACTCCATACCCCCAGCACCCCTATATTGCGGTAATTCCTGTCTTGTTAACCGATGATGCACCAAATATGATATTCGGTGCACCTTTTCCCTGCGGACACTTCCATCTGGCCAATGGACCTGCATATATCCATAGCCAGATGAGGTCTTACCACCCCTCCACAATATACAGTCCCTCCCATCCTGCCCCAGACTCATATCACTCCTTTCCCTCAATTTCAAAAACATGTGGTGCCAAAACGCCTCCATTTTTGCAAGAATGTTGTTTGGGAGAGTTCAAAATCAGGAATTATTAGGGATTTTAGTATTCAGTTCAAATATTGTGAAAAACTGCTTTAGGTTACAATACAGTGGGGTTTTTTTACATTGAAGACTACAAACCTTTTAATCTCTCTCGACCTCATCAAGCACATTTTCGGAAAAACAACCCTGTATCCACTAAGTTTATCACCTCATGAAAAAAATATACCAAAAAAATGTATTGGTCGCCATGGGATTTTTGCCTTCAAAATTAGTGCTTCCTGTACTCCTGTCCAGTTTCGCACTCAATAAAATAGACCTACTTTTACTTGCCCCCACCCAATTTTAATGTTCTCTCACACTTTCCAGAAGACAGTTGTCACCAATATTTTATAATTTTTTCAAAACATGCACTTTAATATTTTATTCACACTTTCAAGCTCAGTTCACTTTCCACCAATTGCATAAAGCAGGAAACTTTTATCCCCCATTAAAGGTTTCAACCACTAGAGGCGCTGTTTACCACGAAAACACTGTATTGTAACCAAAAGGCGGGCTACAGTTTTAGGAAGAGGATAGATAGGCCTACTCACATCGCGTTCACACTCAAACCCCACGCTCTCATCTAAGACTGACCTCGTGTGCAGTTGAATGTGAAACTGTGATCGCAACATCGTACAAATAGCGCATTTACACGAAAAGAGTACAGACGTGACAGCCGTTACTTTTTCCCAGTTCCTTATTCGATAAAAATCGGTTGATAACAAATGTCGAATAAGGAACTGGGAATAAGTAACGTTTGCCAGCGCATACGTAAGGATAAAGGGTTGAATCCAGAATATTACTCCGACGCGAATAAAAATACTCCAAGTTTTATTTATTTATTTATTTATTTATTTATTTATTTATTTATTTATTTATTTATTTATTTATATATTCATTTATTTATTTATTTATTTATTTATTTATTTAACGACATTTTCGGCAGCCATGGTCACCTCGTGTCGGATATTTATTTATTTATTTATTTATTTATTTATTTAACGACATTTTCGGCAGCCATGGTCACCTCGTGTCGGACAGTTTTACGGCGGAGAGAACCACCGGGCAACGGCGAGCAAATGCCAGACTCTCTAACGTACGAACTCCACACAAGCATGGTTAGCATTGGTTGAAGACATCCCCCAGCAGAAGAAAAATATCTCGACAGCCATGACCTTCAAGTAGACGACCCAAACAAATATATTAGTGTTCAACTACTTTGTTGAATAACTGTTTAATTCTTTTGTGTAACTGTTCAATAATTTGTTTTACTGTTTATTATTCATATTGTTGTCCTTGTAGTATAATGTTTTGATTCGTCCGTCCGTCCGTCCGTCCGTCCGTCCGTCCGTCCGCTCCCACTCAGAGGACTTGTGAGGTGAATTGCACGTACAAACCGGACTTGTGTGGTTTTTCGTAGTTGTGAGGTGCAACTCACAAAAAGACAACAGCTGTGAACACAATAACCCCACAAGACTCCAAATTTCAACTGCAGCTCAGAAGTTTTCGGACAAACGGACGGCCAACTTTGAAACGGCTAAGATCGTAAGCGAGAATCCTGAAAATCATTATTCTACCACGTGGTACGAGTATCCAATTAAACAGTGTTGCTAAATGAGCCAATGAAAAGGGGCAGTTTGGAAAAGGGCGTGATCAGTATTCCATATTTGGTAACTGGAGATTTTCGCATGCGGAACGTAATTTTGGAAATGTTAACCAGGGCCGAATGAATGTATAATTTTACTTTGGTAAGTTGAAAAGTCGTTAGTAGTCATTGTCCGACCAAAGCATTTTAGGTTCGTTTGTCGAACAGCAAACCTTGAAAGTAATGTGTTTTTATTAACAAGCCTTCAGTTGATGCCAACGATGACGTAACATCGCGAATGTACACAACTTGTCACAAGCTAGGATCGAGCGCTATCTAATTACCACACACACCTTCACAAATGACGAAAGCGATCAAATGAATACAGGACAATCGGGCCATGTAAGATTCAGACCAGATAATTTTTGGACGATCCCATCCAGATCAGGGGTGGCGCCAACGGTGTCAGAATAGCTGCGGCTCCCTCCCGGCCTGGAATTTTTGCCAATTCATCAGGAAGGCCACAGTTGTTGGAATGGGGTCCGTCGTTTCACTCAATTTACACCCAATTAATACCCAGTTAACAACAACGTCAAAAAATTGTTTTTTTGGGGGGTGAATTCTAGGAACAAGACTATAGTGCCCGATCGAACCCGTTACTTCGTCGGACAGTTTGAGGTAAGCTGCCACAGAAAATTTAAACAACATTATAATATTTAAACATGAACCTGAAACTAAGAAAATACCCCCCCCCCCCCCCCCCCCAACATAACCCTTTAGTAACTTTACCCAACGCTGATAGCAGACGACACTTGCAACAAAAATTCTTACAGAATTAAAATTTTCCATTTTTGGTCTCAAAACCATAGCTGCTGACCCTTCATTGAAACGAACACAAGAGGCTTGTTACAATGAGGGGAGCCATAAGCTGTTTTAATATAATGCAGCAAAATTGTGAAAGTGGGGGGGGGGGGGCTCCATTTTTTTCCAGATAACCACGGAGGTGTAGGATGGAAAAGTGGGAACTGAAGGACACTTTGTCATCGCGTATGGCACAAATATGCAGCAATATTATATGCAACTCCAGAAAGGGAGTACATGCACACGTCTTACCATAGTCCAAACTTGGACCCAAATCTGTTACCTGTATATAATTTTGACTCAAAAGGATGTACCAAACCCCAAACATATTTTCTGACTTTTGTTCCTAGTGTGGACTAGTGTTATTCTTACTCTAATAAATAATTGGGATGTGGCTCAATATGGGTGGTGGGGGAGGGGGCGTCCTGTAGTCTGTAACATAATTTGGAGAGGCTAATTTTGTTAGAACCAATTCTATCTCACACGATCAATGTGACCATATTGGTAGTGGAGGGGTGGGGGGGGGGTGTATCATCGCGTATGTCATTAATACACAATATCTCAACATATAAAATGTTCAGCGACGCTGGCAGCATTATGTTGCTAATTTTGTTAGAACCAATTCTATCTCACACAGTCAATGTGATCATATTGGAAGGGGGGGGGGTGAGCGGGGAGGGGGGGTAGCAGAGACCGACCTGGACACACGCCAGTGCAAATTTGGCTCCCAGGCTTCATGACCTGGCTCTTAAATCTCAGGCCTAGGCTTCTTAATTGGCGCTTAACTTCTAAGGTCTTATTTCAAATTTTGGTATGTCTTAATTTTCTCTCCATGGATAATCTAGAGGTGCTTTTATTAAATATGATTATAACTTATTGTGGTTTCTGTGTACCTTAGCACTTCAATCAATGTCTTGGTCACATTAATCTTCACATTGGTTTCTGATCAAGTCTTGGCTGCCTAAATAGGCAGTCAAGACTTGATCAGAAACTAATGTGAAGATTAATGCTTGCTGTGGTGTACTAAATAAAAATGATGAGAACAGCTATCATAAAACTGCAGTGTATGTTACAAACAGCAGTGTAACTCCACATGTCAGAATCTGGCTAGTAAATTTTAAAAATAGGCTCCAAGACTGGTGTGTATTTTAGACAGTCCTGGTCGGTCTCTGGGAGGTAGGTATTCTGTTATCGCGTATGTCATGAATACACAATGGGTTCGATCGGCGCACTATAGTCTTGTTCCTAGAATTCACCCAAAAAAACAAATTTTTGGCATTTTTATTAACTGTGTATTAATTGTGTGTAATTGGGCGAAACGACAGACCGATTGGAATGGGGTCTGGACTTTTCGTCGGAAAGTCAGTTCGGTGGAACTTAAAATTTTTAATTTGGACACTCCGTCGAAAATATTTTAAATTTAAAAAAAATGACTTGCCACTGATATTGCTAATTTGGGTGAACTGGCTATACTAAAGGGGTATTGGGGTATCCAGATGCCGAACACATCTGGCTTGAGTGCCGAAGGCACAAGCTTTTTGATGGGGTGTGGGGGTTTTACCCCCTCCCCCTGCCCCCCCAGAAAAGTTTTTGAAAAGGGCAATCAAAGGAAACATTCTGGTAGCTTTTGAAGCAAAAACCTCTTGATTTTTTTGAATGTCAAAAGTTGTATTTTTTAACAAAATGTTTCAAAAATCCCAATAGAAAGAACCCCATAACATTTTGGGGACGGTTCAGACAATTCATGTCAACATTCGTTGCCGACGTAAAGCAGACGCAAATTGCGTTGTACATACAGGGGGGGGGGGGGTCTTCCAAAAAATTCCAGACACAAGGCCAGGGTGGGTGGGTGGTCGGATGGGGGCCAAAACACCTTTTTTCCTGGAGTTGCAATTTTTTTTCCTGGTGGTTTTTTTTCAAATTATTTTCACATAACAAGGCTATATTGTTGTTTAGTAGTCTAATAGGCACCTGTTTGTCAGGTAGGGTTAGTGAATAAGGCCCCACTAGGCTGATTAGGGGATTTGTTATCTTTTTTTGTAAATTAAATTAGATGCATTAAAGAATAGTGTACTCCAGTTTGACTAAAAACAATCAGTTGAAATTTATGAATTTTAATTTGGGAATGGTTAACATAATTTTCATAGCTGAATCATCACGGCACAATTTGGATTTTACAATGAGTAGCAATGTATTTAGCAGAACATCTAAAATAATGTAAAAAATTTATGGAAAGCAATCTAAATGCCCAGTTTCTCTGAGTAGAGCTCTTGTAACCTGAAACTAATGAAAATTCTCACAGTGCATCTTTGACATAAAACCTCACTTACTCAATTCAAGCTCATAGTGATAGTACCAGGGTTTTCACAGAGGATTTGTCTGGCAATCTCGTGAAAACATGAAACAAAAGTTACAGTTAATATTTGAATTGAAAACTGACCCTGACTGAGCCAGAGTGTATAGATGAGTAGCTGAGCATAATACTATGCAGAAGATTATTTTAATCCTCTATTTGATGTTCACAAAAATAGTCTAATTCTTATATTATATGCTGTTATATGCAGAAATCAATGCTGACATTTTTTTTCGGAGACGGACCAGGATGGACAGTGAGATTTACAATAGTGTTAGGTGACAGATTTTCAGCTTTCCAACGCTATCAACTATCTTTTGAGTAATGACAATTGGCTGAAACCTCAAACCTAGACACTTAGCTTGTAGTCAGGTCATTAAAATTAAAACTTCTTCACTAAATTTAAACTGTTTCTTCAGTCTCGGAACTTAACACATGAATGATAATTATTATGAGAGCATTGAGGCCAGAACTTTCAGTTCAGCATTTGTAATTCATGCACTTCAATAATATGCCAGTATACACTATGCCATAGTGCATATAGGCATATTATTGAAATGCATGAATTACAAATGCTCAACTGAAAGTTCTGTCATCAGGTATTTGAACCACCAGAACATAAAGATGTGAAAAAAAAAGTTATCAGATAAGGATTCAAATTAAGGCAAGGATTGACAACTGGAAGCTCAGTGTAATACTTTTTCATTACCCACCGTGGTGATACACTGAAAAAATATAGGTGGTGGGGTGGGTGTCCAAGTGGTCAGAGAAAAAAAAAATTTGCACGTGGGTGGGTGGGTGGTGGTCAAAAGGTGGAAAAAAATATTTTAGGCCTTGTGTCCGGAATTTTTTGGAAGATCCCCCCCCTCCCCTGGTACATAGGCAAAATTTTTGCCAATGCAAACTCCACTTTCGATGATCACAAATACATGTAAAAATCAGAAACTGAACAATCCAGCCAACTTATAAATTGAAAATGTTAGCCCAACAATTGAATAATTTCAGTAATTGTTACGTGGCAAAACTCACATAAAAAATTACGGTAGACTACATTGTCTTTGACAACATTTTTTTTTTATTCCAGACCCCTTTAATCTAGAAGCAAAGTGATCACTTTAGTTGATTTATTTACCTTTGGTGGTTTTGAAAAGTCCATTAGAGATAAACAAATTTTCTTTTCAAACATTAATTGACAAGCACGTGTTGTCAAAAATCACCAAACAGTTGTGTGTCAGGGGTTCATGGTGGGGAAAACAGAAAAGTCTGGTGTGGAAATACAGTTAAAACTAGAAGTCCTGTCATGAATTGCGCGGAAATAGCACGTTGATCTGCGCGCTTTTTTTCGTAGTTTGGGCGTCAAATTCTGTACATATGGCCTGAGCACAAGCAATGTTTCAGCCAATGGACCTCTGGGTAACCCGGAGGTCCATTGGCTGAAACATTGCTTGTGCTTGCTATGGATAGGCAGGAGAATCTACCATGGTTTGATTGCCATTCAATATGGAAATTGCTTGAAATTCCTACGCGCAGTTAAGGCCAGATAAGCGCACAGTTCATGACAGGACTTCTAGCTTTAACTGTAGAGGGAGCGGGACGTTTCGGCCCTTTACCAGTTCGGCCCCGGGACCTTTCAGCCCGGAACGTTTCGGCATCGATATTTTTTTAAACCTAAGACGAAAAGTTACCGGGGAAAATATTGAGGTCGAAACAACCCTGAACCGAAATAGAAGACAAAGTTCAATGCTGTGATTTTGTTAAACCGCACTGAACCTCATGCAGTCCAGACTGTTCCTAATTAATATTCAGAAGTTACAGGAACAAACAAAACAAAGCAGTGTTTTGTAATTTATGTGAGTGGATTATTTTCTTTATTGATGTCACAAACTTAAACAAACATCACACAATCTTTTCATGAACACTTCTCGATTGCATTGAACATTAAAGTGGCTATATTGGCATCATTTGAGAAGTGTGAAAATTACGCTGAATGATCATCTCACCTTCCGACAATGTATATGTATATGTATGTAGGTCAGTCCCATTTCAGTCTTCTTTACCGACTTTGTTTATTCATGTTTTGGGTCACCCCAGTCCATCGTTATTTACAAAGATTTATCAGTCGAAGTATGGGGCCTGCGTTATTTAAACGTATCCACAGCAATTCGGCCTATTTTGAATGAAAATTCTGATTTATAAAAAGTGCCGACGCAAACTGTATTTTAGCTGACGTCAGCTGCTTTTGGCTCGGCATTTTGATTGCCGAGTCCAATTCCCTGAATTGTAGGGGCTGGTTGGGCTATACCATTCAACAATGAACAGAGGCTTTTACATTACGGATATCCCTAATGTTGATGTTCTGATTCCAGAATCAAATCATTCACTGATTAACCCTTTACCTAACATAACGTCCAAAACCCTTTACCTAACATAATGGCTATTTTTCTTATATTTTCATTTTTTGGTTCCAAAACATAGGTTATGACCTCTCATTGGAATGTGCGCGTCACGCTTGTTCCAATGATAGGTCATAACCTATGTTTTTGAAGGAAACAATGAAAATTTTTAGTTACATATGTATCCAAGAACTTTTTTTATGCGTGTCGTCTGCTACTAGCGTTAGGTAAAGGTTAACCCATTATCCAACACTAGTTTTAGACAAAAAACAAACAGAACATTTTTTTCTTCCATAGTTTATGACCCCTCATTGGAAGGAGCTCAATGAGCTCGTTTCAATGAAGGGTCATAAGCTATGGTTTGGAAGCAAAAAATTAAAATATAAAAAAAAAATTGAATGGCGATTTTTGTGTATAGCGCAGGCAAGTTTTGGCCGTTACGTTAGGTAAAGGGTTATTGTTGAAAAATTGTTATTCTCTCTGTTGATGCCAGTACGTGGATGTTGGATAAGTCCGTCCATAATTAGAAGGCGAAGCGCCTTATTCATTGGTCAGTGCGGGAAAGGTTGTAGATTCGATCCTGACCCACATCAGTATGTACACTTGTCCCCAGGGCTAGACACGCCGCCCCAATTTCAGTTAGTTGGAGTGTACGTTGTTGGAAGCAGTGGAGTGGCCAGCGCAAAGCAATTTGGGTGGGGCAAAGAGTCTTGCTAGAGCCATTTTGATTGGGTGGGCGGGGTGAACAACATAAACATAAAACGCACGTGGACTGCACACAGCCATGTTGAATGAACAGTTTCTTTACGATTTAGGGCTCAAAAAAGCATTTTAGGTTTGTTAATTGGGTAGCAACCTTCAAAAACCTGTATATTTACCAGCATTTTGTTGATGGTATAAATTGGGGGTTGGGCCCATATCGCGCTTGACAGATGTCAACAACTTGTAACAGTCGCTATCAAATTACCAAAACAAACCACTTTGACACATAATCTAGTCTCTGAACAGTAGCATTACGGCACACCATTCGAATATGCCTTCCGTGCTGGTAACTGCGATATTTCAAGATTATTGATACTGGTGACTGAACACCGCAATATAATTAATGCTTTTGGCAAGATAAATTATGTCAACTCAACCTATGAGTCGCACGCCAGAAACTGGATGCTTCACATACAAGTTCAACAAACCAGATATATGATTGTAATGACAAAAAATAAGACTACATGGCAGGGCGACCGGAGAGGAAGATGGTGCGTGGGGTCTACGGCGTCGATGTCGCGATTTTTAAGTGTATACGAATATCAACAGAAACCTTTCTCTGGATATAAACAATGGTGTTTTTTTAACACCCAACAGTGTATTCTGATTATTGACCGAAACAACTCAGACAATACACTGAATGATTTCCCCCCCAACTTTCCCGGGGGGGGGGGGGAGGTATTAATTTTTTTCCGATTTTCAGATCAGATAGGGACTCACGCCATAAGCAATGGCTGTTTTATCCATTTCGTCACGCCAACATTCCATAAAATGTGTATTGCTGCATTCAGAAAGGCTCAAAGTTTAATGTAATGCAATGTGAGGAATTATTTTTGGAAAATCAGCACCAGTCAGAATTTTCAGCTTACCGGTAAGAAAGTCAGGATGAAGTTTTTGTGATCTTTCAATCCTCATCAACTCTCATTCTTAAAGGATTGTTAACAACCCACCCACCACAACCCAATCCACCGCCTTAAGTTCATTCGGAAGAGTTAGATACATGTCTAAGCAGTAAACATCAGAGAAGCATGCCTGAACAATTGGGTTCCGTCATCTTGAAGAAAAATGATCATGGGGAAAAAAATTGCAGGGCCAGGAAAAATGTGTTCTGGGTTGCTGAATCCCCCCGCCGAGTGTTGGAACTTGAAAAATTCTCCCCCACCCCCCACCCCCCCCCCCCCCCACACCCGACTTTTCACTTTTTCCAGTCATATAGTATATGTTAGACTTAGATATAATCGGTCCTGCCTGACTCTCACATCGTGGTTGGGAATATGTAATATGATGTGTGTGTGTGTGTGTGGGGGGGGGGGGGGGGGGGTACTTGATGTAATGCAATGTGAGGAATTTTGTTTAGCTTGCCTGTACTTGACAGAAAGTCAGGATTAGTTTTTCGTGATTTTTCGATCCGGCCCCCATCAACTCTCATTCTTAATGGATTGTGAACTACCCCCACCCTACCCATCGTCTTAAGTTCATTCGGAAGAGTTAAATACATGCCTGAACAGTAAACACAAGAGAAGCATGCCTGAACAATTTGACTCAGTCATTTTAAAGAAAAATGATCGCAGGGAAAAAAATTTGCAGAGCCAGGAAAAAATGTGTTCTGGGCTGCTGCCCCCCCTCCCCATCCCACCCCCGTCCAGTGTTCGAAAAAAAAAATCAGCCCCCCCCCCCCCCGCCTTTTCACTATTTTTCCAGTCACATAGTATATGTGAGACTTTGATATAGTCGGTCCTACCTGACTTTCACATCGTGTGTGTGTGTGTGTGGGGGGGGGGGGGATATGTAATGTGATGTGGGGGGGGGGGGGGTGTAAAGAGACTTTCCAAGACCACCAGGCTCCTAAATGTGGGGGAAGGACCATTCCCACCCCAAGCCTAGTCCAAGCTTGGACCCACGGTCTATAATATAGTTTTTTGTTGGGTACGTCCACGGGACGTAACAAAGCCAAAATTAATATTATGAGCTGTGAGTCCAAATTTGGTCTATCTCATAATCTCACGCCACTCTCCACTTATGTTTTTTGTTTTGGGGTACCTGGCCATGTACCCCTCTAACAACTTTTGACTATGGACCCACGATACCATCATTTAGTTGGGTTTTTTACCACTTAATATTCAAAGACGCGGGTTTGGTTTGTGGACAACCTTCCCAAGCCTTCCATCCATTTGATGGACAGGTTCCAGTTGCAACCGGTTTCCAAATTTTGTTTTGAAAAAAAAACGCTCATTTGCAGCCACTGACACAGGTAAGTGGTAGGTGTCTGACGGGCTTGCTCGTTGGAGGCCTCATGGCCATGCTACTTGCAACACTGCCAGCAGGACTGAACAGGAAAGGTAAAACAAAAACATCGTTTGACTTCGAACGTGAATTAAAATTACTCGCTGGACAATATTATTATCTGTGCGTTTCGGTCTGTCGATCGTTGAATAATAATATTAATAAGCCAACGGTGAACACCGAGATTTCAGCCGATAAATGTTGAAATAAATCTTGTTGGTTATGCATTTCACTCAACAACTAAAATTATGTATAATTATGACTCGAGTTATTCTTTACTTGTTTGCCAAGTTTACATTTACATTTGGGTGACGTCTGGAAATGCATTGCTCACGGAGGATAGCTGATAACATCTAACATAACCATTGCACCACAGGAATTTCTGTCGGGGTAATAACCGCCATTTTAGCAAGAACTCATCAGACACGACTGCCAATCGCGGCCTACAGCCCCATTCCTGAGTCGGGTATTATTGTGTCAATAATACACAAGGGAATATCCATAAGGGTTACAGAAACAGGGTTAAACTGTCACAACTTTTGTCCAAAACTATCGACAAGGAATTACTTAGTCAGGATATCGCGGATGTTGTGATGGCCATGCCATATCTTTTGGGTCAGCGCACAACACATTGCCAAAGTATCAGGGGTGCTCAACTATTTTTTAGGTGTGTATTTGGAGGACCAAATTTGAGAACAAAGGACGTGCCTCCCCCCCCCCCCCCCCGACATCGCCATTGGTTGAAAGGTCCTATTTGATGAAGTAAACATTTCTGTGTTTTATCTTTCTGTTCTTCGTCACTCCAACCAGTGGCATTACGTGGATAGTTTTCCAAGAAATGAAGTCAGGGGTTGGAATTATGTGAGAGATATCACTGCAAGGCTCAACTCAATATTATTTTCACACTTGACAAAGCTCCATGGTTTTAACTGGTCTCCATGCATTTATATTGTGCACATGCTACTCAAATATTTTGATACAACACCAACCTCCATCAGTTGTATCTGCGAATTGGAACCCATAATTCAACACATAATTCACAATAAGCGCACTATGACGTTTTCAGCAGTGTAAGCCCACAATTAGGACCAGACACCTCACAAACTGTATGGACAAATGCAACTCGCAATCTCGGACAAAACGCGATCCCCACAAGTACCATTTCTACGTCCCGCATCCCACAAGTTAAAATATGCACAAGTCCACTGAGTGGTACCTCCTTGCATTTATATTTTGCATATTCTACTCAGATATTTTGATAAAATGCCGACCTCCATCAGTTGTATCTGCGAATTGGAACCCATAATTCAACACATAATTCACAATAAGCGCACTATGACGTTTTCAGCCGTGTAAGCCCACAATTAGGACCAGACACCTCACAAACTATATGGACAAATGCAACTCGCAATCTCGGACAAAACGCGATCCCCACAAGTACCATTTCTACGTCCCGCACCCCACAAGTTAAAATATGCACAAGTCCTCTGAGTGGGTACGTCCGTCCGTCCGTCCGTCCGTCCGTCCGTCCGTCCGCGCTATAATACGGAAGTTACGAGTTTTGTGTGTGTTTTGTGTGTGTCCGGACAGGCATTATGAGCTTACCGAAATATTATGAGCTTATTTGATATATTATGAACTTAATTACTATGATATGAGACTTATGAGGCAAATTGCGAATTTTGGGGATTTACATTAAGGGTTAGGGTCAGTTCAAGGTTGGGGTTAGGGTTAGTTTCTCTTCAGCATTAAGGTTGGGGGATGTACTCTGTCTATACCCCCGAAATTTTTTTAAAAATCAAGGTTTTAGTCCGTCCGTCCGTCCGTCCGTCCGTCCGTCCGTCCGTCCGTCCGTCCATTCATTCATTCATTGTGTTCTGCAAAGCGGAATACATGGAGGATATATTTTGTTTTGAGTGGATACCTTAATTATTTCGTGTGTGACTAGCAGGTGCAATATAAATTTTTAACCAGCAGTCTTCGGTCGCTGGTTGAAAATTTATATTTCATCTGCTAGACATAAATAACAATAACAACAACCTTTCACAATGAAATAGTTCACACATCGCACTTTCATAACATTTTATTGAGTTTATTTCATGTTCGTTGATACTATTTTCACGTCATCCGTCGCTTGCACCTACAGTAAAAAGGGAGCGTGTGGCTCAATGGTTAGAACATTGGACATCAAACCGAAAGGTCGACAGTTTGATCCTCATCACCGGTAACAGCGTTGTGTCCTTGGGCAAGACACTTAATCCCGATTGCCCACATGAGGGCACGGTGACGGAGTACTAAGGAGTACTGCACGTCGATGGAACACTTTCTTTCAACAGCTGCTAAATCTGTTAGTGCAGAATTACTACACTGGGGAACCTAGCAGTTGCTTGCCGCTGCTAGGTTGTCTCTCCTGGTACTCCTGCTTCCTCCTTCGGTAAAACCGCCTTACACGGTTTGACCCTGGTTGTTGAAAGTGTCGTTAAGCCCTAATAAACATCGTACGTGTTGAGTCGGTCCAGACAAAAAAACGACATCTACGTTTTCGGTATTTCCTTATATTTTTAGCGGAATCGCTTATTAAAACCACCGTATTTTCCTGCTGCTCTTTCACATAGTTCCACGTACTGAGCTATAAGGCATTGGACACGTTTAGTCTCCAGGACAAAGTTCAAAGTAGTGGCTGTATCAACCGAAGGGCGCACCTAAGGTGGCAATGGGCGTATGTGTTTTTACTTCCTTTCTAATAGCGTTTGCATCACTGTGCAGCCAGGGCCTCAGTTAAAAAACAACTGAGAATATGAGACAGGAAATGATATGTCAGTGTGGTACAAGGAGTAGTTTAACCCTTTGAACCCGAGCGGCCGCTTTTCCGGCCGAGGAGCATGATGCGTCATAATTTCATTAAGTAGGATGGCTACTAAGTGAATGTGTGGGGCTGCATGTTGAACATTTTAATTGGTCTACCCCCAAATAATGAATATGGACTCTTCCAATTGCTGTCATTGAACTGACATGGAAGATACTACCAGGGTTCAAAGGGTTAAAGAAATGTTTATATGTTACAAGGAATAGGTTAACTCTTTACCTAACACGAAAAGCAGACGACACTTACAAATAAAATTCTTGAAGCACTACTTTTTTATTTTTTGCGTCAAAAACATAGCTTATGACCCCTCATTGGAGCTCGTTTTGTGAATAGCGCTGGCCGCTTTTTGCAATTACGTTCAATATAGGGTTCATCATCACGTTGAACATTTTAATTGGTCTACCCCCAAATAATGAATATGGATTCTTCCAGTTGCTGTCATTGAACTGACATGGAAGATACCACCAGGGTTTAAAGGGTTAACGGAATGTTAGTGTCGAACAAGGAGTGGGTTAAAGAAATCTTATCTTAAAAAAAGAAGTTAACTGCCCCATCGCATCAATCTGTGTCTGTCTTTGAAAGTCCTTTTTTCAAATCTCAAGAGTACTGTAGAGTTACGAAAGGATGCCGATTATACTGAAAATGGGATCGCCTGGTTTCAAAAACACATGGCGATAACGTATCAATCCGAACCAACCGCCTAGAAATTAGGCCGAAGTGATTCACGCCGAATTGACTTGGGCCGAATCGACTCAAGGCGGAATTGACCCCGAACCGTTTAAAATGCCGGAAAGTTTTCAAGCCGCTTCTCAGTTTCATGAAGTATTTTCAATCGACAGTGTCCAACTACTCACTCGATTGTTTTGAAAGATTGACTATAATAATGATGGCCTTTAAATTTAAATGCATGCCTCATTTACGCTTCACCACATGTTTCTGCACGTTTAGGCGCTAAAATAGAAGCGTTAAAGCGCCCGCTAAGACAAAAATCGGTGACGAAATCCGAAAGGGAAAAGGCCGCGACTAGCGATTGCAAAAGATACGACTCGAAATCAAATCAAGTGTTAGTAGGATTTGGAACGAAATCGTTTTCACAGACTGTCGGTGCCGTGCACTATTGTCTTACGTCTTTCCTAACCATCACAGAGGAAGTCTCAACGTCACAACATCCCGCTTCCTTAACCCTTTACCCAACGTAACGATCAAAACCGGCCAGCGGTATTCACAAAAATCGCCATTTAATTTTCATTATTTTTTGTCTCAAAAACATAGGTTATGACCCTCTTTTGAACGAGCTTGACGAGCTCGTTCCAAAGAGCGGTCATAACCTATGTTTTTGAGACAAAAAATGAAACAAATTAGTTTTTCGAGAATTTTGTTTGCAAGTGTCGTCTGCTTTTCATGTTACGTAAAGGGTTAATAGCTACAATAACTTACATACATAAAATCCATAAAACGCTCCATCGCAATCAGAAAACAAAGACGAAGATACGCAAGTTAAGGACTTAAGAGACGTCAAGACAAAATTATTCACTTTTGGATAAACTGTTACCCTTTCTCATTTGTAACAAATAGTGATTAGGAAACAATAAATATCGAGAAGATGGGAAACAGCAGGTTGCACGGGGTTTAAAATATATATGCCCATCAAGTAACAGAAATTTGTCTTAGCGGTGCGTGGGGATAATTTGCGAAGAGTTTTATTCGATAAATGTCGACATTAAATAAAACAAAATTGTATTTAATCTTATTTGTCTTACAAGGAATGGCGAACAAGTTATGCAACTTATATTAACGCCTCTCCTTGACCCAATGGCGCAGGTGGGTGGGATGACCTTCGAAGTGGCAACTTCGTGGCCTCGCTCTTCTCGAGTACTACGGAGGGATATTTAGCCTACGCGGAGTGTGTCTCTCTCCGTACAGAGGACAGCCATTTTACGTCCCCACCCGATAGGATGGTAGGCTGTGACAGCATCAACCACACAACTGATGTTGACAGAGAGTTTGTCGAATAGTGGAAACCATTATAATGTAGATAAGAAGGGGCCTGTGGTTATTAGAGGGAATTTAAAAAGCCACAAACAACCACATGGATTGGTTATTGCATCGCGAACAATGTTCACAGTGATTCGAAATTATGCCAAGTGGAATTTTTGTTCAGTATCAAATGAATTTTTTGGGTGCCAAATGAAAGATTTTAGTGCCAAATGGAATCTATTCGTCAATGGGAACAAGATAACTGTGTATTGTCCCTTGAGTGCAACAATGTGCCATCTGCAATGCTAAAGCATTGCAGATGGCGCCTTGTTTTACTCAAAGTACGATATTTTTTATTTAGTTTAAACAATATTTATTGAAGGAATATGCTATATGTTACAGAATTGAATACCAGAAGAGTAACAGTGCTAATGCAATAGTTCAAAATATAACATATATTAACAGTAATCAGATTGCCAAATGATGGAGGGATTTGACAGGAAGCTTGTAGCTTATGTAAGTCATCTCCCGAAATCATACATACAATTACTCTAAAAGGTGGTATAGACCATATAGATTCACACATGGACTCACACATCGCCCTCTGGAGGCCAATATCAGTGGTCACTCACCATGATAATTTGATTTTGAGGTAAGTCACCCCCCCCCCCCCCCCGAAACCAAGTCAGGCCGTCGCACACAATGATGGTCCGCCAGAAATTCTAAGAATGTGAGCGAATGATTGTTTTAGTGCTACCTCGCCCTTTCAAGTATTCTGGTTGCAAACAAAACCCACAAATGATAAAAATATAAATAATAAAATAGTAAAAGGCTATTATTAACGTTTACAAAATAATTTCATGATTATTGTATACTCACTGATTGTCCATTCCAAAATAAACTAATAGAAAATAATTTGTTTTTTTCCTGAAGGATAATAAAAAAGGATTGAGCGAGATAAAAACAGATTTAGTAACAAAGGAATGTTTTGATAAGAATCACATTAAATGGATAAACTGTAATAAACAAAGAACAATAATAATAATAATAACACTTTGGCCGGCCGCTGATTTGTCGCGGTTCTCGGGTGAGAAGGCCTTGGTTACCCCTGTGATCCCAACATCCTCCCTATTCCCACGCTTCTTCTCTCCTCCCGACACTCGGAGATGAACTGCTTGATGACATCCCTTGCCCCATGCTTCCCAATCTCTCCGGTTAGCATATTAACCCTCTCCTTTTAATCACTCACTAACCACATGTCCTTCATTCTCCCATCCCCATTATACTCCCAGTGAATCTTATTCTTTTTGACTGGTATTTTGGGTATTCTAGTAGAAAGTGTTCCAGGGTCTCCACCACGCCTAAATTGCACATCTGGCACTCCTTTTCACTATTTTCCCCAAGTTTACCCCTCAGCTCCAGGGAAGACATCTCAGCTTGAACAACAGTGATCCTCCAAAGGTGGTATCAAGGTACTCTTCAAAACCTGGCTTCTCTCTATCACGCAGGTCACACAAAGACTCCTTTGATTTGACCCTCTCCCGCCAATTAAGGTTACCATCCATCATGACTCTTTCTCTGACGATTTTGTTAACCCTGGGTTGCCCATATTTCCAAGTCCGAGATCTCCAATGATGAGTTCTAACTCCCTCACTTGGATCATCTACCCTGCTAATTCTGTGTCGCCAGACAGCAATTGTATCAAAAAAGACACACAAAGCCTTTGATGCCTACCAAAAGTAAGTTTTGGTGCCATTTTGTTGCTGTAAAATGCTGTATTTTGGGTGCCAAACGAAATATGTTATTGCAATTGGCACCATTGGCATCCGACAGTGTGAAAACTTGTTACGAAGGTCAAAGAACCTCGAAGTTCTGGAAGCTTGTCTGCGAAGAGATCTAATCTCTTAACGTCCACCAGTTTCTCCTGTGAAAATTCTAATAGTCAGTTTAAATTATCACTGTAGAGATCACCCAAACAGCACAGCTAAATTAAACACACCAGAACGTAATTAAAATTCCGAGTAAATGTCAAATTAACTAAAATGAATGGATAATTCTCTGAAAACATATTTATAATGGGTGAGGTCTTAGATTTCAAACTAATTTATTACACACCCATCTAAAATTAAGGTTTGTGCACGACATTCTAGAATGTTTGATAAAAGTAAAGGTGTATCGTACACGTGTGTGATATAGGTTTTTGCACTTTTCAACATCAGAATGGAACCAGTCATGTTTCTGAGGATACACGGACCCATTTCGATACAATGGACCATTTATTTTGTTGTAACGTTAACGGTCTATCAGTACATTTTCCGTGGAATGGTCGTAATCCACGCATGGACATTCAAGTCCACCCATGCGTTCACCAGGTAATAAAAATCATCATCAACCAAATTTTAATTAATGAATTTAATCAATTAAATTGTTAATGATTATTCCTATAATTAGTGTTTGTTATCTAATATTATTGCTTCCGGAAAAATATTGCCCACTCGTGGAAAGTGACCAATCCATGGCGGCCGTACTGTAGTATCTGTTATTTTTTAAGAAACTCAGGTGTTATACACCGACCAAGCATCAGAGGAAACTTTTTGATTAGGCGATAAACGTCTTTTGTTGAGTTAGACATTTAGGAATTTGACTATGGAAAGCCATTTAACAAATGGTTTTTCATAGTCAAATTTCCGAATATCTTACGAAACAAGAGTCGATTATCTCCATTGTAATTCCTGTCATCGTTAGAAGTGAAAATATTCTCCAAACCCGTTTATTTGAAGAAACACAATCAAACAAATGTCATTTTCGATCTCTGTCTATTTTCCATGATCGAATTTACAGAATGTGTTCGATTCGTGACTCGGGTGACGTAAGAGTTCATAAGAGAGAAGGGAGATCACGCGGAGCGTGGATACAGACATGTTCTAATTGACCCGCTTCCGCCACTTAGAGCACGGACTCGGCTAGGAATCTCAATTACGGAATGCTTTATATGTATACACTGATTGAACATTTTGAAGGCTTGAGCGAAGGTATAGCTAGGAAGTAGTGATACAAGTCAATATTAATGGATGGTAGTTTAGTCAATAGTACAGGAACAAGGCCGCAATGGAACAAAACTGTTGTAGAAGCTAATGATAGGACAGATAGACCATAGACCAGTAGTGGCTTTGAGCTTTGGCGACAAGATGGAAACGGAATCCCATTTGTGGAATCCCTTTTATGGAGTCCGATTTGCGGAATCCCTTTTTAAGAATCCCATTTGTGGAATCCCTTTTTCTGAAATGAGGCTAAGAGTCGTAGTAAATTAGACCTCATTGAGGGATTTTTAATACGACTCTTATCCTCATTTGACAAAAAAGGGATTCTCCAGAAGGCTCTCCAATTTCGGCACCCCTTTTTGGAAAACATATGGCCTTCGGCACCCCTTTTTCTGAAATGAGGATAAGAGTCGTATTAAAAATCCCTCAATGAGGTCTAATTTACTACGACTCTTATCCTCATTTCAGAAAAAAGGGGTGCCGAAGGCCATATGTTTTTCAAAAAAGGGGTGCCGAAATTGGGGTGCCTGGGGATATTGCCATTGGATATAGAGGTGACGAAAATCGGACACGACTTCCTTGTAAGAAGGGAAGATAACTGCATTATGGGAAATCAAGCACTGGTAATTATAAGACTTGGACGAGAGAGCCAGAGATAGTTTGGACTGGATAGACTGTTAGTGATAGAGAAACATATGCAATTGGCATTAAAAATGGGATTCTGGAAAAATCAGGCCCTGTACTCCTATTCAATAGAACATACCCCCTGTACCCCTTGGTACTATAGCATAACGTGTTATTTTTGTATGTCCAATATTTTTATATGTCCAAAATGGGGCTTCACATGTCCGTTTGGGTGGTTTGGTGGAGATTTTGATGGTCTGTAAGGGTGGTCGGGTCTGTCTGGGTAATTAGGTATACTCTAGTTCAATCGAACACATCCCCAGGGGACCCCTACTGCTACTATTATAAGCCAAAAGAATGGCGGTCCTAAATAGGTTTCTGAAAGAATTCGAAATAGTAAAACTTGTCGGGTTGTTTGTGGTAATTCTACGAATCGGGAAAATACTCTTCTACAAAGGAACATACCCTCCGAACATACCCTTGTCCCATTGCAGAAAAATTGGGTAACATAGCAACCACGTGCTACCATAGAAACCAAGATGGCGGCCTCCAGTATACAAAATGGACGACGGAAACACGTATCACCTTAACAACACGCGCTGCGCATGCGCACTAACACCATGTATCACTATGGCGATGACGTCACAACATAGCCGCTCACGCGGGTTACCATGACAACTCAACATGGCGCCACTACGTCACCTCCGGGGTCCTGCCAATAAGGGTCGAAACGTGCATGGCATACTACTAGTGAATACACCTGAGATTAGAGCACGGAGCCGACCTGCTCTCAACCAATCAAATTACGGGTTCAGAAAGAACAACGTGGTCAAATTTAACTGATGAATTACAATGTATTTTATTAACGCGAGCAATAATGAATATGGATTGAACAACTATATGTTTAAAATATGCCATGGCAATGACAGGCATGTAGTTCAGACTAAGAACAATGTACACAGAACCGGAACGCGTCCTTCAGTGACGTCACTTCGAATGAAAGACATCGCGTGGGCAAGTTTTTTGATTACCAAAATCGAAACACGAAACAAATTGTGTGTCGAACGACTGCATGGTGATATTCATTGGAATGGATTTCGTACCTCTGTTAAACTCTATAACAAGGACTTCAATAAATTATGAGTAAATATTACAATCATTTCTCTTGGACAATAAGGATATAAATTTAAATTACGTGGGATGATTCGACAATGAGAGCCGTCATTCTGACTAAAATCCTTATCTCTCAATCAGTTGAGTAACAACAGTCGCGTGGAAGTCAGATAAACATGTGTGTTTTTGTTTCTCAATGAAGTATTTTTCCCGAATTTAGATCTATTGTTTGTTGTGAAAGTACGGTAACGTTTTGGTGAGAATTTCAATAACCAGTCACAATTCGTGCTATAAAGTAAGGTAGTGGTGACGCATTAAAGTTGAAATTATGAATGAATGTTCAAATAGCGTTGGAAGCAACAATAAGACTGGTCCCCTGGTTGTGAATGTTATTTTGGTTTTTTCTCTTATTTTGTTCCATTGGAGTCCACAAAGGACTTGTAAATTCTTACGTTGTTTTGTATAAAATGATGCGCTTAAGAAATTTGCAAACGTGTGAAAGGAATGCAGAATCGCATAAGCGTTTGGATTGGTTAATGTGTATCGCACTCATTTGGTTTGGCGCAGAATACCACTCGAGATGTCAACTCTCGTGGTATTCTCGCGCCCAACCAAGCTCATGCGATAAACTGTAATACCTTCAAACGCATGTGCGGTTCGGTCCATTTATATAAACTGAAAATGCAATGCATAAATATCGGACTGGAGGCTCGGGTCGACAGTCAGAGGAAAGTATAGAGAAAAGTCAATAAAGAGGCCCCCGAGCTAGGGTATGGGAACAGATTGTGAGCACTAAAGCTCATAAGGTTCGCTCGTAATCGGAGGTCCGCTGAGAGACAGAGACATCAATTGAGGCAAATATAGCTACCAGCTACGTATGCCGTGTGATGCGTGCTTGGGCGCCCCTATAGAATTTGAGACCTATTTGTGGACATTAGAGAGCTAGGCGATAGCTAATGGATATGTTGATATAATATTAATTCTTTGACAGCATGCTGTGAGGGTTTATTAATCCATTGGCTGGCGTATGACCTTGGGGAGAAGTTGAGACTGCGCGTCAAAGTCAAACGCATGAGAACTGTGTTTTACTCCACGATTCTGTGCATATCCAACGGTATCTGATATCATACAGATATTGCGAAATGTGCAAGGTACACCCTGCGCGGAATCCGGTCCACCTGTAAGAACGTTATGTATGAAAGCATCTGATTGGTCGTTACCCATCTGAATAACGTTATGATGTGAATAAAGGTTTTCGACACAAAACGGTGTCAAGCCAGAATGTAAACTGACCACCGAATTTGATATTGTTCTTAAACCCTTTGAACTCTGGTGGTATCTTCCATGTCAGTTCAATGGCAGCACTTGGAAGAGTCCATATTTTTATTTGGGGTTAGACCAATTAATATTTTTAACGTGCAGCCTTAGGACTGCACGCTGAAAATACTGATTGGTCTACGCCACACATTTACCTTGTAGACATCCCACTTAATGGCATTATAACAGAGCTTGTGACCCGGCCGAAAAAAATGGCGTCTGGGGTTCAAAGGGTTACAAAATATCAACCTCATTCACTTAAATCAAGTTCAGTCGTGGTATAAATACAGAACACATCCCGTTTAGAGTACGAGGGACAAGAATCGGCTATCCTTGCTGTAGGTTTCACTGTATTTCACGCGCGCCTTCGGAGCTGGTGAAATACAAGAAAAACCTCAAACTCGGATCGGTGATTCCAGTCCATGTGTGGAGGTCGGTGATTTCAGTTTTACAACGTTTTGTACAGAACGAAATTTGGATAGAGTGTCGGGGACAGGAGTCAACAAACCTTTCTGTAGTCTGTCCGTTATTTCACGCCCTTCCGCGGAGCTCATGGAATACATGGAAAATTCGAACTCTGGTCATTGATTCCAATCCCTTGTAGCTACCCGAGTTGTGTTCTGTCTTAGAAAATACTCTATTCTATGAGAAGTAATTGTGTTCGTAAAAATAAACATAAATGCCACGACAACAAGATCAAAGTATGAGATGAGAATGCAGAAGATCCATGTATCAGTATCAGTAACTGCTACGAGACAATCTGGACCGACGAAACTATGAACTCACACTGAAGACCAAATCAAAGTGCGTGCTTTGTACTTGAATGCAGGGAATAATTGTGACTGATGTATTTTTATCGCCATCATGTTTATGTAGAAAATGTTTTTTTCAAAGTCGAGCTCTTGTTTCGAACGCCATATCTCGACTCGTCGAAGACGTGTCAGATATAGTCCCAGAAACAAGAGCGAGAGTCTGATACAACATGTTGTACATAAACATAATGTTAACCCTTTACCTAACATGAAAAAGCAGACGACACTTGCAAATAAAATTCTTGAATGACTAATTTTTTTGTCTCAAAAACATAGGCTATGACCCCTCATTGGAACGAGCTCGACGAGCTCGTTCCAAAGAGGGGTCATAACCTACGCTTTTGAGACAAAAAAATGAACAAAAATAATGAAAATTAATTGGTGATTTTTTTGTGAATAGCGCTGGCCGGTTTTTACCGTTACGTTGGGTAAAGGGTTAATGATAGATTCATCTTACTAATCTGAACTGTAATAACTTAATTAACTGGTATTTTAATTTCAGATTTCATTTTGCAACTCATAAACATGATTGTCGTTTCGGTTGAAATTTTATGCGGCTCCTTTCAACTTTTGCGATCATAAACTTTTTGATTGCGTTCATGTTCAACATTCCGAATGGACTGTATATGGTAATAGTGCAACGAAGCGTTGTTCCAACTTGAATGCTTCCAGTGATTCCGACACAAAAGCATATAAGCAACGTGGTTCCATAATGTAATCATTAGACTGTGGTGAAGTGTGTTTATTTTCGAGTATAGAAAACGCATTAGGCCCCATCGCAAACGCGTTTTGAAAGCTTGTAATGTTCTAAAAATAGTAACGTAAGCGAACTGCAGTTGTAAGATGCAGATTTTATATCAGGTGCTCACTGATGAATGTTGTATTCGGGTAATTACGGAGTGCATACATGCTTATTGTAAGATAAATGTTTTTATCTTACAATCAACATGTATTTCGTCTGTATTAGCTCCGCAACTGTCGTGTATCAGACCACCTGATACAGATGTTTGTATCAGGAGGTCGGATACAAGCACGTTCCTTTCGCATGAGTTCCATTTTTTTTCGTTTTGTTCATCCATACGAATAAATAGTTCGCTATATATTCGTCTACATTCTTGACTTATCCCAATATATTGTAAGATAAAATGATTATTACTATTATGTGGATGTACAAGATATGTATCCTAGTCACGATCCAGGTTCTAAGGGTAGATCACGACTCGTCTTCGACTCGTCGCGATCTGCCCTTAGAACCCGCAGCTCGACTCAGATACATATTTTGTACATCCACATAATGGTAATAATCTCTGTTTATCTTACAATCAACATGTATTTTGTCTGTATTAACTCCGCAACTGTCGTGTATCCGACCCCCTGATACAGATGTTTGTATCAGGGGGTCGGATACAAGCACGTTCCTTTCGCGTGAGTTCCATTTTATTTCTTTTTGTTCATCCGTACGAATAAATAGTCCGTTATATATTCGTCTACATTCTTGACTTATCCCCAATATGGTATCACAGAACTAAATATTTTCCCATAGGCGGCCATTATAACGTTCAGGCGGAAAAAAATATGATCGCATCACTTTAATTTCGGCATTCAAATATCTCTGTCAAGTATAGCCCTTCAGACAACTTTTTTTCTGATCTGAAAACAGGGGGTCATGCAACAAATAAGAGAGAAAACCTGACACAAAGGGAAGTACCGGTCACGTGCACATATTTTTCAGGGAATTCCCTACAAAAACACACAAAAAGTAAACTGTATTTTTTAGGTCCAAAAGTCATCAAATCACCCTCTTTTTATCAGGAATATTCAACAATAATCCAAGATGTCAATAGAATGTTTCAAATGTTTATTGAAATAATGGATTTTCCCAAGGCTGTTTATTTTTAGAGATTGCATCATTTCCGAGTGCAACATTTTAAGGCGGTTCACTCTAATTTCAATATTTAGTCCGCGATACCATATATTGCAAGATAAAATGATTATTACCATCATGTGGATGTACAAAATATGTATCCGAGTCTCGCTCCGTGTTTTAAGGGTAGATCACGACTCGTCTTCGGCTCGTCGTGATCTGCCCTCAGAACCCGGAGCTCGACCCGGATACATATTTTGTACATCCACATAATGGTGATAATCTCTATATATTCGTGTAAATAAATTGTGTTTGCGAAAAATCGTTGTAAATGTCGGTTTTAAAACTTTGAAATCATTGACACCCACAGCCCCAAATAAGCATGAATGATAATGACACGGGTAAAATTGTGGGAAAATATATGCGATCGTACCTGGATTCACTCGGCAGTTTCAGAGCGCCAACTGCACCTCTCGATAATTTACAGCAAAGTCGCCATGGGGTGGTCGTTATCCACGCGTGGGCAATGATGTCCACGCATGCGTTCACCAGGTAATACAAATTATCATGAGCATAATTTTAATAAATGAAAGCACGGGGTTGTACACGGTGCTTCATTAATTAAATTTTTGGTGATTATTCCTATAATTGGTGTTTGGAATCTAATATTATTGCGACCGTGAAATATTGCTCACCCGTGGAAAGTGATCAGTTCACGGCCGCTGTACTGTAGCGTATACTAGCCTGACACCACAGTTACTGGAATATACAACGAAGTCGCAAGTACAAACATCACAAAAGGTCATTAGTCTTTTTGTAAAAAGTGAGAGACAGCGGTATACAAGGGTTGGTGAGGGGTTAAACAAACAAAGCGAGCCCCCGGCAAATTGACGTTGAAAGTCAAAGACTTATTTCAACAAGATATCTGCTTTACAAATGTTGATAGGTTAACTACACACATATTGTAAGTCATGAAGGCCTAATATATCACATATCATTGCCCGTATCTGTTTTCTAACGAGATTCGACTTAATTGGATCGAGGCTTAATCTTCACCAAAGACTATTTATTCGAACAGTGTCGCGACTGGGCGGATTAAGCTGAAGAAATTCTAATCTTAAGAGGGATTAGTATTTTTTATTACTTTCCAAAGTGTGATTTACTGGGATTTCGGGTTTGATTATAAACGATAACTTCACAAGTGAATTATGCAATCAACCATTAGGTCATGTATCGGTGCTCGCAAACGAAGACGCTTTGCCGTGGGTGTAATGGGGACTTCATTGTTTTTGAACCCTTGAATAACTATTATTTTCATTTTTTGTCTCAAAAGCATAGGTTATGAAGAGCTCGTTCCAATGAGGGGTCATAACCTATGTTTTTGAGACAAAAAATGAAAAGATAATGAAAATTAATTGGCGATTTTTGAGAATAACGCTGGCCTGTTTTGGCCGTTACGTTAGGTAAAGGGTTAAATAATATAATTATCGTTAATAATGAAATGTAATAAACAGAGTAATCGCTTAACTGGACTGGTTACGTGAAATAATTCATTCGAGGCGAGGGACTATATTGTAAAACACTCGTGCGCATTCGCGCACTCGTGTTTGTACAACGTCCCTCACCTCTCATGAATTATTTCACGCGACCAGTCCAGTCAAGCGATTACTCTCTATATCTTGAAATTGCAACAACACAAAATGCTGATCAGCTCAGTTTTATTTGTTTCTTTATATTTTTTATTTAATTATAAGTTGTGTCATGTCTCTCTTTAGACACTCGTATCTGGCCAAAGGTAAATGTCATTATACTATTTTTCAGTTGACTCCACAGCTATGTGGTCTTGTGAAAGATCGTATTACATTTTTGTATGCTGTTACAGCCACCCCGCCTCAGATATATTATGTTTACTACATAAGCAGATGTTAGCCGACTTCGGTGGCCGAGTGGTGTACGTTGTTTAGTATAGATTCGCTAGGCTGTTGGTGCCGAAGGAAACTCCATCGGCGTGGGTTCGACCCCCCCCCCCCCCTTCCCCCCATGCCACTGTAAATAAAACCAGCATCCTTCTTTGATTCTATGGCACTCGGGAAATTTGAAAAAGAGACGTTTTCGCTGATTTCCATGTAGTGCAATGTAAAGAATTAAGTGACACAGTTATAAGATGAATAATTAAAAAATGTGTAATTTATTTTGGAAAAAACAATGTGTTATTAATTTTTATTACACGCCTGTTCTGTGAAATTCTCATCTTCAGCAACACTAAACCATGTGGAAAATGAAAATCTGTTCCGCACATATTTGCCGAACGGAAAGCGTCGACGGACTATTTTTAAATAGAAGCGAAATTTCACTGGAACTTTCTACAAATCACGGACCGCAATTACAATTGGAAACGCTAGCGATACCAAAAATAGTAACTCGGGTTCCCCTCGCAAATTTGGTTGCCGAGAAAATGTGTACTTTTGTTAATAATTCGTCCCCTGAGTTACAATGGGTTGTTCTATGTGCCTACTGGCACATAGAACACATTGGAACACAGGGAACGAGTTGTCAAATGACGTGTCCTTCTAATAATTGCTTTTTTAGACGTGAAGGCGTGTAATACACACAAAACGACACACGCGTGTGAGTGGGTTAATTGATTTGGCACTTGTGTCATCGCAGAAGGATGACACTCGAGTCCTGCGGCCTCTCGTTTTATCCATCCACTCTGGCACTCGTGTCACATCGATTGACCCATTCACACACGTGTGTCGTTCTGTGTATGCCATGGTGCCGTGTGCCATATTAGATCATATTAGATCACTAACACACAGTGCTACGAGTGTATCTTACCGACTGGGTTTTCAAAGTACTGAACTAACACATGCACCAATAGATAAATAAATGATAAAACAATACATGATAGAGTAGTTTCTTGTTTAACATGGTGCAGTTATCGTCTGGCTAACCTTTAAAGGACGAACGAGCAAAATTGATGGTGGTCTCTCTGGCTGTCATCTATATATTCATTTCGACTAATGGTATATATTTTGTGCTTGCATGGGGCGTTTTAAAACAAATGGAATTCTCAGAAAATTCCATGAGGTGACTCATTCTTTCGTACATTACGTTTTAGTCAACTCTACTATATAAATTAGTCTGTTAGATGGGCTTCAAAACAAGGTATCGCAATGATCTTTTCAGAGTTGGTGCAACTTTTCATTCACTGAAAGGGGGCGCGGTGGCGTTGCGGTAACCGGTTCTCGTCAGATCACCGAAGTTAAGCAACATCGGGCCCGGTTAGTCCTCGGATGGGTGACCGTCTGAGCGATCGATTCGGACTCCCGCGTTGTGTCCTTGGGCAAGGCACTTAACCCCGATTGTTCACATGGGGCACGATGGCGCCGTGTACTAAGGCCTACTGCACGTCAGTGATGCGCATGTCTTCAACCAATCTAACCCTGCCTGTGCTGCAGTGCAGAGTTACGATGTTGGTGAGCTGGCAGCTGCTCGTCGTTGCTCGGTTCTTCTCTCCGCGTACTCCGGCTTCCTCCACCCGTAAAACTGTCACGGTCATGATTAGCCATTGTGCATAAGTACGTGATCCTAAACACCAATAATTCACAGAAAACTACCTTTCATCCACACCTATGTTGTTGACCTCATTCCAATGAGAGAAATGAAGTGATGTTGCTTGCCTATCATCGTGGGTGATTGAAGAAAATGGTATTATTACACATCCATTCAACTTTAAACCCTTGCATTTAACGGAATAGTCTTTATGACATAAATGATTCTGTGTTCAATGGGTGATGTACAAGCCGGAACTTTTTTCCCAGCACCGTTCATACTAGTTCCTTTCCAATCGAGTCATCAGTTACGCTTCGAAAAGTTTCCGTTATACAATTATCGACAGTCTGTCGCATGGTGTGAAAATGAAAACGTCCAAAGTAAAATAAAGTCGGTTCACAAAAAAATTAGTTAACCAAAAATGAGATAATATTGTTAAAAAAAACAATCATTTCTAACCAGAACATTAACCCAGTCCCGTGGCCGTCTTGTTTTGTGGATCCGTTATATCTAAATTGGTGAACTTTATTTCGGTAAATCTTCGTACATCTTGACATGCTTCGAACTTCTTTTAAAAATGTTTCTCCCAGCTGTTTTGCAAATCTGCACAAATTTGTACTTATAATTTCACTAACAGTAATAGCCACCAAATGGTTAGGCGTGAATGGACACCAGCCGAAGAGAAACAGTGATACGAATTTCAACAAACACTAGTTCCGAAAAGGTTGTTTTGATTTTTTATCGATCCATTTGATCAGTACAGCTTCAGTCAAAACAAACAGACTCTTCACCTTTGGGTTTAAACACCGGAATTAAAATTTGTTTTTTTTAAATGAATTGTAATGCATGGGTTGTGTAATAAACACACAGAACGCGATGTGTGTTTGAATCGGTGGGTGTTTTACATGACTCGTTGGAGTGGCGTAATCATATTTCGCTCGAGCCGTATTGAAAACACCCACCGATTCAAAACACACATCGCGTTCTGTCTATTTCTTAGGAGGGGGCAGCACAGTAAATGCACATTACAACCTAACCTTCAAACGTTCCAAGCAGACATAAATTTGATTTTAGGGAATGGGGTTGAGGAAGGTCTCACACCTCATGAAAACGTCTGAAGAAAGACCCAAATTCGTCGAGCAAGTTTGTGCAGCACGATAGCCGAATATGCGACGTTTGCACATCGTCGTCTGAGTATTAGAATGTTCTATGTCCCCATAGGGGACATAGAACATTGTAGCGCTCAGGCGACGACACGTAAACCTAAATTATTTGTTTATGGAATCAGGTACGCAATCTATGAACATAACTTTAGCATAACAGCAAAATATCTTTCTTTAGTTTTGTTACGATAATAGCAACCCTGACACACATTCCGAGAAGTTCTCAGTGAGAATTGTTCTGGAATCATATACACAGATTGGATAACAGAAATAGGAAAAAGAGATCGAATTTCTTACCGTGGGTCAACAATCGTTTCTGCCAGGTACTGTAGGTTCATGGCGTGTTAGTGTGGGTGTTGGTACTTGGGAGCGTATCGTTTTTGATGGGGATGTGGTGAGGAATCGTTGTTTTTATATCTGATGTTAGTGCACCGAGAATCCGTATTTTATCCTTGAATCGAATGTCGAATCGAGGGTGGGGCTCGATGTCGAGATCGAATTCGAATGGAATCAGAAACTGTGCGAAACAATGTTTTTGTGAAATCACTTGTGATTTTACCAAATTACATAAATACCGTTTACGTTCTTGCGTCGTGCGTGCGCCGAGTGCAAAGGACACAGGTCACATTGCTACAGCAGTACTTTTGAAGTGGAGTGCGGTATTCCCGCGATCCACTTCATTGGTACTGTTGTAGCAATGTAATCTACAAGGCGGGAGCGCGGTTGCTCAGTGGTAGACTGTTGGACTTCTATGCTAGAGGTCCCGAGTTCGATCCCAGTACGGGACGACACGCGTTGTCCTTGGGGAAGGCACTTTATCCCGGTTGTCAACATGAGGGAACGATGACGCCATGTACTAAGGCGTACTACACGTCGATGGTGCACATGTCTTCAACCGCTGTAACCCTGCTTGAGCGGAGCTTGAACAGAGTTAGAGTGTTGAGGAGCTGACAGTTGTTCGTCGATGCTCGGTGGTTCTCTCCAGGAACTCCGGCTTCCTCCTCCCGCAAAACTGTCACGATCATGATTAGCCATTGTGCATAAGTATGTGACTTGAACACCAATAAATAAATAAATAACCTACAAGGCAGACAAGCATACCGATGAGCCGATTGTATTGAAAACGCAACCGTTGACTGTTCATCCCTTTCTACAGCAATACTCCAAAGAAGACAAGTATTTGTCATCGTCTCTTCGAGAAAAAAAATACGAGTTACCCGACTCGAAAATATACGAATCGGGAAGTCGATTGGATGTCGATCCCAGTTTCGATGTCGATTCGGGAAGAGGGTGCGTCCCCCTATCTGGGGTACGCACCCTCTTTACTAACCTTCAGCAGTTTAGCAGTCTTTTCTTGATGAGTTTAGCATTCACAAGGTAAGAAAAGCTTCACTGCATCATCTCCATTTCTTTGCATTGACTTTGTATTCATCAGTTAACCCTTTACCTAACATGAAAAGCAGACGACACTTGCAAACACAATTCTTGAATAACTAATCTTTTTCATTTTTTGTCTCAAAAACATAGGTTATGAACCCTCGTTGCAACGAGCTCGACGAGCTCGTTCCAAAGAGGGGTCATAACCTATGTTTTTGAGACAAAAAATGAAAAAATTATGAAAAATAATTGGCGATTTTTGAGAATAGCGCTGGCCGGCTTTTGCCGTTACGTTGAGTAAAGGGTTAACCTGGCGCTGGTACAGTGGTGACAGATGTCCATATCGTTCGATAACGTTTTTACACGGATGAAAAAAACGAAACTTTTTCAAACAATTAAAGACGAAGCCCAACTCTCGAATTCAATATCGACTGAACCTTGATTTTATTCCACTCTTACGAAAACAACGGAAAATACCCAATTCCCATCCATTACTTCAGGAACATGCCCCTGAAACTGAAATTCATAATGTATACGACTGTATGCCCACCTCAGTTTGAGCCAGAGCGTAATCGGATATTCGAAGTTCATTTCCAACACAAAGAGAGCCATTCATAAATGGCAATGCGCAAATCGAATGCCATGTTAATTCATATTATATTTGAGTTATCTTTACTTGTATCCACTAATATCGTGTGAAGCATATATTTGTCCGACGTGTGTGTGGCATAAATCAGATGCGCCAGTCAGTTCTTCGTCTTTATGATCAAACTGATTACACAATTTTCTCTGGTGATTATATTTATGTACCACAAACATGGATCCAAAATTATACGTCTTTGACAGTTGTTCAAAAGTACATTCTATGGAATATGAATCGCTTATACGGGTTATTTATAACCTTCAACAGTTCTGTTCACATAAAAGCCGTTTTGTACTTTTGGTTAACACGTGGAAACCACATCCCTGACTTGTCTGGTCATGAAACTCGACTATCGATAAAGTTGTCTCCCTTTTAATTTATTTATTCTTCCAAAATTAGCCAATCTAACCTTCCAGACTTTTATATTTATGGAAAGGACAATGTGTGTGTGTTATATGTCACGATGCGCACACTGTTCAAATAATGAACAAAAAATTGTTACAAAGCATCAAAAGATGGTGAAAGGGCCGTTTTCTAATTTTTAAATGGGTCTCAACACAAAATAACAGTAAAAAATTCAGCCTGATTGGGGAAAAATTGTAAACACCCAGCTTATGTATTTTCATCATAGGGAAAATGCCTGAAATTTGCGAAATGATGCGAATATCGATGATACAGATTTGCTAATATTTCAAAATTTCATTTTTAACCCTTTACCCAACGTAACGGCCAAAACCGTCCAGCGCTATTCTCAAAAATCACCAATTAATTTTCATTATTTTTTCATTTTTTGTCTCAAAAACATAGGTTATGACCCCTCTTTGGAACGAGCTCGTCGAGCTCGATCCAACGAGGGGTCATAGCCTAAGTTTTTGAGACAAAAAATGAAAAAAATTAGTTATTCTTGAATTTCTTTTGCAAGTGTCGTCTGCTTTTCATGTTAGGTAAAAGGTTAATTCCCATACACTTAGAGTTAAATTTACTAGCCTCTTTTAGAAAATGAAGAGGAGTTACCTTTCCTGTAACCATGATGATCTTGAGTGGTATCAATTTGTATAAAGCTTCCTCCTATCAATAAGTGGCATGTCACATGAGCAACTATTCCCCCCCCCCCCTCCCTCTTTACGCATGCACGAAGATCAACTTGTGGAAAGCTCCAAATTTACAAAAGCAATGTATGAGGAATATAAAAAAAGTTAAGGCTTAAAAACAAATACCATTTTTGAAATAGTCAGACATCAATTAATGAATTCCACAACTAATGTCTTACATACAGAGGACGAAACGCGCGTGTGAATGGGTTAATCGAGTTGGCACGAGTGCCAGCGTGGAAGAATAGAACGAGAGGCCGCAAGCCGTCAGTTTTAGCCTTCCGCGAAGGCACAAATGCCATATCGATTAACGCATTCACACGTGTGTGTCGTTCTGTGTTTATTATACGCCTTCACGTCTACAAAAAAAAACAACCAATGAACACCCAGCAATTCATTTGACAGCTATCAACGAAAGGAACACATTTTATCGCCAACCAAATGTCACTATTTCATCCACTGAGTTCCAGTGTGTTCTATGTGCCCAATGGCACATAGAACACATTGGATCTCAGGGGACGATTTCTAGCTATCGCTGGCGACTCAAATTGTAATTGTGGTGCACGATTTGTAGAAAATTCCAGTGAAATTTCGCTTCAATTTAAAAATAGTCCGTCAACGATTTCTGCTCCACACACGTGTGCTGAACAAATTTTCATTTTCCGCAACCTTTTAGTGTTGCTGTTGATAGGAATTTCAAAGAACAGGCGCGTAATAAAATGGTGTATGATTGAAATCGCTAGTGTGATGTTTTTGTACATCTTTTCAGAACATGCAAATATTGAACTTTGTAAAGTAAAATGAAAACAGAACATACTCATTTGTCTTCCTATTTCCATTTCACTTCGAAAAGGAGTTGTTTGTTTTTGTTGTTGTTGTTGTTGTTGTTGTTGTTGTTGTTGTTGTTGTTTATCCGCTGATATTATAGATATGTATGTTTTGTTATCATCGTAGCAATATTTGAATTATCAGACCTATTGACTTGATTCATTGTATTCAGTCAGGGAGACAAATGAAAATATATCCTCAACAAAGTTGATATTAATCCTTTAAACACTAGTGGCCCTTTTCTGTTCAGGAACATGATACGTCATAATTTCATCAAGAAGGATGGGTGCTTAGTGCATGTGCGTGGTTGGCCAATCAATATTTTCAACGTGCAGCCCCAAGGCTGCACGTTTAAAATATTAATTGGTCTTCCCCCAAATAATGAATATGGACTCTTCCAATTGCTACCACTGCACTGGCATGGTCGATACCACGAGGGTTCAAAGGGTTAATAGTTCAGATTGATTTATTTTTGGTCTTGTGGTGGAACAGTTATGATTCAATCCTGCAGACAATTTATTGTAGAATTAAATTTTTACAGATCATCATTAAGGGATTTCTTTTGAAAGCCTTTTTACGCCATTGCTGTATTTGTGCTTGATTACTAACATAAAGTTGAGTTTGGGGACTGAATGGGCACGAGTTTCTGTTCTTTCCTATCCACTTAGCAATATACTATTACATGTAAAGTCCATTCAGAAACCAGGATCCCATACAATAAAGTTGTGTAACAAACATCTAAAAGAATTGTATTTTCTATCTATAATTATAAATGACTGAAATTAATAGGCAGCGTCTCGTCTCTTGGGGTGCATCAAAGCGCCATCAGAAATGCTTTCGCATTTGCTGTTGCATGTCAAGAGACGATACGCACTTGACCAGTATCGCGAATATTACTGACGGGGATAAATCCAATTTATCCCGACTTTCATGACTCAAGTCCCGAAATTGTAAAATATTTCAACAATATCTTTAAGACATGGTGTATGCCTTGATGATGTCTTTGGGATATGTGCCCCTCAGGTCGGGATTATAGCTCAAACACTCGGGTAATTTGCTTGTGTAAAAATTGAAACAAGGCCACCACCAGGCATTGGTTATGTCCTCCAACAGTGAGTTCTTGCATTGAACATACTTCCAAACAACAAATTTTCAAAGTCAAGAAAATAGAAAAAGGGCCATAACTCAGCCATAATTGGTCGGACTGAACCCATATCGAACTTGATCTGCGTTTTCATGAGACAAACCAAGGTACAAAATTTGGTTTTGACTCAATAACTCAAACTAATGTTATCAGCCGGACATCCAATTAATTTTCAAAGTCAAAACAAATGGAAAAAAGGCCATAATTCAACCAAAATTGAGAAATGTTGTGGGAGAAGAAAAGTTTTTCATATTACCAAAGTGCTAAAACCTCGGGCTTCGTAGCACACATTATTGGCTTTCCAGTGGTTTTTATTCAAACAAACCTGAACAAGGCCAGCGTCAGGCGTGGGCTTTGTCCCCCGACAGCAAGTTCTTACATTGGACATATTGAAGACAAAAACAACAAATTTTCAAAGTCGAAAAAAATGGAAAAAGGGTCATAACTCAGCCAAAATTTGCACTTAACCTGCGTATTCTTAAGATAAACCTACGTACAAAAGTTGGTGTTGATTCAATGACTAAAACTGAAGTTATCATCCGGACACCAAATTTCCCAAGTTGCCAAATTGGGCAAAAAACGTCGAAAAAGGGGCATAACTTTAAAATTATCGGATCCAGCCGATATTCGAAATTCACCTAATCATTGGGGTAAGGGACATACAATACGTGGAGAGTATATTATCACTAAATCACCCGCAAAGTGGAGACTCCACCCAAGCAATAATTTCAAATTTGTTGCAAAACATGACAAGCACAAGCAAAGTTCCAGCCAATGGACCTCCGGGTTGAACCCGGAGGTCCATTGGCTGAAACATTGCTTGTGTTTTTTGTCCATATGTACAGAATTTGAAAGTGACGCTTAGGGTGATAACTCCACTCCACGGGTGATTTAGTTACAATCCACTCTCCATGTACTGTATACACAAAATTTGGTTTTGATTCGATGACCCAAACTTTAGTTATCACTCCGGACGCACACACACACGGACGGACGCAGCTTTTAATAATAGTCCTCCGACAAAATGTCTGTGTCGGGGACAACAACGAAATATTAGCGGAGTTGTATCGTCGATGTTCGCATCATTTCACAAACGTCGGACATTTTTTCTGTAGAGAAGTATAAAAATACAGTTTGGATGTTTGACTATTGTTCTCTGTTTAACCCTTTACCTAACATGAAAAGCAGACGACACTTGCAAAAAAAATTCTTGAATAACTATTTTTTTTTTATTTTTTGTCTCAAAAACATAGGTTATGACCCCTCGTTGGAACGAGCTCGTTCCAACGAGGGGTCATAACCTATGTTTTTGAGACAAAAAATGAAAATATTTTGAAAATTAATTGGCGATTTTTGAGAATAGCGCTGGCCGGTTTTGGCCGTTACGTTGGGTAAAGGGTTAAACCCATTTAAAAATAAGAAAACGGCGCTTTCACCATCCTTTGATGTTCTGTAACCTTCTTCCTGTTCATTATTCCAACAGTGTGCGCATCGTGACATATATTACAGACACCATCCTTTCCATTAATATAAAAGTCTTGGAGGTTAGATTTGCTATTTTTTTACCTGAGGCAAAACTTGCAAATTAGTTCAAAAACACATTCGCTGAACAAAGAGCCATAGTGTAAGGTACTGAGTGTCGGAAATCGGGGCTTTGTCGCAGCTGGAAGAAAAAGATTCACGCCGCGTATTCAGCCAAAGCTCACGGAGTGTTGCCTGAATCCGTGCGTGAACGTATGCCTCATCGTGACGAACCCGCCCGTTTCACTTTTGTTGGGGTGGTTCTTATCCTGAAGGGTTAATAACTTTTCCTCGAAAACCATAAATCAACAGGGGTTCACTGAAAACAACAATTTTAATACATGTATAAAAATAATAAATATGATAACTTGTGACTAACATGGAATCCAAAAGAATAAACAAAACGTCAATCACCCTCTACCCACACAGTTTTTGAGTCACTTGCGGGCCCGCATTCTTGTTTTCGCTGGTTTTTCCTCCTTTTCCTTGGTATTTCTTCCTTGGTCGCCTCTTCACTTCACTCCTTTCACAGCCTTACACACCTTCAGACTGGAATTGGCTAGAATGACTTTTTCGAGAAATTCCCCGATTTTTATTTCCATAGCCAGTACATTAATTCTCAGTTAATCGCTTCTCTTGAACTCGTCCGCTTAGATCTATCTTAATTTAATATTCGCTTTAAAATTCCTTTGGAAGACTCGAATTTTGCTATCTTTTGACATTTCGGAGACAGGATAGATGCGTAATATGGGTGTGTGTCCAGAACATGTGTGATGCACTGTTTCCAACAATTAGCTACTAACTGGCCATAATTACACAGATAACGATTTGCAGGAGAATGTTGTCTCTCTTACTGTTGATCTGTTATCAGATAGTCCATGTGGCGTTCAACAAGTACGCCATAATGGACATTAAACTTCATGCTTAATTTGGCAGCGTTTGAATTATTGCCGGTCTGTTTTAAATGACAAATCGGTTTTCGGGGTCCGTTATATAAACGCACATTCTTACACCTTGGCCCGAACGAGAAAAATTATCAAGATATATACACTTTTATACAACAAAATTGCAACTTTTAGCTATCATCTTGACACTAAGTTGCGTATAATTAGCTTGCCATAAAAGCCAAGTTACCTTTTGTAACTTTTAATAAACGAAAGGGGGCGCGGTGGCGTTGCGGTAACCGGTTCTAGTCAGATCACCGAAGTTAAGCAATGTCGAGCCCGGTTAGTCCTTGGATGGGTGACCGTCTGAGCGATCGATTCGGACTCCCGCGCTGTGTCCCTGGGCAAGGCACTTAACCCCGATTGTCCACATGGAGGCTCGATAACGCCGTGTACTAAGGCGAACTTCACGTCGATGGTGCGCATGTCTTCAACCATTCTAACCCTGCCTCTGCTGCAGTGCGGAGTTACGATGTTGGTGAGCTGGCAGCTGCTGGTCGTTGCTCGGTGGTTCTCACTGGGTACTCCGGCTTCCTCCACCCGTAAAACTGTCACCGACACGATATGACCTTGGCTGTTAATGTGTCGTGAAACCTTAATAAAAAAACATTTAAAAAAATAATAAACGAAAACAACACACAACTCCCTGAGCTGTCCGAACAACCAACAGCTCCGATAACTGTCTGTTGTTTTCTGTTATTAAAAATAACAAAAGAAAACTTGATTTTATTTTCTACTGATTCCGTAGGTATTTTCTCAACAATTACATGCTTCTTAATTGGACATTCCTCGCCCACCGAATAATTTCAGGAGAGATAACGATATCGAGAGTCGATTGTCACGACGATGCAAGTTACGGTTGCGAAATACATGTGGTGGTCGCGACGCATGCGCTTCACAACTTGTTATTTAATTAAAACATACCAGATTCCAAAATGCTCCTGCTAGGATGGAATATCAGCCACAGACTCCCCATTTTCAATATATCGACTGCGTGTTTGAATGAAGTCCAAGACGTATATCTGGGCCCAATACTTTAAACCTTTTACAATTGTATTTTCTAGAATTGTATTTTCTACCTTTCAATACAACTTACTAAAATAAATAATTAGCATTTTAAAAGATGTGGCAATTTGCCAACTGGCAAATTGCCACATCTTTTAAAATGCTAATTATTTATTTTAGTAAGTTGTATTGAAAGGTAGAAAATACAATTCTAGAAAATACAATTGTAAAAGTTTTATAGTATTGGATCCTGGTCTCGTAAGAAAGTACGTGATCACTGGTAAGAGCGAATCAATAACCAAGACTCAAATCCAGACAAAAATGCAGCGAATGGAAAATTATGGGGGAGGGGGGGAGGGTCAGCCACACCCCTATTTTCCCCATAGATACGCCCCTGTGTACTTCAGTCATTTATATTTACAGGTTTTACGGGTGGAGGAAGCGGGAGTACCCGAAGAGAACAACCGAGCATCGACGATCAACTGTCAGCACCTGAACATTCTAACTCTGTTCAAACTCCGTTCAAGCAGGGTTACAGCAGTAGAAGACATGTGCTCCATCGACGTGCAGTACGCCGTAGTACACGGCGTCATCGTGCCCCAATGTAGGCAACTGGGATAAAGTGCCTTGCCCAAGGACAGTACGCGGGTCGTCCCGGACGGGGATCGAACTCGGGACCTCTAGCACAGAGGTCCAATAGTCTTCCAATGAGCTACAGAGCTCCTTCAGGTTCCAAACAAAAAAAAACATTTTGTAAAATACAACTGCAAATATTTATAACATTGGGCACTGAGTAATAGAGCACACACTCTATTTCAAAGTGGGGATTTCACAAACCCTCCCTGTGACCTCATTGTGTTACTTACACGTACCTTTTCCAGTTCTTAGAAATCGAACAGCTTTGTGTACGTTACGTGGAGGATCTTTAATGAGTCATGATTTGATGTGAAATGTCTTAACTTCATTTATAAACAAGACGCACTGTCACAGTGCCGACGCTGCGACGATTCGTGCAACTCCAATGATGTTTTAAAACTCGTTGGTGACAAAAAAAAACTCGTTGGTGACAACAAAACTCGTTGGTGACAAAAACACTCGTTGGTGACAAGTCCATAAATGTGACAGAAATTATTCGAATGACATGCACTGTTGAGAGGGTGTAGACATCATGAAGATACACTTGCATACCAAGTATGGTGTCATTCCATCAAGCATTTTATGAGTTATGGGTTTTTTAAACTCTTTGGTGACAGACCGACCGACAGACCGACAGACAGACCGACATTGCCACATATAGAGCTGCTCGTCGCAGCTAAAAATTATCTGAGCCGACGGTATACTGAGGCTCAAATCGATTTTAGTGAACGTGGTTTGGAAATCTCATGGTGAATTGTGATGAATTTGATATTCTTTTTGTCACATACTCCGTTACTTACAGTACGGCCGGTTCGTACTGGTCAATTTGCACGGCTGGGTAATATTTCCGTTATAATATAATATAAATTCACATCAATATTAGATCCCAAACACTAGTTACAGGAATAATCATAAAAAAATGTAACCAATGAAGCACCGGGTACATCCCGGTGCTTCCGTAATTAAAATTTTGCTGATGATAATTTTTATTACCTGGTAAATGCAGACGTGAATATCCCTGTTGAACTTTTGTTTACGACCAGTACACGGCAGCTATACTGAATCACATAATGACAACGAAACAACAGGGCAATTTAATTCAATTATTCTTCCGAAACCAATTCACTTATAATTTTGCGACGTCACGCTGACCAGGATGTCATGTGCGTGATATGAGTCTCGCAGATGATAGTTTTGTAATTGACTATTTGCTGGCGATTATGCGATGCAAATACATCATTGGTAGTGTAGAAGTCATGGACATAAAGTCCAAGGAAGAAATGTTCATGGACAAAATATCTATGGATATAATGACCACACCTTATAACATTTGAAGCATTGTATCTTACTTGACATTTCCTTCCTCTGATTGGCTGAGAGATACTATACTATTTCCGATAGTTTTATCTATTGAGGGTTCTAAAATAACCGGGCACTATACACTTTGTACAGATAGTCGTTAAATATTCTAGAATGTACGACTAATGGAACACAACGGTTCCTTTAAGCCTTGAAACCCTGATGGTATCTCCCATGTAAGTTTTAATGACACGTTGAAAATATTGATTGGTCTACCACACATATTTACTTAGTAACCATCCCACTTAATGACATTATGACGTAACATGTCCTTGAGCCGGAAGATGGGACTCTCGGATTCAAAGGGTTAAGATATCTCTTCCGAAATTCTGTTTCGTTATTTCCAAGTTTAAAAATGAATCTGGGAGAGATCTTTGACAATAGACAGTGTACTTACGACTGAAATTCGGTTGGATAGCAGGGTTCCTCCTAGGTTTGTCCTATAAAATATAATAATTATTGCGTAGCATATCGTCGACTTTTCCAAAATAGTGGTCCTACAGGAGCCTCTGGCTCGTGGGCTATTCATTCTCAAGGAACACTAGTTTGGCATAGGCAACTCCAAGCCGTGCAATATTTATAATATATTTGTCTTTTTAAAGGTAAGTAAAGATATTTTACCCTTTACCCAACGTAACGGCCAAAACCGGCCAGCGCTATTCTCAATAATCTCCTATTAATTTTAATTATTTTTTCATTTTTTGTCTCAAACACATAGGTTATGACCCCTCATTGGAACGAGCTCGTTGAGCTCGTTCCAATGAGGGGTCGTAACCTATGTTTTTGAGACAAAAAATGAAAAAAAAATAGTTATTCAAGAATTTTTTTTGCAAGTGTCGTCTGCTTTTCATGTTAGGTAAAGGGTTAAGCACGGACAAAACAAACGAAATTAAATTTTATACCAGACTCGCCTATATTATTACAACCTGTGAAAAGCTTGTACGTTAAATTTGAGCTTTTAACCCCACTACCGGTGTAAAGCGCCAACTGGGGTTAAAGAAATTTACACCCACAGTAGGAAGTTCATCCATGACGTGACATGACGTAATTTGCCACCTTCGATACATTCACACTTCGTGATGTTTTATTCAAACATACAACGTTTTGCGATACTATCTGCTACGTGCTATGACTTATTAAGTTTTTTAAAATTTAAGAATTGTTAATAATAATTTGACTGAAAAAAGCAAGGTAAATTCAATCAATTTGGACGATGTGTCTAGCTGTCAATCAAGCATTCACGTGCAGCCGGTAGTAATGCCCACATGCGCAGATGTAAACAAAACAAACCCGCGTGGTTTCGACAGAAAGTGTCGTCTTTTCTCCATTTTAAATGATAAAGTCGATTATTTATTAAGAGCATGGTATAAATAAAACAAATAGGTACTGGGGATGTCAAACAGATTTAACCCACTCGTATAATAAGGGTTTTAAATCCTTATTCTAGTCGTGGTTAAAATCTGATTACCGACCCTAGTACCTATTTATTCTACATGTAACCTTCAACGCAAAAAGACGAATTGAGTTCTCTTCACTTACCAAAGAACGATTAACGAACCCAGCGTTATGTTCGACAATGAGATCCTTGAATTCAACGAACATCACAAGCATCTTGGAATAGTTCCATAGTCAAATCTCTCGTGGGACGTACACGTTGATAATATGTGTAAGACGTCATGTTGTAGCCTATGGCAGTGGAGAAGGCTAAAACACACACTAAGTAGAAAAACACTTTTCACCGGATGAATGCCTTTACTTTTCGTAAAATTGTTATAAAAACGCACCCGGTTTTTTCACGGATCTTCTGCCACGATACGTATCTGAGACCTCGCGATACCCTCTTCGTAACTCAACTATTTTTAGTACTACTCACACGAAAACGGAACTTTTTAAAGCGGTCGTTCTTCCCATCCTGCATAGATACTTGGAATTCCCTTCGTGAATTAGTAAGGAATTCTCTACTGAATTAGTTTAAGAAATTATTTTCTAGAAAAACAGTGTATGCCTCTCGAGTATTTTAATACTGGTAAGAGAAAACTTAACAATATTTGAGTAGTCTAATAAGGAAGCCCATTACGGTCAAATGGGAAAAGTAACTTTTTTTTAAACGGGGAATGTTTGCGTTATTTCGCAAAACTTTTGCGAAATAACGCAAACATTCCCCGTTTAAAAAAAAGTTACTTTTCGCGTTTGACCGCAATGGGCTTCCGTAGTCTAAGAATAGTGATATTTATAACAATTTTTTTTGTTAACTCGCCATATTGCAGATGTGGACATCTGATAGAAGATAGTGAACATTTTTGTTCGGTACTGTCCACTCAATACAGCATTCTTATCTATCCTCTCACATTTGAATATCAGTATTATGTGTATTGATACACTTTTGTACGGTGACTGTAGTGGTTCAGACAGAGATAATGCTGCGATTTTCACTGAAGTTCAGGGGTTCATAGACGACTCTTAGCGATTTGAATGAGTTAATATAGGTGCTACGAAACAGTCGAGACGGCCTGGTGAAACATTGTTTTGATGAATGAAAGGTTTTAGCGCGCCGAAGGCGCGCAGGGACGATGTGGGATTTACAAATCCCTTGCGACCCGGTTAACCTTATTTTTTTTTCCTTGGATCACACAGGCCTAGCTTTCCTATTGCCCAAAATGGAGTCTGAGGGGGTTATGCACGCGGTTAGAATACCCGGCAGTTTACGCTGGAGTGTTAGATGGTCAATACTCAATCCCTCAACGCCTTTAAAACTATTAGAGAGCGAGCTCTATTCAGTTCCAGTTCGGCGATGGTAGAGGTTTGAGTCCCACCATGGTGGCGAGCCAGAATGTAATGTTGTGGGATGGCAAGTTTAAGGGAAGAAGAGAAAAGAAAACCAAACAGCAACGCCGGTTTGGTAGCGGCCCCGGTATATGACCATAGCGGTTACAAAAAAGAAGTGGAGAAAGCTCCAACAGTTTAGTTTTAAGAAACCGGGAGTCATCCATCAAGCCTTCTGGGAGATAGGATGCCGTATGTGATTTTGAGGTATCTGGTTATCCTTCGGGAATTCCAAATGACCTCCTCCACCCCACCCCACCCCCCCCCCCCAAAAAAAAAAAAAAAAAGAAAAAAAACACTCACTGACACACACCCTCAAGCCCTTAAAAGGGCTGTTAAATCTTTATTCAAATGTTTATTTATATCAAATGTACACTCGTTCCCAGCCAGACAAGCTTGTTTCAATCCTTGCCTAGCGTTTGGTGGTTTCTTGTATATGTTGCAGAAAGGTAGGTTGCACCAATTCCTCCTACGCTTTCGCTTTGTCTACCATTTCCATGCGTCTTCTTGATAAGAGTGTTGCAAGAAAATTTGAGAATGTTCAGTTAGAAAAGTAAAAGGTAGAGAGAAAGATAGGTATCCGCTATTGTATATTGTGCCTGCTGTGTGATTGTTGCTATGGATGGGGTAAGGGGTGTGTTTCTTCGGAGCCCACTCCCCACACGCAGAGTTGCGAGGCAATCCTCACAGACTCAATCCTAAAGATCTCAATGAGTAGCGAGGCAATCCTCACTGACTCCACGCAGTTTAATTCTATTGAGTAATTTTAATTTACTGTGGATTATTTTGTTTTTCTGTTTAGGGTTCGGTGTTCGTTCAGCTTCACCATTGATTCACTATCCTGGAGTATGTGGAGGGTTTTGTTATATTGATCTTATTAAACGCGTTTCAATCGCGCTTCAGCAGAGTTGCGAGGCAGTCCTCACAGACTCTATCCTAAAGTTCCCAATGAGTAGCGAGGCAATCCTCACTGACTCCACGCGATTTAGTTATATTGTATAATTTTTATTTTATTTTATTTTTTTTTTTTTTTTTTTTTTTTTTTTTTTTTTTATTTTCTGGAAACTTATTTTGTTTTTCTGTTAAGGGATCGGTTTTCGTTCAGCTCAACCATTAATTCACTATCTTGGAGTCTGTTGAGGGTTTTGGTTTGTAGGTCTTTTAATCGCGTATCAATAGTTTCTATTTTTGCTAGCTCGTGAAGTTCCTTTATCGGTGTCCATTTCGGTTTGCATAGTGCCACTCGCAGGGCATAATTTTGAACCCTCTGTAGCTTCTGAATGTTGGTTTTGCTTAGGTCGCTTGTTATTATGGCACCGTATTCTAGTACCGGACGTATAAATGTTTTGTAGAGCTTGAGAAGCACATCTTTGTTTGCTCCCCAATTTCTACCTCTGATCATATTCAGAAAATTGATACGTTTAGTAGCTCTAACCGTAATGGAGTTTACGTGACTGTTTAGACTGAGATTGCTATCTAGGATAAATCCCAAAAATTTGGCCTCTTTGTTTGCTTCTAGTTTGTGATCGTATAACTGGAGATCGATACTCGGGACTGGTTTTTTCCTTTGCTTTTTGAAGAACGTAACTTTTTGAGTTTTGGCGGCATTAAGTTTGATGCGCCACAGGGCACACCAGCTCTCAAGATCGCGAATGGTATCCTGTAGACGATTTTTAATTATGTTTCTGGACTTGCTGGCTGTCCAAATGCCTTTGTCGTCTGAGAACTGCGATAGTTCAACGAAGTTTTTCCCTACTTTTTCTATATCATTCACATATATTATGAAAAGAAGCGGACTTAGAACCGACCCTTGTGGTGTTCCCGCTTCGAGTATTACCTCTTCTGACACCTCGCGATTAACCCTCACCTGGATTTTTCGGTCAGTTAGAAATGATGATATGATCCTTAGAATTTTAGTGGGTAATCCCATTTTCGCTAGTTTATATCTCACGCCATTGTGCCATACCGAGTCGAACGCTTTTTCTACATCCAAGAAAAGCGCGGTTCCGATTTCGTTTTGATTAAATGCTGTTTTCATATAATCGACCAGTCTATATACGTGTTCGATTCCCTCTTTCTGACCCTTATACGCTCTTTGCCATTTGTTGAAAAAATTGATTGATTCGAGATAGCTGCGAAGTCTCGTAGTGAGAATCCGCTCAAATATTTTCCCAACACAGCTAAGCAAGCTGATTGGGCGGTAGTTGGAAGGGTTGGTAAGGTCTTTGTCGGGTTTAGGTATCATGACTCCCGTGGCCACTTTCCAGCATTTTGGGAAGTACCCACAGGAGAGACAGCAGTTTAAGAGTTTGGTAAGTCTGCAGTAGAAAATGTTGGGGCACTGTTTCATTATTTTGTAAGAGACTTCGTCTTCTCCTGGGGACGAAGATGACCTGCATTTTCTGATTATACCCATGACCTCTTCTACGCTTATTGGTTCGGTTAATTCATGGTCGTCCCCGTCTTCATGCCTTTGGTCGAAGTTCGGTTCATTGAAGATTGAGTTGTTATCTTGGACAAATTTATTTACTCGTACCTTAAAATCGTTGTCATATCTGTTCCCTTCTTGTGGACGATGTGCCTTCTTTAGAAGTTCGGCAAAAGCACTGGCCTTTGCTTTGTCGTCTATGGCCATAGATCCGTCGCTAGTCTTTAGCGCATTATTATTGGCAATTCTGCTCTTTTGGCCAGTAAGAGTTTTAAATGTATCCCAGAACCTCTTAGGTTCTCTCAGCCCATTTAGGTTTTCGGTTGCTTTTTCCCATCTCACGCGATTGTCGTTAGCTATGGCCTTTTTTACTTCCCCATGAAGGCGATTATACGCGGTTTTAAGTTCTGCTCTTTTCATTTGATCATTCTCTGATTGGTAAGCCCGGAAGGCTTTTCTTTTTTGTTTGATTATTTGAAGAGTTGTTTGGGTTATTCTGTTTATCCGCGTCTTTACTGTTTGCTTGGGACAGATTTTATCTAGCGTACTGTTGATAACCTCGCTAAGGTGGGTGCAGGCTTTTTCTAGTTCATGAACATTTGAGGGATCATTTGCCTTTATTTTTACTTCGATAATGTTTCTGAAGAGGTTCCAGTCAATTTTTGATAGGTTCCTCCTATTCACGGGAGGATACCTTGCGGGACCAGTATTACATTTCAGAGTGGCGTGAACCGGCAGGTGATCACTGCCTAGATCATTGTCTCCTACAAATATGTCTTGCGTTTGGCTGGTTAGTGATTTGCTGGTGATAATCAAGTCTAGGACTTCGGGGCAAAACTATTGTTTTGCCCCGAAACGTCCGTTTATACCATGTTTGTATATGTATAGTTTGCACCATAGAAAGCAAGTGATATTGAACAAACAATCGCGAGGGTGTTCACAAGGGCTTTGCCCGAGTGAACAAGCCCGAGCGATTGTATGATCAATATCACGAGCTGATATGGTGTGAATGACTTGTCACAGACTTGTTGTCTTAGAGACAAACAAAAGACGCACAATCAGCAAGAAAGACTCATTGCCAAGTCTCGATTAAATTAACTTAATCTGACATTTCTTTCTCATTCTTTTCAATAATTTTTTTCTTTGAGTTGGCAGAATCTTGCGAAAGTTATTCGAAAAACGTAATTTTTATCGAACGTTTTTGTTGTGTGAAACGTTGTATTATAACACCAGGCGAGGAAGTTCAAAATAATGCGTGAATGAGTTCAGATACTTTTACCCTTTGATCTTTGGTGACATATTCCATGTCAGTTCAATGAAAGAAAATGGAAGCGTCCATATTCATTATTTAGGGGTAGACCAATTAATATTTTTAACGTGCAGCCAAGGGCTGCACGTTGAAAATATTGATTGGTGTACCCCACACACGCACTGGACCGAAAAAGGGCCTGTCGGAGAACAGCGTTAATACAAATGACTGAACTGTTTTCACAGGTTTTTGTTAATGTCAGAGCTGACACTGTCCCAATTCTTTGCCTTTGTTCTCAAAAGATATCCTTCATCGCCCAGGTATTGCAGAGCTTGGGGGTGATATTGTGATAGTGTTCAAATTATGCTATTTACTTACTCATTCTTCTTTCTTTATTATAGGTTATTTTTGGACAGAACATATTAATTTATTATTTATTTCAGCATCTAATTTATTGTTTAGGTTTAACTTATTTATTTCAGTTTCAGCTTTCAGGTGATTTGCGTTGTGTTATACTGCGTTTGCTTGCATCTTTTACTTGGATGGGGTTAAGTCTGTTCAAGTTTCGCATCAATTGTTTGAGTTGCCTCGGTTCAGTTTGACGCGGGAAAACTCTATTGTTTTGAGTCTGGCTGGTTTCCTTTTTCTTGATTGTCACTCCTGGTCGTCAGACATTGATCCTTGATCGAAATTTGTATATTGTGGAGGCAATTTAATATTTTCAAAAGATCCGAGTCATTCTGAATTGGTAAGAAACATTTGTTTATACTTTTCGTATTTTAAGTGCAAAGCATCTGCAGGATGATAGGCGCAATCGCCCCGATCACCTGCAGCTGCATTGACACTGAATCGTTTATGTTTCGCTCTTTTTGAAATCGCTTCCACAATATTATTTGGGAATGTACTATTTACATATTATAATTATTTTGCAGGATCTCATTCTCATTGTGATGATGTAAAGATTTGTTGTGATCGATGTACCATTTCTTCTTGACATTTCCATCTGTGATATTTTAGTGTAAATAAATAAATATGTATATAAGGTGAATTGAAGACAGATCCATTTTATTTTTATCGGGAGATGGCTCGATATGTTTCAACCCACCACTCTGCGATAATGGCGCCCAACGTACATTCTGATTTTCATTGAATGGATCTGGTGGAAGATAGTGTTTACGTTTCATCAGTGAAAACATCGTGTCGGAAATTGAATATGTAAATATCATGACGTCATACAGCTAGTTCCACCTATTCGTCGACGAAAAGGATTCTGTCATGTTTTGGATTAACTTGTGAGAGTTGTGAAGTGTGATTTTCTCCATATTTGTGGATTCGTATTTTTCTACTCACTACTGTACAGGAAATTTCCGAACTGTGATTTCGTCAGAAAGCTTAGGATGTATTCAGACAGGTATACCTAACTTTTAGATTTATATTTTCCCACACATGATGAACTCCTCGTGACGGCACGTGACCAATAGTCCATTGAACTGCTTATTCCATTGGTTGATGAATGATAACTGACTGTGTGTGACAACTTTGAAGCATTGACTTATCTTCCCACTGAAGGTGACCCAGAAAGTTATAAACTTTACACAATTGACGATGATTTGAATGTAGTAAACAAAACACAGAGACCCACAATTATTTCTCATTTGCAATTGATGATGTGTTACAGTGTTAATATGATTCCAGGTGACCTCTTGTTCCGATAATTGTTTACTGTAAACAAGTCACGCCCACTTAGTTTGTTATTGTTTACAAACCACGCCATACTTGCACATGTAACTTCAGTGTCAAACACGAGCATTATTCACACATTGTTTCATTTTGTGATGAGATATTCTCATCAGAAAGTCGATAATGTGCCTGTAGTGTAGCTGTTTGCAGTTTTGTTTACGTTGATCTGCAGTTCCTCTTTCTAACTGTGTTCGTTTATTTTACTAGTCCTGTGCTTCATTCGGGGAAACACATGGCTTGAATGATAAACAAGCAACGCCCACCTTTATAATTAGCCGAGGTCATTGTCACGTGATGTAGTTTCTCCAGTCATAAAGGTCAAAGGTCTGCCCTAGTTTTCAGCTTTCTGGCCAGATTCAGTGGCTGTTGTAATTTTCATTGTGTTAATGTGACAAGCAGAACTTGTGTAAATCTTTTGCAGATATTTGGAAAGAATATTATTTTGCGAAAGCAATTGTTTGTTTATATAAGCAAATAAGCAATAGTTTTCTGGAATTATTTTGATAGAATGTTTGGCTGAACCTGACTGATTTTTTTTTTTTTTTTTTTCTCTTCTCATATTGAGGTGGTGCACAATTATGGTGTGTTTATTTGCTTGAGGTGTCATCACCCCTACCGTCAACCCTACCCCACCCTCAACCCCCACCCCAACCCTAAAAAAAAAAAACTTTTTTTTTTTTTTTTTTAAATTTTGTTTTAATGTATTAGCATTTGACATAGACATCTTTTGCATTTGATCCCATGACTTTGCATTTGTTGTGCTGATTATTATTTTTACTTGAAAAAATTTTTTGTCTCTCGCGGAATGTGACATTTGTCGGAAACAATTTAGTGTTTGCCAACTTTGGTGATGTAGTTAGTTCACTGGTGATTATTTGGGCAGTTGATATTCTGACTGTTGTGGCTATGGGTGTTTGCAGTTTTTGGTATTAGGGTTTAGTCTACAGGTGCAGATATATTAACTTGGATTGAATTCTTGACTGCAGGTGTTTGTTTTGACATTATGCGCTGCGACATAACTTAATTGATTTGTGTTTTGCAGTAATTTGTGTAAATTTGAAATTTATTTGCAATTTGGTTTTTTTTTTAGTTTCACGAACTTTCAGGCTACACGAGGAATTGGACTTTGGTCAGCTGTGCTTTTGAAAATATTTTTATTTTTTTTTTAAATTTCTGCATGTTCGTTCATGATTATGTTCATGTTATTTCAATTTTCTTTCCCTTTTAGGTTTTCAGTCAACAGACCATAAAATTGCTTACTGCACATTAATTTATTTTTCTTTGCAGTACATTTTGTTTCAGTTAATTGACCATTAGTATTCAAAAATGTCTTCAGATGATATTTCACAGGAAGATATCCAGACTATGGTGAAAGCTTTTCAGAAAATGGGTGTCAAACCCAAGGCTGACACACCAGAGCAATTTCAATCTTGGTTACAGGGTTTCAGCCAACAATCAGAAATTAAGAGCGAGCCTGTTGATGAACCTCAACCCAAAATAATTGTTAAAAATCCTTTAAGAATTTCAGTTTTTTCAGGTGATCCTAAGGGTGAGACCACATATGATCTGTGGCGATATGAAGTAAAATGTCTCATTTCAGAAAATCATAGTACATCTGAAATTTTACAATGTATGAGAAAATCATTAAAAGGTGAAGCGGCTCGAATTGTTATGAGACTTGGTGCTCGGGCAACATGTGACGAAATCTTGAAAAAATTAGACAGCATATATGGAGTGATTGATACTAGGGAATCAATTTTGTCACAATTTTATAGCTCTTTTCAGGCTGATACAGAAGATGTTGTCAATTGGGGTTGTAGGCTTGAAGACTTATTAAACCGTGCTGTTGTTATGGGTGAAGTAAGGGTAGAGGAAACAGATCAGATGTTGAGATCAATGTTTTGGTCTGGTCTTCGTAGAGATCTCAAAGATATTAGTGGTTACAAATTCGACCAGACTAAAACATTTGATGAGTTGAGAGTTGCCTTACGCAAGCTAGAATTAGAGCACCATAAAATGCCTGCCAGCAATGTCAAGACAGCCTCTGTTAAGGTTATCCAATCAAATTCTTCTGAATTACAGGACCTCAAGAAAATGATTAATGAATTAAAATCTGATTTAGCAGAACTTAAAAGAGATAGACAGCTCAGTCAACCACCAATTAGTCATGTACAGCCTAATTCTTATTTTAACCGAGCACGTGGTAGAAGAGGTGGTTTTAGAAATTATAATTCTAGAAACAATAATACTTACACTAATGCTACTAACTCATATTCTGATTCTAACAATTTACAGAATGATAGATATTTCAGACATAGACAAACTGCACCTCATGATGATGGTGATAATTCTAATACTGGGAATTTTCAAGTTTCACATAATAACATACAATGTCATAAATGTTTTCAGTATGGCCATATAGCAGTTGGTTGCCGAACAAGAGTTGACAAACGTAGAACTCCAAGAAGGGGTGGTTTAAATTAGCAAGCGTCTGTGACGATAGGCCAGCCATGGATGCTAATGGTACAAATAATAGGCCTAATTCCTGTAAGGTCAATGAACCACCTGGGCTATATGGTACAGCAACAGAAGTTAACATTGTTATTTCAGGTTCACAAACTAAATGTCTTCTGGACACAGGATCAACTGTGTCTACTGTTAGTGAATCATTTTATCATTCACATCTTAATAATTTAACACTTCATCCGCTGAGTTGTATTCTGAATGTGGAATGTGCTGATGGGAAGAATCTTCCGTACTTAGGTTACATTGAGGTAGACATAGAAATTCCTTGCTTAGTTTCTAGTAAACCCAAATATTGTATTATACTGGTTGTACCAGACAGTGGGTACAACATGTCTACACCGGTGTTACTTGGTACAAATGTGTTAAACATATTTTTAGATGAGTGCAAAGAATATCATGGTGACAAATTTTTACAGGTTGCGACTTTAACTACACCATGGTACATGGCATTCCGATGTCTTTCTCTTCGAGAAAGGGAACTTAAGAAAAATAATTTTAGGCTTGGTGTAGTTAAAAGTGCTGAAAAGGGTAATGTCATTTTGAACCCTAATACAGAACATGTAATTTCAGGTTTTGTAAGCCACAAATTGCCATATAATCCAACATGTGCTATTTTGCAACCACTTTCAGATTCCAATAGTCTATCTTGCCTTGAGATTGCTCCATACATTCTTCAGTATGATTATAACAACACAGGTATTATTAAAGTTCACTTATCAAATACTACAACAAGAACAATTTCTATTACTCCACATGCAAATATATGTGAAATACAACCAGTGTCTGTTGCTAATGATCTTGAAACCTCAAATAATGTTTCTAGTAATGAAATATCAGATAAAATAGATATTGATTCTTCAACTTTATCTGATGATCAGTTGAAGGAAGGTTTAAATCTTGTACATAAATTTTCAGATATTTTTTCTCAACATGATAATGATATTGGGTTTTATAATACTGTCAAGCACCGTATTGATTTGCATGATGACACTCCATTCAAACAACGATTTAGACGTATTCCACCAGGTATGCTGGATGAGGTACGGAATCACCTTCATCAGTTACTTGCTGCTGGAGTTATCCGGCGGTCACACAGTCCTTATGCCTCAAACATGGTGCTTGTTCGGAAAAAATCTGGTGACCTAAGAATTTGTATAGATTATCGTTTTTTAAATAAGAGAACTGTACAGGATTCATATGCCTTACCACGGATAGATGAAATTCTCGACTACCTTTCAGGATCTAAATATTTCAGTGTTCTCGACCTGAAGTCGGGTTATCATCAGCTGGAAATCTTGGAGGAGCATAAGGAGCGCACAGCATTTACTGCTGGGCCTCTTGGCTTTTATGAGTTCAATCGAATAGCTTTCGGTTTAAAAAATGCCCCTGCAAGTTTTCAGCGGATGATGGAACAATGTTTGGAAGGTTTAAACTTACAAATATGCTTAGTGTACATAGACGATGTTATAATTTTTTCAGATTCATTTGAACAACACATGGAGAGGCTTCAAATGGTGTTTGATAGATTACGAGAATGTGGCTTGAAGCTCTCTCCATCTAAATGTCGACTGTTTAAGAAAAAAGTTGTTTATGTAGGCCATGTTGTATCAGAAAATGGAATAGAGGCTGACCCTTCGAAAATTGACAAAATTGTCAATTGGCCTACACCTGTAAATCCTGATGAGTTACGTAAATTCTTAGGGTTTGCAGGATATTACAGAAAATATGTGAAGAACTTTTCAAAGATATCGAAACCTTTAACAGATCTGCTCCCTCCAACTAATGTTTCAAAGAAAAGAGGTAAAAAGAAATCCATCTATATAGATAAATGGTCATGGGGTGAGGAGCAGAAGTTGGCTTTTTCCAAACTAAAAGAGTGTTTATCAACTCCACCTGTTCTAGGTTACCCAGATTACAGCCAGCCATTTGAATTACATACAGATGCCAGCTCATATGGTTTGGGTGCTGTATTGTATCAGACTCAGAATGGACAAAAGAAAGTAATAGCCTATGCAAGTCGTGGAGTCAGTAATTCCGAACGGAACTATGCGGCTCACAAGTTAGAGTTTTTGGCTCTAAAATGGGCAGTTACTGATAAGTTCCACGATTACTTGTATGGGCACCACTTTGTGGTTTTTACGGATAATAATCCATTGACCTATGTTCTCACCACAGCAAAGTTAGATGCAACATCACAACGATGGCTGTCAGCATTGGCTGCATTTGACTTTGATATCAACTATCGTCCTGGCAAATCCAATATGGATGCTGATAGTCTTTCCAGGTTTCCAACATATGTAAGGGAAATCCCCTGTGAAGAAAAAATTGACAAGTCAATTGTCAAAACTATTTGTAACTCGTTGCAGTTACAACAACCTTTTGTAAACAGTATGTGCTGTTCTGTATCTGTGTTGGATACCCTGGATGACCCAGCTGGCCAAGAAATAGATGATATGACAGATAGAGATTGGAGAAGATTACAAGAGAAAGATGACATTATCAAGCCATGGATGACCGCAGTTCGGTCTGGTGTCCGTCCGAAAAGATCAAGTTTACCTCCTACTAAGGAGCACTCGGCCATGTATCGACATTTCAACATGTTTAACTTTCATCGTGGCACACTATATAAGGAAGCTGTTTTCAATTCTCAGCCACGGCAACAATTGGTGTTGCCATTTTCTCAGGTTAAAAAAGTTCTGACATCTTTACATAATGATATTGGCCATCCCGGTAGGGATAGGTGCATATCATTAGTTAAAGAGAGATTTTATTGGCCGGGAATTGACAGCATGGTAGAGAAATGGATCGGAAACTGTCCAAGATGTTTGCGCCGTAAGTCACCTACCAATTCCAGAGCTCCACTAGTTTCCATCGATACATCATATCCATTAGAGTTGTTATGTATGGATTTTTTGACACTGGAGACTTCCAAGGGTGGCTACCAGTATCTTTTAGTCATCACAGACCACTTTACGAAATATGCACAAGCTTATCCCACCAAGAATATGACAGCCAAGACTACAGCTGAAGTACTTTTCAATAATTTCATCATACATTATGGACTTCCAGACAGATTACATTCAGATCAAGGAGGAAATTTTGAAAGTGCTCTCATTAAAGAACTGTGTCAACTTTGTAGTATCCAGAAGTCCAGAACGACCCCCTACCATCCAATGGGAAATGGCCTTTGTGAGCGATTCAACAGGACTCTTCTTGCTATGCTCGGCACGTTAGAACCTGAGAAGAAAAAAGATTGGAAGAGCCATGTTGGACCGCTTGTTCATGCTTATAATTGTACTAGGCATGAAACTACAGGATTTGCACCATTTTATCTAATGTTTGGTAGGGAGCCTCGTCTTCCAATAGATTTACTCTTTGGATTAAAGAAGTCTGTCCCAGAAACTTCACCTTCAGAATATGTTTCCAGTCTTCGAGAAAAGTTGACATCTTCATATGACCTTGCTTCGTCCCTTGCCAGGAAAGCACAGCTAAGACAGAAGACTGGCTACGACTTGAAAGTTCGTGGTGCTTCTGTTAAGGTTGGTGACAGAGTATTGGTAAAGACATTGGCTTTTGATGGTAGACATAAGTTAGCTGATCGCTTTGACGATGAAATATACTATGTCATTGAGCAGCCGAACCAACAGATTCCAGTTTATGTGGTAGAAACTGAGGCTGGTTTGAAGAAAACATTACACCGGAATCATCTCCTTCCTATCGGTTCCTTGCCAATAGAATTGGATACAGACCAATCTGTGGAACCCCCACAAGATGATCGCATTCCTTCTTTGCCGACTCAGTCAGAATTTAGGCCAGTTCCAGCTAAACGCCGTACAGTCAAAAAGAAAGAAGATCTTGGTGTTAGAGACTTTTCTTCAGATGACGAATCTGAAGAATTTTATTGTATTGTTCCTCAATATCAAACTGTACAACCAACAGTTGTTACTGAGGAAAGGTTTGTCTCGCCCCAGCCTGGTGACGACCAACGTTTGGTGGCAGAGACAGGGTTCATTTCTCCAGGTGGTGATGACCACAATGCCGAAATTCAGGTAAATAAAGGAAATGAAGCCCAGGTTGCAGATGAAGAAGATCATGAAGACACAAGAAGTCTTGATGTTGGTCATCGGGTTATCTCTGATGTATTATCTAGTGATAATACTAATCAAACCCAGTCCGGATTTGAAGCAGAGAATGTAGAGAGTGATGTTCCAGTCCTCCCTGAAGCAACCAATGAAGTAGTCTCTAGTAACAGAGTTCCAATTCCAGTACCACGAAGATCTCAAAGAGACAGAAAACCTCCTGCTTGGCTTCGAAAAGATGAGTATGTGTTAAGCCAAGTTTCTGAACCTCAAGAAAGTAAGTCCTCCACTGTAAATAAAACAGAGCTTTTAAAGAAACTTACAAACAAGCAGGTATTTTCAAGTATGTCACCGGACATGCTTCATACAGTATTTAGTTCCATACTTGAGTGATTTTAATCTTGTGATTGTTTTTTTTATGTTAATAGTATTTTAGCTTCACGTGTGAAATGAATGTCAATTGATTAAATGACATTTAAGATGTCCTGAAAACTCATTGTAGAATTTAATGAAATCATGTTAATTTCAGGAAAAAATTGCATTTATTAGAACTAAATACCCTTATTGTTTTCAGGAATTTACAGGGTTAAACACTTGAAATTTGCTGTAGAACTTCTTTCAGGTCCTACTAATTTGTTGTGAAATTTGCTTATTTACTTTGCTGAAGCAGTTTCTAAACTTCTAATGGGTACAACTATTTTCCAGAAATCTATTGTGTTGAACAGTTAATTACGACAAATGACGATTTTAATGTACTTTAGTGTTTCACATAGAATATTAAACACTGATACATTGCTTCACAATTTTCACAGGTTCATTAGATACTTTCCTATTTGATTATCTTATTAGATTCCAGATCGGACACCAATATCAAGTACTTTGTTATTTCCAGGTATGTTTTCAGGTATGCACTTACATTTTTGTTTTGAAGGATGGCCAGTTTGTTTCTAGGAATGGTTTTACTCTGTATTCTTTTGAATGACAGGGTCGTCATTTTTTCAGGAGGGGGAGAATGTGATAGTGTTCAAATTATGCTATTTACTTACTCATTCTTCTTTCTTTATTATAGGTTATTTTTGGACAGAACATATTAATTTATTATTTATTTCAGCATCTAATTTATTGTTTAGGTTTAACTTATTTATTTCAGTTTCAGCTTTCAGGTGATTTGCGTTGTGTTATACTGCGTTTGCTTGCATCTTTTACTTGGATGGGGTTAAGTCTGTTCAAGTTTCGCATCAATTGTTTGAGTTGCCTCGGTTCAGTTTGACGCGGGAAAACTCTATTGTTTTGAGTCTGGCTGGTTTCCTTTTTCTTGATTGTCACTCCTGGTCGTCAGACATTGATCCTTGATCGAAATTTGTATATTGTGGAGGCAATTTAATATTTTCAAAAGATCCGAGTCATTCTGAATTGGTAAGAAACATTTGTTTATACTTTTCGTATTTTAAGTGCAAAGCATCTGCAGGATGATAGGCGCAATCGCCCCGATCACCTGCAGCTGCATTGACACTGAATCGTTTATGTTTCGCTCTTTTTGAAATCGCTTCCACAATATTATTTGGGAATGTACTATTTACATATTATAATTATTTTGCAGGATCTCATTCTCATTGTGATGATGTAAAGATTTGTTGTGATCGATGTACCATTTCTTCTTGACATTTCCATCTGTGATATTTTAGTGTAAATAAATAAATATGTATATAAGGTGAATTGAAGACAGATCCATTTTATTTTTATCGGGAGATGGCTCGATATGTTTCAACCCACCACTCTGCGATAATATAAGTAATAGCTACTAACCTCGCTGGAGGTATTCATTAATTTGAACAACCTGCCATTGTGCAGTATGTGACGCCGAGCCGCGAAGCGGCGAGGTGTTACAGCACGTTGGCAGGTTGTTCAAATTCATGAATACCGACAGCGAGGTTAGTAACTTACTTACACGCCAATTCACAGAACGCTTGGACCCTGGTATGGTAAGTGCGTACAGGTGTTCAAGTGAACAACCTAGTCTATTGTTCTATCGGGTATTTCACGTGTCTTGCCAACCCGGAAGAGACAAAGGAATTGGTGTGTAATTAGTCTGTGTGAAACACACAGACTATTGTTTTTGTACGGTTTCTTTTTTTTTCTTCTTCTTCTTCTTTTTCTTTTTCTTATTCTCCCGTCTTCTGTCTTCTATGCGCTTCCTTGTCCTCACGATAACTAAAAAACGAATCGTCCTATCTCGCTGATTTTTAGCATACTGGTGGACAGTCAAAAGTTCTCGGCCACCTATGATTTTCAGGTCGTTAGAGCCACTGAGTATGGCCAAGTCGGCCACAGGGCTTTCGCAGCCTCCAATTTCCTGATACAGTAAATTCTCCCCAAGCAATACGATGCTATGTTATTCACACTGGAGATAATGTAAACACCAGTGGAGTCAGCTGTCAAAAAATGAAACGTAATCTACTAACCTTGTCATGATAATGGGATGTGAGTTCCTGGAACTAAGTTGAGAGAAACCCTTTGCCTTGCAAGGGAATAGATTATACATTATTCAGTTCAATGCTTTTAACCCTCTCAAGACTTCAATGTGGATTGCACATATTTTATTTCAGGCAGAATAAAGTTAACCCTTTCCATAAAACTGCACTGAATAATTGTAAAATTTGTTGAAACCTATCTTATTCAGTTCAATGCTTTTAACCCTCTCAAGACTTCAATGTGGATTGCACATATTTTATTTCAGGCAGAATAAAGTTAACCCTGTCCATAAAACTGCACTGAATAATTGTAAAATTTGTTGAAACCTATCTTATTCAGTTCAATGCTTTTAACCCTCTCAAGACTTCAATGTGGATTGCACATATTTTATTTCAGGCAGAATAAAGTTAACCCTTTCCATAAAACTGCACTGAATAATTGTTGAAAACTATCACAAAACTGTCAGGATGCCGGTAACAATGCAATACTGGCATGGCCGACTGTACTGTTAACTGTGTTAGTGCTATGACTGTTTAAAACTCATTTGTTAAAGAAGTTCTATAGTCTTTCACTGCGCTCGGTTCGGTCTCACCGAGAGTGCAGAAACCTTTGGTGCCAAAGTGCCATTAAGAGAATGTCTATGATTTGTGCCGTTCCATCCCTCCGGAGTGCAAAAGCAGGTACTGTCAGCTGAGAAACTTAATGTTTTTCGCTTTATTTTCTTAACATTTAATTCTAGGTGGAATGGGGCACCCTTTCAGTGTGCCTTGCAAAGTAAGGGATTCTTAACCCTTTAGCCAACATAACGGCGAAAACCGATCAACATTATTCACAGAAACGTCTATTCAGTTTTAATTACCTTTTCATTTTTGCTTGAAAAACATAGCTTATGACCCTTTATTGGATTGAGCTCATTTTTTAGAGGATTATTTATTCATTGGTGTTTAATGTCACATATTTCTGCACAGTCGCTAATCATGACCAATCCAGTTTTTTCAGGTGGAGGAAATCGGAGTACCCGGGAAGAACCACCTGGCAACAACGAGCAACTGTCAGATCCCCCACATACTAACTCCACACAAGCAGGGTTAGCATTGGTTGAAGACGGGTGCACCATCGATGTGCAGTGCGCTTTAGTACACAGGGCCACCATACACCCACGTGGGCTATGGGATGAAGTGTCTTGCCCAAGGACAGAATGAGGACCTCACGCCTTGCAACCTGCACCTCTGCCAACTGAACCACTGCGCCCCCCCCCCCCCCTTTAAAGGATTAAAATGGAGTATTTAAAGGGAATATTTTAACTCCCTGGCGATCTTAATATGGGGGCATTATTCAGAAAGACTGGGAAATGCATTTTATTACACCTCAGTGGATTTCTAAAGTTTATGAATGTATTTCATCACTCAAATTAGTGGGCAGAGCCAAAAATGTCCATTTCTCATTCGTGTATCAAACCCTTTGAATGCTGGTCACATATATGCCATTTCTGGTTTCTTATAAAAATGTTCTGATACCTGTATGAATATCTGTAAATACTGCTAACGAAAACCCATTTCTGATTTGTTCAAAAATATTTTACTCCCGAAAAATAAGCCTCCATGAATTATCTTTCTTTATAGTTTATTCCTGATAATTTAACCCTTTTCACACAGTCCTGAATTTACTGGTGGCAGTAAATTCTGTTTCTCTAGTTGTTGAATACAGCATTTGCTCTTATCAACTCTTCGAAATATATCACTTCTTTTAAACAAAGGAGTGACGTCATAACTATGTGACAACGGTGCGTTATCGTTATTATGGTTTACATTGAGCGGTAAGACATTGATCGATTTGCGACGTCTGACCCTAGCCTTCTATCTAACATAATAACATTTTTTTCCTAAGGCGGTCGCTTGATTACATGCCAGATTCCAGAAGGAAATCTCCCTGCACACTCACTTTCTGTCTTATCTTTCTTGAACTTCTGTATATCATCTCTTATTTATTATTATTTTCTCTCTTAACCCTTTAACTAACATGAACAGCAGACGACACTTGCAAAACAAATTCTTGAATAACTAATTTTTTTCATTTTTTGTCTCAAAAACATAGGTTATGACCCCTCATTGGAAACGAGCTCGTTCCAAAGAGGGCTCATAACCTATGTGTTTGAGAAAATAAATAAAAAAGTAATGAAAATTAATTAGCGATTTTTGTGAATAGCGCTGTCCTTTTCGGTCGTTACGTTGGGTAAAAGGTTAAAACTACTTATTGTATATAATTTCAAACAAAGCTTGCTGCCAGTCTCTGTATACTATGTTCTGGGGAATTCTAAGTGAAAAGCACTTGTCCTCCAATCCCCTCTAAGGGCAAATAAAAATGTTTAACCCTTTACCCAACGTAACGGCCAAAACCGACCAGCGCTATTCCCAAATATCGCCAATTAATTTTCAAAATATTTTCATTTTTTGTCTCAAAAACATAGGTTATGACCCCTCGTTGGAACGAGCTCTTCGAGCTCGTTCCAATGTGGGGTCATAACCTATGTTTTTGAGACAAAAAATGAAAAAAATTAGTTATTCAAGATTTTTTTTTTTGCATGTGTCGTCTGCTTTTCATGTTAGGTAAAGGGTTAAACTACAGTACGACCATCATGGACAGCCCACTTTCCGTCGGCGATCAGAATTTCCACGGACACAAAAAGATATTAGATTCCAATAAATATATTATTAATTATAGGAAAAATCCTCAAAAATGTAATTAATGAAGCACCGGGTAAAATATATGTATCATATAAATTAAATTGTTTCTAACTGTTTTCGATTCGATTCGGATTCGATGTCGTCATCTGTTTAGATTCGATTCGATGATAGAAATTCCGATTCTTGGGGCCCTTCTCTCACAATGGTTTATCTTGACCAAATATATAGAGGATATGGAATGAGTGTTTTTCTCATATAATATTTATGAAACGAGTCTTAAGAATTTTCCATTTCGGCGAGCCTCTGGTGAGCCCAAACGGAAAATTCGGACGAGTTTCATAAATATTATATGAGAAAAACACTCATTTCATATTCTATTTATCATATGACACACACACGCACAAATTTGCCACTTAGTATGACTTTTTAGCTCATCACCTAACTTGAGTTGCAGACGGCACTTGGAAAAAACATCCTCGTATAACTAAAAATTTTAATTTTTTTGCTTCCAAAAGATAGGTTATGACCCCTCATTGGAACGAGCTCGTTCCAATGAGGGGTTATAACCTATGTTTTGGAAGCAAAAAGTGAAAATATGAAAAAAATGAATGGCGTTTTTCTTGTAGGCAAAAGATTAATACAATATAACCCACCCTAAATATGACAGATAACGTAAATTCTCCCTTCTGAAATTATGCAAATATGACCCAGTTGTATTTTGTTTAGCCAATCAAATTGTCAAGTTTTGAAATTGACCAATGAAAGCTCCCAACTCTAATTATGCAAATTACGAAAATGTGGCCCAGTTGTATTTTGTTCAGCCAATCAAATTGTCTAGTTTTGAAATTGACCAACGAAATCGACGGAAGGCTTTATTTATCACTGATCAATATGAAAACAAAATATCAAATGTTTTAAAGTGAACAAAACGGACGAGTCATATGATAAATATAATTTGCGTAAATATATTATTGTCGATATAATACATAGAGGATATCTAGTGTTTTTGGGCGGATACCGAAAATTATCTCATGAGTGACCGAAACAAAGTTTATTTTTTGTAACTCACATAAAATCCATTGAACAAAACAAACGCCAATCACACCTCACCCACACTGTTTTCGGGTCACTTTGTGGGCCCGCGTTCTCTGTTTTCACTGGTTACCCCTTCCTGGTAATTGGTGTTTGGTCCTCTCGGCTCAATGTTGTGGCTTTTCCCTCTGGTAGCTTTTTCACAGAACTGGAACTTCACTATACCGCTTCCATCGCCTGACCACTAACGTATTGTCACTTTATTTTGATTCCTTACCTCTAACATGTGACGGAATGTCACTCTACCATTGTCGCCGCACGGCCACTAATGTATCGTCACTTGACTGGACGCTTTTCACTCAAGCAGTCGACACCTTTGGGGTTATATGCTCCCCTCCATTTATCTCAGAATAATGTTCATACAGACAGAGCCTACTCTGCCTACGTATGACTTGCCTTCTACAATAAGTAATACCGTCTACGTAAATACCAAGCTCGTGAGCTGAAGAAGCTCGTACTTTTACTTCTACTTCTACACTCGTATATGGCCACCGACTTGGCCCGCGACTGTTCCTACTCTAAATATGACCTCTGTGACGCCCCTTACATTACAACGTGCCTATACTTTTCGCATCGATGCGGCAACTCCTCTAACCTACAGAATGGGACATCCCCAGCTCCACGCCTACGATCCATAGTCTTACACGCCTTCAGAATGGAATCAAATTTTCGAGAAACCCTCCGATTTTTATTTTGATAGCCGGAACAATAATTCTTATTTTAATAGCTTCTCTTGAACTTGGTCACTTAAATCTATCTTAATTTAATATTCTCTTTTAAACTCTTTTAAGTTCGCTGGGGGCGCGGTGACGTTACGGTAACCGGTTCTCGTCAGATCACCGAAGCTAAGCAACGTCGCGCCCAGTTAGTCCTTGGATGGGTGACCGTCTGAGCGGACTCACGCGTTGTGTCCTTGGGCAAGGCACTTCACCCCGATTGTCCAAATTGGGGCAAGATGACGTTGTACTAAGGCGGACTGCACGTCGCTGATGCGCATGTCTTCACCCAATCTAACCTTGCCTGTGCAGTAGTGCGGAGTTACGATTTGGGGAGCTGGCAGCTGCTGGTCGTTGCTCGGTGGTTCTCTCTGGGAACTCCGGCTTCCTCCACCTGTAAAACTCACCGACACGATATGACCTTGGCTGTTAATGAGTCGTTAAATCCAAATAAATAAATTTTAAGTTTGCTATACTTTGACATTTCTGACAGATCACTGTCAAAATTCGATGCGTCCCGTACAACACCAGGCACCCTACATACGTCATTATAGTTAGGAGATTATTGACACTAATGTCCATATAATTAGATGACTGATTATCTTGAATGGCTAAAAAATTGTTTATGTTTGAAGCTTGGAAGGCAAGATCGTTGTTTCAGACCAGACAAGCGCTAATTGCGTTACAGACGACCAAGATCAAATCGCATCAGAACTAGTCAAGCACTGGGAAAAGGTAAACGATAAGCGATGGGGCATGGGGAGTCAACTTGAGTGTCCGAATCAGGTCGAGGAAAACCTATCGAACATCGTGTGCAGCGAAATTAAAACGGAGGAGGTGCGAAAGGTGATATCAAAATTAAGGGATGGAAAAGCGGAAGGAGTGGATGACATTCCTAACGAGTTTATCAAAAATGGGGGAGAGGAATTCGTGGAAAGCATAACCTCCCTATTCAATCTAGCCATAGAAAATCAAGAGCTCCCAAAGGAGTGGAGAGAAAGCAAAGTGACATTTATTCACAAAAAGTGGGAAACAGACGTTTTGGATAACTCTCGAGGGATTTCTGTCTGTAGCAAAATTGGAAAGGTTTTCTATAAAGTCCTGTATGGGAGACTAGAGGAGGTGACTGAAGAAAAGGGTTTTTTGGGAGAAATCCAAAATGGCTTCAGGTAGGGAAGGAGAGTTACTGACCATCTTTTCACGCTATCCCAAATGATAGAATCCGCGAAAGCAAAAAGAAAAAGATGTTTATGGCCTTTTTGGATGTCAAAAAGGCATACGATAGAGTATGGAGGGAGGGTATGTGGCGCAAGCTGGAGGCTCTGGGCTTAGGAGGCGAGTCTGTTGGAATTATGAAAGCATTATATTAAGATGTACAGAGTGAACTTAGCCTGGGAAACATTACAACAAAACGTGTGCCTGTGGAGATAGGCCTAAAACAGGGGTGTATCCTTTCGCCAATCCTGTTTGCATTGTACATCAAAGGTTTAGGGGATGAACTGCTACATAGCGACAAGGGGGTAGCAGTTGGGGACTTGAAGATCCCAGGGCTATTTTTTGAAGACGATATGGTTCTAGTGTCAGAAAGCGAAGAGGGGCTAACGAAAATGCTGGGAATTGTTGGGAAATATGGGAGCAAATAAAGACTCGAACTTAATGAAAGCAAGAGCAAAGTTATACCTGTGGGCCGCAAAGTGGACCCCACTCGAAGGTGGAGAGTGGGTGAGTTCTGCATTCCGGGAGGTAGCAGCAAACTTCTCAGTGTAGGAGAAGCAGGTGATTACGAGTATTTGGGGGTAAATATAAACATTACAAGGAGAGGCATTAATCGAAACCAAACAAATAAACTGATTCTGAAGGCGAAGTGAATCCTTAACCAAATGAAACTTATAGTGAGAAACAGTTTCAATAAGGTCTTCGCGGGAAAAACCATTTGGGAAATGGTGAGTCTGCCAAGTATAACATACGGTACGGAAGTGGTACCCCTAAACCAGACGGCCGTAAAGAGCTTGGAAATCCTGCAGAACGATGCAGGTCGATGGATAACGGGGTCGAGTAATGCCGCAGTGCTAGAAGCAATCAGGAGTGAGCTTGGGTGGATGAGGATCAAGGACAGGATAGACCTGTTGAAACTCGGTTATCTTAATTATTTGGTAAATCTCCCCGACAGCCGATGGTGTAAAGTAATGTTCCTGAGAATTTTCAACTCCAATATCAAGACGGGGTTGATGGTCCAAGTGAGGGAGCTAGTAGAGAACTACTCATTGGAGATCTCGGACCTGGACGTTGGGGCAAACCAGGGTAAAAAAATCGTCAGAGAAAGGGTCATGGAGGATTGTAACCGTAATTGGCGAGAAGGGGGTCAAATCAAAGCGGTATTTGGGTGGCCTATGTGATAAAGAGAAGCCAGGTTTTGAAGAATACCTTGATGGCACCTTTGGGGAGTCACTGTTGTTCAAGCTGAGGTCGCGATCCCTGGAGCTGAGGGGAAAATTGGGAAAGACGGTGAAAGGGAGTGCCAGATGTGTAATTTGGGCATGGTGGAGACCCTGGAACACTTTCTTCTAGAATGCCCAAAGTACCAGAGTAAAACAATTAGATTCACTGGGAGTATACTGGGGAAGTGGGATGGGAGAATGAAGGACATGTGGTTAGGGGGAGACGCAAAGGAGAGGGTTAATATGCTAATCGGAGAGATTGGGAAGAATGGGGCAAGGGATCAAGCAGTTCGCCTCCGAGTATTGGGAGGAGAGGAGAAGCGTGGGAATAGGGAGGTAGTTGGGAGTACAGGGGTAACCAAGGCCTTCTCGTCCGAGAACCGCGACAAATCATCGGCTGGCCAAAGTGTTATTATTATTATTATTACTCCGAATGAGATTCCTCTCCATTACAGTTGCAACTTTCATCTGATTTATTACTATTTAGATGCAGATATGGCTTACTCAACAACTCGGTTTTTCGGAGTCCGTCATCTTTGGCTTTCAGTCGAAGGAGAAAAATGATGTACACTTTTAAACAAGCAAATCGCATCTTTAAGCTTTCACCAGGCTGCTTCCCAGTTTCCTTCTATAGTCCAGTGTTTTTTGGGTCATTCCTGAATAACTAATTCCCAATAGCAACGTTATCAGGGGCGCAAGGGCTTCCCCGGGCGCGAAAAACCCACCTCCCGTCATGAAAACTGTATAGTTTTGGTAATAAGCGCACCTGAAAGTTGATAAATACGATTTACTGAGGCGACGTGGCATTCATGTGGAAGTGATGAAATATAGAATAAATAGGTACTAGGGCCGGTTATCAGATTTAAACCAGGAGTAGGATAAGGGTTTTAACCATTCGGATTGCCGAGTGGTTAAAACCTTTATTCTACGAGAGGTTTAAATCTGATTACCGACCGTAGTACCTATTTGTTTTATTTATACCATGCTCTTAATAAATAATCGGCTTTGTTACTTAAAATGTAGAAAAAATACACTTTGTATCGCAAACACAAGGGTTTACATCTGCGCCGGTGGGCAGTACTACCGGCTGCACGTGAATGGTTGATTGACAGCTAGACACATCGTCAGAATTGATTTGAATTTACCTTGCTTATTCAGTCAAATAATTACTAACAATTCTTAAATTTTATTTTAAATATTTAATTATAGGTATTTTAAACTTAATAAATCATTTACACGTAGTAGATAGTACGGCAAAATGTCGTATGTTTGAATGAAAAATCGCGAAGTGCAAATGTATCGAAGTTGGCAAATTGCGTGATGCCAAAGATCAAGTTGGATGAACTTCCGACTATAGGTGTAAATTTTATTCAACCGCAGTAGAATCTTTACACCAGTAGTGGGGTTAAAAACTAGAATTTAACATACAGGCTTTTCACAGGTAGTAACATAGGCGATAATGGTATAAAATTCTAGAAGACCCGAACTCTTGGTACAAACATACCTCGAATTTTATACGTGTTTTCACTTCTTCACTTGCTAGTGGCGTCGAGGCACTTTTATTCTAGAGTAATTCTCCTAAAGTGGAAAGCACTTGATCAACATTTTCATAACATGTAATTGGAAAGATTGCGGTACAATATAGCAGAAATAGCCATTTTGTAAGAACTGATTAGGAATTCGCGAGACAACGTTGTGTCACAAGATAAAGTTTGAAGCACTTCAAAGCCAATCATCGATGGCAGATGCGGTTTTAATTGGCTACAAAGAATTGCGCATAAAAACTGCCCATCCCATTAATTATTAAAAGCAATATTTGATTGCATCCATTAACAGGTTGCACTGGAAATTCTTTAATCCTAACATATCTTCATGCAATTTTCTTCGAATTATTTTTAAATGTCTTTTTTATTTGAAGATATTTCGGCAGATGATCTTCTTTACCCTTCATCTAACGTAACGGACATTTCCGACCAGCGTTATTTTATTTATATTTCGACATTTTTTTTTTAACTTTTTGTCCGCAAAACACAGAATCTTACTTCTTAGAGGTCCCAAACTTTTTTGCGGCGAAAATGTAAAGTTTTATTTTTTCTTTTGCAGATTTCCATATGTTGCTGTGTTAGGTAAAATATGTAACAGTCAGTGAGTTATCAACATACCGAACGAAAAAACAATACGCAGGATTACTAAAAAATTAACCCTAAAGCCCTCTAAGGTCGTGGGACCAAATACTTACTTAACCCTTTACCCAACGTAGACGACATCAAAATTTATTATTTTAAATATCATTTTTTGAAATTTTTCAAAACATTTCAAAAAAACCATATCATGTGACCCCTCGTTGGAACGAGCTCGTCGCGCTCGTTCCAACGAGGGGTCACATGATATGGTTTTGTTGAAATGTTTTGAAAAATAATATTTTTTCAACTGCTGAATTTGCATATTACGCGGGCGGATGGGGCCGATTCGTTGGGTAAAGGGTTAATATCCCAATAAAAATATATAGGTTCTTGCCAACATATGGGTTTCTGAGAAGTTGTATTGAACTCGAGTACTCGTCTCTCGACATATATCGACGAGTCCACCAGGACTCGGCGATATATGACCCAGAGCGGGGTCGAGACTTCAATACACCATCTCGGAAAACCACATGGTGGCATGGTGCTAATAATCAATTTACAATATTCCTCCCTTTCTTGACTTGTTCGTATAATGAAGAGATTGGGTACAGTTTTTAACGCCGTCTGTTTTGATATGTACCGTCTATGAACTGATTTTTTATGAATGAAGATTATGACGTCATGGTATTGCGTCCTTACACTGTGCATGGCTTAATCTCCATTCCTTGTTGTACTATGACAGCTGAAGTTCATGGATGGTAGAGTTTCAGCTGTGTGTTTCTTTATTTTATTTTTCATGTTTAACGCACAGTAAGTCGTCCTATATAAAATATCACCATGACAATAAATGATCTAGTTTAATTTAGTTTTTTGAGCTGGAGATTTATTTGTCATTTAATTACTGTTAACAAAAACGGTGGCCTCGACGTATACAACAACTCGATGCCAATTGAGTGCAAGTATAAAACGTTCTCTTTCTGAATCCAATGATCGCACGTGCGGTTGCTATGCCGTTAATACAGACTCATGTTTTGTCTTTACCTGTATTGGGGGAAATACGTTACGCTGCTTGTTTGTTTAACCCTTTACCCAACGTAACGGCAAAACCAGCCAGCGCTATTCTCAAACATCGCCAATTAATTTTCAATATATTTTCATTTTTTGTCTCAAAAATATAGATTATGACCCCTCGTTGGAACGAGCTCGTTCCAATGAGGGGCCATAACCTATGTTTTTGAGACAAAAATAAAAAAAAATAGTTATTCAAGAATTGTTTTTGCAAGTGTCGTCTACGTTTCGTGTTAGGTAAAGGGTTAAATTTTCGGTCAAGGTCATCAGACTGCAAAAGCATCGATATACAATGCCGTCTAAAATCAAATGACGAGAAAGATCGCCTCAATACCACACACTGTTATTATATAGAAACTACACAGCTGCCATATTACTTGCAAGGTTTCATGGCACCAGTTGAAACTTCTTAGAGTTTCGCGATTGTTTTTCGATAAAAATTCGTGGTATCGCATGTCCGTCGGTTATGGAAACCATCTTCAATACAAAAATGCAGACAGTGTTGTTCTTTTCCCAAATGCAGTCTTATCGCTGCATCATAAAGTGTTTTGAATGCCCAGCTTTGTTCGTGGATATCTGACGCACTCCGAAAATATTAGTTTATTGTCAGTTCTGCCTGGTGTCAACTCTGTGAGTCGATTTCATATATTTGATGTGTTCTGTATATCTCAACATTCATTTTGGTGTATTATCTGTGTATACTTAATTTGAATTTATGGAATAACAGCGGTGAGATTTTCCCTTATAGTATAGGGTTTGGACCACGTAAAGTGGTCGTACCCGGAAAAAAATTGGGACAAGCTGATTTTTGTGGCATTTTGAAGAGGGATGTCTCCCGAAGAACATATCCAAAATCCGCTTTGGGGAAAACTTTTTATAGCATTTATACTGATGGTGGTGTAAGAGCGAATTTCGATCAATTTTCCGAAACCAGCATTCCAACTTTTGCGAACGTGAGGACATGGATTTGTGTGAATCCAGTTTTTTTCTACTCACTAACACACAGGGTATACAGAATGTATCATCACAGTCCATAACACTGGTGCACATCCCTTACAAGCTCAGAAATGGCTGAACCTGATGCCGCTCCGAGGAATTCATGAAGCGTCGTGAGTGGACAGAAATCTATCAACTGGGAAGATTTAGATAGTGTCAAGGTTTTGTATGATAATGTGCTGGACAGCTCGATAGCTCTTTCCGATGTTGCAAACTCAGCAGCTCTCGTAAGGGTAAACACTTGCCTCGACGAGTACAAAGCCAAACTGGCTGAACAATCGCGCACAGCTAAGCTATGGATACAATATCTAGAATATGTCCAGACATTGAAAATGTTCATCAGAGGTGAACGCCTTGGCGATTGGACTCCACGTTATTGCTGCCAGTAATATGTTGAACCTCTTCACTGCCACGAGACATGTACACTACGCTAAGAGTTGCAGGTTGTATCTGCAAATGATGCTTGAGCTCCCCGAGAAACATCCATGGTTGTATGATAGGTTCTTCTTTGATGGTTTTCATGCTATACGCCGGATTTCCAGGGTTTGGACAAGCCTTTCAAGTGACCTTGTGATTGAACAAGTCCTCGTGCGTTCAATTAAAATTCGAGGTGGACTAACACGAGGTCGTGGGGTGACCGAATCAGGGCGTCAGGAGTGGATTTACACCATGCATAAATGCGCTGAAATACACGAAGCTATGACAACGCTGACTCTGACTGACATGAAACTCAGTACCAGTGAACAACATGGAGACATGGGCACTTCTCGTCGTAAACGAGACAACACCGACATGATGAAAATGCTAGGGTGGTTTGACTTGTACGATCCTTTCGATGAGAATGAAAGATTGCGATCCCTGTCCTCCGGATTGTCAGCTTCCTTGGGTAATGGTATTAACTGCGACAATACCGAGTCTGTAGGGGCAGAGATACACTCTAAACTAGACAATGTTGTTGTTTCTGATGCCTTCATCAAAAGGAGTGATCAAATTCGCGCTTTAGACCATTTGAACCCCGGGCTGAAGTTGGATAACCAGAGGGTATCAATACACCCATCAGATCTGTTCACTCGATAGCTATTGCCCAGAGGGAGCGCTACGTGGCACAGTTCTTCGAGTACGAACTGACTGTGATGCCAACAGCCCTCTTCAAAGAATTCTTTCTCAGAAAAGCAAACAAGGCAGACCTAGCAGCTGCAATAACAGACGAGTAGCACTTTGGAAGCCGCCATCTGATTCCGTGTACGTGCTTGACGGAGGGGCTCTCCTCCACGGAGTGAAATGGAAGGCGAAGGCTACCCACTCGGAAGTAGCCCATCATTATGTTGGATATGTGGCAAACAAATATGGGCAGAATTGCCGTGTCGTCTTCGATGGTTATGGACAGCAACCAAACACTGAGAGTCATGAGCATAGAAGGAGTGCTGTCTACGTGTGTGCCGATACCCGTTTGACAGACACCATGACTGGACACAAGAACCAGGGACGGTTCTTGTCGAACGAGAATAACAAAATGCAGTTCATAAGATTGCTGTCCACATTACTGAGAGCGGGTGGACATACTGTTAACTGCAGTTCGGGCGATGCTGATACCCTGATTGTTAAAAGTGCCATCAAACTTTCATCTCAAGGGAATTCAGTTGTCATTGCCGCAGATGATACTGATGTACTAGTGCTATCCGTTTACCATTGGAACCATACTTCGGCTGATGTTTATTTCCAATCAGAAGCACGGAAGTCACATAAGGGTGGGGAGGCATGGAAGATCGCAGATATAATAGCGAAGATCGGAGAAACAACTAGGCGACACCTCCTTTTATACATGCATGGAGTGTGTGTGATGTTACTTCGGCAACGTTGGCAACACAGCTTCTCAAGAGGTTAGAAAAGTCAAGGGAGATTCAGAAGGTATCAGCAACAATGCACGACAGCGCCGTATCTCAAGCAGAAATTGGAAGAATCGGCACTGAACTGTTTGTAACGCTGTACTCTGGCAAGCAGTCGGACACATTGAATGGCTTGAGATACTCAAAGTTCATGACAATGGTCACTTCCAGTAAGACAGGAATCGAACCTCAGAAACTACCTCCAACTGAACGCGCGGCATACTTTCATAGCCTGCGAGTCCACCTACAAATAATGGAATGGAAGCAATTGGATATTGACATCCTAGACCCTCAGAAATGGGGCTGGGAAATTCTCGAAAATGAGTTGATACCCACGATGACTGTCTTGGATGCATGAAGCTCTCCTGAAATTTATACATTGCAAATGCAAAATGACCCCCAAACACACTGCGGAACGAATATATGCTCTTGTAGAAAGAACGCAATCAGATGTGTCTCTGCTTGTGGAGACTGTCGAGGGGAGAATTGCCTGAACTCCGAGCCGGAGGAGATTAGAGACGACACTGGCGACAGCAGAGTGCCTTGAGGAACACCGGCATGATTTTGGTCAGATCTCATCTCGGGATTTAATCATTGCGAAGAAAGTTGATCGATATCATTCCTCGTCATCTCGGGAGTTAGGAAAAACATCGGCAGCAGAATATAGCTCGGTTTTTCTGTTCTATTCAGACTCAACTTCGAATGGATGTGAAAATTGAAGAAAATTGTATTTTGGGGCCATTTCTCTTGCAATTGTGAATTTTCTCATGCATTTTTCCAATTTATAGGATTGGCATTCGTGTTTAAAGTACGAATGACGCACAAAACTTCTCCAGATCTCACACAAAATATCAAGACTATTGAGAAATTGATGCCACTAAAGATTTTTTTTCTTCTAAGAAACACCTCCTTGCGGCCATCGTGCATGAGAAATTTTCCCCAAAGCTGATTTTTGCGGATTTTGGATATGTTGTTCCCAGATAAATTCCGCGTCGAATGACACCAAAATCAGCTTGTCCCTGATTTTTTCCGGTTCAAACCATATTGCGCCTGGACTATTGCATTTATAGCACCTTAAAGAGCATTTGCCCAAGGTAGTTAATCTCATTCGTGTGCAATTCAAGATTACAGAAACTATACTGACAGCAGTTCTGTCTTTTTGCAGTGTATGTGTGCAGGAATTTCGATATATTATATCACACCCTCGATCCGCAAGTATACAGAAGAAGTCTCCTTGGTTACGAATCGAAATTAAGTATTTTTATTGTTTACTAATCATATATATTTCATTTTCAGGTTATTTTATTCAACTTTGTGGGGAGTTAGTTTAGTATAGTAACTGGGACAAAGTTAGGAGGCCTTAAATAAAACTGTGAGCGCTAAGTTGTCGAACGGTTCGTCGTGTTGCCTTTTGTCGCGTGTTTACAATTTTCCCTGTCCGATCGCGTAATTTTGTCTTGATGATGGCGAGCAAGTCTGTTCAGACGGAGGTAAGTATGGAGGTAAATACGTGTAATATCGCGGTCCAGGTCAACGGTGCCAACGGAGTAAGTATTGGTGTGCAGACAGAGGTCACTGGGGGTGTCGGTCAGAGCCGGGTTGGTGGGGCCACCGATGGCGATATTGGGCTTGAAGTTTGTAAACAGTGTTCTATGATGTATGGGGACTGTCGCTCGATGGGATATGGAGAGGTATGTGCAAACTGTCAGGAAATCCTCCGCCTACTTGAGACAATTGTTAAGTTTGAGGGGGAGATTGCTGAGCTGAAGGGAAAACTTGGTAGGGCGGGGCTGTCTGGAGTTACGCCTGTGAAAGTGGCTTTCCGAGAAGGATGGAAGGTTGTCGGTGGTTCCAAGAGGAAACATGGGGGTAGAACCTTTGATGTGAATGAGGTAGGTGATGAGGTGGGGGCTGCTAGAAAAGTACGTAGGACAGATGAGGGGGGCCCAGGCCGGAGCAATGCTGTAAAGCGTTTGGCGTGGACTACCAAAAGTGGTAGGAAAGGGGGGCCAGAGAAGCAGGTAGATAGGGGTGTAAAGTCCAAAGGCAGTGGGGAGTGCAGCACCAGAAACAGATTTGATGTGCTCGATTCGGAAGAGACAGAGGAGGAGATGGAGGTAGTTGCAACAGATAGTAGCTTGGGGTCTAGGCCAGGAAAAAGGAGGAGGGATCCGGGGGAAGACCAGGGGAGTAGTCCAGGTAGCTCAGGGCCTGGAAAGAGACGGAGGGACAAGGATAGGAGTAATCCTAGGTCAAAGATACCGATACCGATATTGATTCCGAGTGGGGCTGTTGGAGAGGAAGAGGACGCTGTAAACAATAGGAGACTAGAGGAGATAAATAGGGCGAGGTCCAAAAGTAAGTTGGTGGTTGCGGGAAGTAGCATAGTTCGGGGGATCGACAAGATTGTCTGTGGTCCGGACAGTAAAAATAGAACAGTTCTGTGCTTTCCGGGGGCTAAAGTGGAGGACCTGAGGGATAGAGTGGGCGGTATTGTAGCTGGGTCGGGGCCTGATCCGGTAGTGGTATTACATGTGGGGTCCAATAACATCAGGGAGAGGAAATCAGTTCGTTTGGTGGACACATACAAGGACCTAATTAGTAAGCTACTTAGCAGGAATGCTCGGATCATCGTTTCAGGGGTGCTCCCCGTTATGGGTGGTGGGAATGAGAGGAACTCGCGGATTATGGCACTAAACGAGGAGCTGGGAGAGCACTGCAAAGACTTGGGAGTACATTTCATTGACCACTGGGATTCATTCTGGGGACAAGGAGAGTTGTATGGGCGAGACGGATTGCATTTAAGTAGGATGGGTACAGACCTGTTGGGCCAAAAAATCTTACAGGTGGCTGGGCCTTTTTTGGAGAAAAGGGGGGTAGGGGACCACAGCCGGTAACCCAGAGTGGCACAAATGCTGGGAACATAGGAAGAACAACAAACATGCACAATACAGGGACATACCAGGGTTATAATAATGTGCCAGTGATGACAAAAAAACAAAGATTCATTAAGTTTGGGTACTGCAACATCCAGGGTCTGCACAAGAAAGTAAGCGAAATATCAACAATGATGGACGAAGGAGACTTCGATATAATGGGTCTAAGTGAGACGTGGATACGACGGGATGAGCGGGTTGATCAGATGAAGGGTTGCGTGTGGATAGGAGCTGGGCGAACTGAGGGTCAGAAACGGGGTGGGGGTGTTGGCATCTACGCTAAAGAGGAATTACAGCCCTCATTGATTACAGATCTCACAGAAGCAAGGACTCAGATTCCAGTATCCAACGAAATAGTCTGGGCAAAAATCAAGTTAGGAAGCAGGAGTGTTGCCGTTGGTGTTGTATACTTAGCAGTGGAGGGAAGGAAGCCCGAGTGGAATGATTCAATATATACAACTCTTAGATCGAATATCACAGAGCTTGGGAGCAGAGGGTTCAGTATTGTCCTAATGGGGGACTTCAATGGGCACATCGGGGATAAGGAGGAGGGCATACAGGGAGGTGATAGGAAAATTAACACGAATGGGAGGAAGATGTTGGACCTATCAAAAGAGCTTGGTTTAAAGATCCTGAACAGGGATGCGAAATGTAAGGGTAAATGGACCTGGGAGAGGAACGATAAGAAAACAATAATTGATTATATACTCACTGACATTAGCGTATGGAGGGAGGTTATAGATGTAGAAATAGATGACGAGGGAAAAAATGACTTGGGCAGTGATCACAACCTAATAACAGTTAAGATTATGGGCAAAAAGACGAATAGAGACAGAAATACCTTCAAGGAAGTTTGGGGACTAAAACAAGGAGCCGACTGGAAGCAGTTTCGGGAAAAACTAAAACCAAATCTTGAATGTATACCTAGGGATGCAAATGTCCAGAGTATTTCAGATGGCATAGTAAATAGCCTAACAGAGGCAGGGAAGGAGTGTATAGGAAGGGTGAGGGTCCCAACGAGAGAGCTTGGATACAGGGTTAACGAGGGACTGAAAAAGGCTATAAAAGAAAGGAAGGTAAAATGCGCTGCTTACAGAAGAAGTAGGAAGCTTAAAGGGGTGGATAACAATGACACGAGACTAATGAAAGGAGAATATGAACTGGCACGGAAAAAGGTGAATGAGATAAAGGATAATAATAGGAAGGAGCGCAATTGCAGTCTTGCCAGAACAATAAAGAAAACGGGGGGTTCGAGCTCAAACGTATTTTGGAACTGGGTAAATAAACGGGGGAAAAGTAGTGTGCAGAGTATCAAAGTGGATGGGGAAAGTACAGAAGATAAAGGCCGTATCGCTTCAGAGTTAGTCAAGCACTGGGAAAAGATAAACGATAGGCGATGGGGCAGTGGGTCCCCACCAAAAAGAAATACACTGGTGGAGGAGAACCTATCCAATCGTGTATGTAGCGAAATAACGGCAGAAGAAGTGCGGAACGTGGTCTCGAAATAAAAAAATGGTAAAGCGGGAGGGACTGATGAAATTCCGAACGAATTCCTCAAAAATGGAGGGGAGGCACTTATTGAAGTCCTGACAAACCTTTTCAACCTGGCTCTGCGAAAGCAAGAGGTCCCCAGAGAGTGGAGGGAAAGTAAGGTGTCGTTCATACACAAAAAGGGGGATAAGGAAGTTCTAGATAACTATAGGGGGATATCAGTTAGTAGTAACATCGGAAAAGCATTCTGTAAGGTCATATACGGCAGACTAGAGGAAGTTATAGAAGAGAAAGGTTTTTTAGGAGAAATTCAAAATGGTTTCAGGAAAGGACGAAGAGTCACTGATCACCTATTTACACTCACCCAACTGATAGAATCAACAAAGGCTGAAAAGAAAAAGATGTTTCTGGCATTTCTAGATGTGAAAAAAGCATACGACCGAGTGTGGAGGGAAGGTATGTGGCGAAAGCTCGAGGGCATCGGACTGGGGGGTGACTTTGTGGGAATCATGAAAGCACTGTATACAGATGTGCAAAGCCAACTCAGTCTAGGGAGTATCACTACAAAACGAGTCCCTATGGATATAGGCCTCAAGCAGGGGTGTATCTTTTCACCGATTTTGTTTGCATTGTATGTTAAAGATTTAGGGGACGAACTAATTCAGAGTGCGGAGGGGGTAAATGTTGGAGACATAAAGATACCAGGCTTATTCTTTGCGGACGACATGGTGTTAATGTCTAGAACTGAACAGGGGCTAGAGAAACTGCTGGAAATTGTTGGTAGATATGGGAACACTTGGCGGCTCGAACTAAATGAAAATAAAAGCAAGGTAATACCCGTTGGACGCAAGGTAGATATGACGAAGAGATGGAGAGTGGGGGAGTTCTCAATCCCCGAAGGGGAAAGCAAACAAATCACTGTAGGAGAAACGGGAGAGTATGAGTATCTAGGGGTAAGCATAAATATAACGGGAAGAGGGGTGTACAGAAATTACTCAGCCAAACTGATTCTGAAGGGGAAAAGAATTCTGAACCAACTAAAACTTTTAGGGAAAAATAGTTTCAACAAGGTCTTTGTGGGGAAAACACTGTGGGAGAGGGTGGGTTTACCAAGTATAACGTATGGCACGGACGTGATTCCATTAAACCAAACCGTTACTAAGAAGTTGGAAAATACTCAAAATGATGCCGGCAGATGGATAACAGGGTCGAGTAATGCTGCAGCTTTGGAAGCAGTAAGGGGGGAGCTTGGGTGGATGAAAATCAAGGACAGGGTAGATTTGGGAAAACTGTGTTACTTTAACTACTTGAGAAACCTGCCTGACAACCGGTGGTGCAAATTGATGCTCGATACCATTTGGAATTCTAATATAGAAACGGGGTGGTCAAAACATGTGAGGGAACTAATGGACAATTACTCTATAGAGGTCACAAACATAGAAGTAGGAATGAAAGAAGGCAAAAGGTTTGTCAAAGAGAGAGTCATGGAAGATTGCAATCGAAACTGGCGAGCAGGGGTTAGCGTGAAAAGATCACTGCAGGGGTTACAATATAAAGAAAAGCCAGCTTTTGAGAAGTACCTAGATGGCAGCTTTGGAGGGTCACTGCTGTTCAAACTGAGATCAAGATCACTGGAGCTTCGGGGAAAAATTGGGAGAGATGGGGAAAAGGGATGCCAAATGTGCCACTCTGGAGTAGTGGAGACCCTGGAACATTTTCTCTTGGAATGCCCACAGTATATACCTCATAGAATAAAATTTACTGGAAGAATAATGCAGAAGTGGGGTGAAGAAACAAAGGATAGATGGCTGAAGGGGGACACGAGGGAGAGGGTAGGAATGCTTATTGAAGAAATTGAAAAAGAGGAAGTGAGGGACACTATTAAGCAGTTTATATCTGAATGCTGGGAGGAGAGGAGGGGAAGAGGGGGTGGGGTGCAGGGGGAATGATGGCCTTCTCTTATGAGGACCGCGACAAAGCAGCGGCTGGCCAAAGAGTTATTATTATTATTATGTTCCAATAAGACTAAAATCCTCCTCCTCTGATTGGACGAGAGCTCGCTTAATATATATTTATGTTTACGGCTCAAGTGGCCAATGTTACCGTCTGACGTCACAACGCCAGATATTTGAAATGACGTCGCCCGTTTCGTAATTGCTTCATCAACGGAGTCATTAGCAAGCCGTTTCATTTTTCTGGATTGTTTACCCGTGCAGCAGACGGTGTTCCGGATGAAGTGTTGTTTAAATTAGTAAGGAAAAGGCTCTCGTGTTTCACGCTGTAGGTTTTGGGCTACAGGTAGTGTCTTGGAACATATATATTATTGTGATGAGTTGACAGTAACATGGTCTGAGATTTGCGGCTCGGAGCGTATGTTCAACCGAGACGCTTCGCGTCTCGGTCGAACATAAGCTCCGAGCCGCAAACCTCAGACCATGTTACCGTCAATTCGTCACAATAATTTATAATGTTCCGATCATTGCGGAATTCCCGACGTTTGATTGGTTACGCGCTCGCGTTGTACTTTCTACGTTAGCCTTCAGCTGCGGTACAACATAAACTTTATGTTAGCGGATGACGTCATTACACAAGCGACTCAGCTGACAAAGTCGTGGTTGAACGCGCTATCGCATCACATTCATTTCAGCTGAGAATCTAGTTTCTCTGTAGTCTTTGCTTCAGAAACATCGCACTGTCAAAAGTAATCGCGCTGATGATTAGCTGACGGATGCACAAACACCACTTATTGAATTAAAATAACTGGACACAATAAAAAGAAACTGATATTTTTTTCGCATCTCCAGCTTGCGAATAACCTTGACCTGTATTCATGATCAGTTATCGATTTTTTGTGACGTAACAGCGATAAAGAACGCCGTTCATTTTTCTTCGTTGGCGTGAAATTGTGTCTGTGGCCTGTCGTTTTTCGTTTTTTTATGTTTTTTTTTTTTTGTTTGTTTTTTTTTTGGGGGGGGGGTAGGGGTTGGGGCGCGAAACACATACGCATTGCACTCACTAATTTTAAATGCGCGATTTGCAAATAATAAATACCGTTGAACTTGAAGATGCAAATGTGATAAAACTTGACACTTTGACCCAGTTTAGTTGTTTCGATTTCGATTTTATTTTGAGGCCCACGATAGGTGCGATAAATTATATTTGTTCATAACTCCGCTTGCTTTATTTTATTATTCACAAATACCAAACGTGGGAGGGGGTCGGAACATACACGTTATTGCGGTGTATTGACGGTAACATGGTGTGATGTTTGCTGTCGGGAACTTATATGTTCAAACTCGTGGCTATCGCGGCTCGGTTAAACATATAAGTTCCTGACAGCAAACATCACACCATGTTACCGTCAATACACCACAATAACTTATAATGTCATCAAGGAAGTACGAGTAAATTTTTTGTAAATATGCAAATCAGGCTGGTGTAAACAAAAACTCACATGTGGGTGTGGGGAATATATTTTGTATCGAAAAAGAATGGTGGGTCATTTCAGTCATGTTTGCTGACAGAGTGTTTTGCTCAGTTAAGTACCTCAAATATACTCCTAGGGGATGTGCTCTGAATATACTTGATTTGGCAAACCAGTGTGACTCGTGTATGTCCATCAATTGCATTTTGATTGCCAGAGTTGCATACAAAGAGAAATTTTGCAAATATTGTAATATTTTAGCTCACTCGCGAAAAGTCCCGTGAACTGTACCTCCCACTTTTGTTTCCAATGCGATCACAACTGAACGATCCGCATCTTACCCGGTCAAGAGGATTGTTGTTTGAAAACAATTACTGACTTCTCTGAACAAGAGAGTCGATCATCCATAACGCTTAATGGCCTGCTGTGGAATTATAGAACTTTTATCTTGGAATCTACGACAAACACACTCCATAGAACGACATTGACTGGTGCAACCTACCATACGTTTTCAAAAAAGTCCTTGTTATTAAGGACTAAGTAGCCACAAATCTGTCGAAAATAGAAAGGCCCATTGAATGCGAAGAAAGGAATTACGAGTAAATTAAACTTACACGATGAGATAAGAGTTACATTTTGTATATATTTGCTGGAAGTGTTTCATTAAATTTATAGCTTTCAACGAGAAAATTGATTCTTAAATTGAAATTCTAGCAAACAAGCTAGAGCAAGCCCCAATTATAAAATCATGAAAACAAATCACCCAAAATTATAATAATGCATCCATCTAAGGAACTTTACAAAATGGGCAAAGAAAATAGTAAATTACTTACATGTTGTTTCACAAAAGATACAAAAGGATATCCTTAAATTCTTAATACAGTTAATCAATACACATGTAGAGAGTTATTGATTCTGGTCGGTTTGGCCAAAGAATAAAAAACATACATAATTAGAGCAGAAAGGATTACCACTTGCTGCCCAGTAATGGAAATAAGTTTTCCTTCCAAATACGAGACAACAAATAACAATCTCCTTCTCCAATAGAGGCTGAATATCTTTCCATCTCACACTCCGTACCACTCATGCAAAACTGATTAACCCTTTACCCAACGTAACGACCAAAACTGGCCAGCGCTATTCCCAAAAATGGCCATTTAATTTTCATTATATTTTTCCATTTTCTGTCTCCAAAACATATATTAGTTATTCAGGAATTTTGTTTGCAAGTGGTGTCTGCTTTTCATATTAGGTAAGGGGTTAACCTTCGTTTGATGTTTTCCAATATTAACGGATTTAGAACTAACAACTGAAGTTAAACTTAACAGTAACTTTCAAGACTTGCTTTTCTCTTTTTGCTACCAGTGTTCCATCTACCCCATCTATCTACATGTCTGAATTAAAACAACATATTTTCGAACTATTGTGAATTTTTATCGCAACTGTACTGAACGGTTATCAGTTAGGAGGTTCTGCTTGGAGCATCTGTTCAAGGTGAAACAGAACACACTCTCTCTTAAAGGTGGGTGGGAGTAAGACAGCCAAATGGCTACCTCACCCTCCTGCAGAAAGCAAATACAAGTATGATAATTTACATGTTTATTTATAACAAATTGTTGAAATACTGTAAAATGTTTTATGAAATGTAACTGTACTATAATGTTTTCTGCAAATAAAGCATTCATTCACAAAGCAATCTTTTCATTTTAAAAACTATTTCGATATTTGTTTTTAAATATTGGTTGGTAATTGGCCTTAGATTGATGCTTACTCAATATTTTAGTTTAACTATTGCGGTGATATTTACCACGCATTCAGCTGTAGCCTGTTTTCAAAATTAGGGAATAGAAAGTCATGCATTACACGCCCGTTCTATAATATCCCCATCTACAACAATTCTAAACCAAGCGGAAAATAAAAAATCTGTTCCGCACATATGTGCGGAACGGAAATCGTTGACTAGACCGCTAGATGAGCACAGGTGTCTAAAAGCATTCTTTTCCTATTCTGTTGACCTTTAAAGTCAGTGGTCATCTCTGTTTACATAACGCACGACAGTTTTCGCCAAACTGTTTCTGGTTACACCCCCTTTAAAGCAAAAAAAACCTTTCAATTTACGAATGGAAGTTGGTCTTTTTGGTCAACAAAATGAAATGTGAACAAGGTTAGTGATGACGCGGAACAATATTCGCGACGTAATTACTTAATTTTCAAAAACATTCCAGTGCAGTCTGATATGGTGCCTGATAAAGTGACAGACTTGTAATCAGTGTGTGTAATAACAAATTGGACATACGAGTTAGTTCTGATAATATCAGTAGACCCCAACCCAATGGAACTGTTAAAATGAACAAAATTAGTATTGATGGTGATCTTTTTGTCGACAAAAGAGTGAACGCCAATGCCATATTCACGACTTGTAATGTGAGAAACATATTTACAGCTCAAAGGAACAACTTAAGACTGACAACGATAAACGTTTTATAACAGAATCGTTGAGTAGATAGAGGCTGGACATAACACAAGAAATTATAAAACTGGAAAAAGTGACAAGAAAGAAACAATATTGGACACATAATGAGAACTTATTTGTAAAAAAGGATGACAGTTTTAATCATGACAAAACTGACCCGAGTCAAGTGATTTGACAAGTATTCTATAAACCACGTAACAATATATACCACAAGATATGCCGTTGTTGTGGCAGTGTATGGCGGAACACTCTGTGGTTCAGTTCACAGACTTTAGAGTTGACTCAAACTTAGGCTTTAATCCCGGGAGCGGAAATTCTCCGGTTGTCGTTTTTGAAAGTCAGTCACGATACCGGGGAATTTACCGGTTCTCGTTTCTAAATATCAGCCCTGATACTCGGAAAATAGAGAGAACAGAACCGAGAAACAAAGGTGATTCTTTGATTCCCGATTCTAGTCTATGAATCTCCCGGACATTAAGACTGATTTTTTCAGAATCGATTACCGGGATGTTCTGATTCGCGAGATTAAACCATTCCTCTGAAGGCAAAGCTGGTCTCGAAAGAAGCTGATATTCGCTATAATCTCATAAACTGTTAAACGCAATCATTGATACCATGGCCTATGAATTTCGAGGATTCCGTGAATGATTTTCAGAACCTGGAGCCGTAGAGTCGTAAAATTCCCTTCCCGGGTTTACACCTTACTCACACTACAGTACCACAGGAAAGAACTATCATAAATGTTATCATCGATAATCATCAATAACTTAAAATAAAATAATGTGAAGTAAGATATTATCTTTATCTGAGAACTAAGTTGGGGAAGAAAAAGAAGTTGAGGCTCTCGGGTGGGCGCACATTCTGTTTTTCAAGATATTATACCTACAAAGTTGTCTCCCCTCTCAGTGCCACAACACCACATAATAGCACCAGTTACACAATATAAAATAACTTCTAATATTATACCTCACGTGACTTATACCTCACGTGACTTCCTTGCATTCTGATTGGCTGAAAGGTGATACCCTATTTCGTGTAGTTGTCCAGCACAGAGGTGAAGGGCCACTACATGCGGGCACTATATGTTTTCTATATTCAGCACGGCCACTATATGCATTTTCTGGTTATAAAAACGTACAAAGCAACGATTTATCCAAAATGGTGGCAGAAAATTTCCGGCCTCCAATTAGACAATTCGATTTACATAAAAAATATACACTTCGTTTTTTTAGTGTCGCAAGAATAGCCGCACAGTTTTCCGAGGTGATACGCTCCGATAAATAGAGATTATTACCATAATGTGGATGTACAAAATATGTATCCGAGTCGAACTCCGGATTGTTAGGGCAGATCACGACGAGTCGAAGGCGAGTCGTGATCTACCCTTAGAACCCGGAGTGAGACATTGCCAGAGGCGAGGAATAGTATCATTGTGTCGAACAATTATCAATATCCACACATTATTCTCATTTCTCCTTTATTGTTTAAAATAAAAACATCATAACATGTTTACAATTTGGGTCGTAGAGTATTTGGTTAATTTGCATTTTCGTGTTGTTCGATATAATATAAGGACTAGCGCATGGCTTGTCGTTGACTACGCCCATATCGTGCCCATTGAGGTGGTGTAGTTCCCTCCGCTTCACGTCGGGAACTACACCGCCTCACTGGGCACTATATGGGCGTAGTCAACTCCAAGCCATGCACTATTCCTTAAGTAATACAAAACTAGAATTCAGAATATTTGGTATTGACCTAATGCCATTAACTGTTTTGGTCATGATACTACCATTACAAAAACTAATCTAATACATCTTTGTCTTTTTTTATAATAATAATTTTATAATAATAATTTACTTATATAGCGCTTTTGGAAGTACACGTAATACAGTACGGTCACAGGCCACTTTACACAGGTGGACAATATTTCCACGGAGGCAATAATATTTGATTCCAAACACTAATTATGGGAATAATCATCAACAATTTAATAAATGAAGCGCCGGGCATAACCCGGTGCTTCATTAATTAAAATTCTGCTAATGGGAATTTTTATTAACTGGTAAACGCATACGTGAACATCACTGCCCAACATTTTAGGTGAATAACCTTATGATTTATTCAGTTTTATTTGGCCAAGGCATGTACATGTAAATAGTATGATCTGGATACAGACATATGCTTCTGGTAAAATGTTTGGAATACTAAGAACTGCATTTTCAGTGTACACCGCGTCTATAAATCATATGCCTTCGCCTCTATCCGTACAACGCAAAACAACAGTTATACACACAGTTATACACACATATCTGCTATACACAGGTTTGAAAGCAAACGTTTCTGTTTATAACTATGCCAGGCTGCTAGTTTTTGTTCTGAATGTTCCACTGGGCTTGTTGGTGGTCGCTAATTTATCTTATTTAAAAGTCAAACATTTCATAAAGTGATGCATTCTTTTCGGAAACTGTATCAGACTCCTCAAACTGCACCGTGAAAAATAGTATTTACGAACACATGTAGTTACCATACACAGATTTTACAGTAGAGGCAAGTTCAGTGTACAAAGAAGTTCAACTGGCTTTATGTTTAAATTCAGCGATTGGCTCCGTTTGCGTACCAAACTGACGGTTTCTCTTCCATGTGTTCCACGTTGACGTGTTGCAGTCGCAAATGTAGCATATGTATAATTCAACCATTTTATAATGTGTTTTATTTTGGACTGTAACTGTACCGGATCAACTGTATTGACAAATATTTGTTCGCAGAAGCTGTTATTCCCAAAGTTTGGAGATGGGTGGTATATGAATTTTGAGTTCGGTATCGGTTTTAGTATTTTAAGGGAGGTATACCGCGGTATCGGTTCGTTATTCGAAATCTGACATGACTGAGATTTGCTGAAGTAGTCAAGGGGAATTCAGAGCAGGAAGATACTGGATAAGTTGTTCTTGTATCATTCCACCAAAGCGCCACAAATACCACTGTTGATCAACTCAACATTGACATTCTTTTGAAAACGCATATCACATCCACAGTACTTTTGTGACCATTTCCAAACACTCCTTAACCTTTAAATGCCTGTTTCATGCTTTTGTGATCTCAGAGCATATGCCCTTAACTAGTGTTCAACCGATTATCGGAACCGGCTACCACAATCGGCCGATTGTGGGCAATCGGATAACAACGGCAACGGCTCCTGGAACATCGGTTCAACCGATTGTTGCCAAGCATTTTGCGATGATTCATTCAATAGAGTTGAGAAAAAGCCACAGCGTGTATTCTTAATCTCTCTAGACGCACCTTTACGGGATATACAAGTTAAACGACATGTAAAGCTTACCATTGAGCATACTTGCGGCAATGGTCAGTTCATACTGGAAAAGTGAAGGCTGCACACCATTGACTCAGGTCGCAGTAAAATTACCAATCGCACGCACTTGGGCGGTAAACGTGGCTCTGAGAGCCACGTTTACCGCCCAAGTGCGTGCGACTGGTAATTTTACGGCGACCCCAGTCACCGAAGTTTAACACTGTGAAAAATGTTCAGTTTAATGTAGTTCTTTCAAGTCTCGACTTGTCTAGTGGTGCACGGTATTACAATCGGAATCAGCGCCGGAATCGGCCGATTGTGAGCTCAAATAACCGGTAATCGGTCAGCGACCATTATTGGTAATCGGTTTAACACTACCCTTAACTGCCCTTAACTTGCCATTATTTGGTCTGCTGGCGATAGAAAAAGAACCTGGTCAGTGATTCCTGATCAGGTCTTGGCTGCCTTACTCGACTAGAAATCACTATTAAATAATTGGACACGTAATCTTGTGGGAACTAGGATAATTGCCCAGCTCTTAAGGCTTAACAAAACGGAATAGAAAATCAGGTACTTCTTTTGTGAAAGTGAACACTTCAACTACTATCAAACTTCAACAATTCCTTAACCCGAGCCCAGTCTATAAATGAAGAAGAATGGAAACACATACATGTACATCATCACGTTTTCGCGTTTACAGATGACACCCATCTACAATCCAATTTAAAATAAATCACCGTATTCTCTTTACAAACGTAACACTCTTTAAGGCTGGTCTATCCGAAACAGAACTATGCTCTTTCTGTGGCAATTCTAAGGAAACTATATGCCACTTGTTTTTCGAATGTTCTGTGTGCAAAACTGTTCTTGTACTACTTCTTCAAAGCCTTTGGGAAAAATGCAATTTAGACTTCACTATAACCCTTTACCTAACATGAAAAGCAGACGACACTTGCAAAAAACATTCTTGAATAACTAATTTTTTTTCATTTTTTGTCTCAAAAACATAGGTTATGACCCCTCGTTGGAACGAGCTCGACGAGCTCGTTCCAACGAGGGGTCATAACCTATGTTTTTGAGACAAAAAATGAAAATATTTTGAAAATTAATTGGCGATTTTTGAGAATAGCGCTGGCCGGTTTTGGCCGTTACGTTGGGTAAAGGGATAAATGAAAGATAAACTATTTTAGGGCCCACCTCAGTATCAGAAGCTTCCGAACTTTTCGATACATGTTTGATGATATATACAAAATACATCTATTCATGTAGCCGGAGAAAATGCCTACCAACCTTCCAAAACTACAAGGAAAGTCTTAAGTTTTATAAAAACATCGTACTGTTCTCTTAGTATCTCTATCCCATCGGCAGTGCAGACAACGTTAGACAAAAATGGAACTGCATCTCCCTAACTCTTATCTAATAAATCCCATATAAACATCAATATACATTACAATTTTCAACACATAACTTTGAATTTACCAAAGGCTTCAGAGGATACAAAATTGCTCCATTGAGTTTTTAAGACTGCTAACTTTGTTGTTTCCCTAGTTATTTTAGTTATTTGTAGGTTGTGGAATTGTGTTTTTATTACACATCCATTCAACTTTAAACCTTTGTATTTAACGGAATAGCCACTATGACATAAATGATTCTGTATTCAATGGGTGATGTACAAACCGGAACTTTTTCTCCAGCACTGTTCATACTAGTTCCTTTCCAATCGAGTCATTAGTTAAGCTTCGAAAAGTTTCCAAATTTCGTTATACAATTATCGACAGTCTGTCGCATGAAAATGAAAACGTCCAAAGCAAAATAAAGTCGGTTCACAAAAAATTAGTTAACCAAAAATGAGATAATACTTTTCAAAAAAACCCAATCATTTCCAACCAGAACATTAACCCAGTCCAGTGGCCGTCTCGTTTTGTGGATCCGTTATATCTGAATTGGTCAACTCTTTTTCGGTAAATTTTCGTACATCTTGACATGCTTCGAACTTCTTTTAAAATGTTTCTCCCAGCTGTTTTCCAAATCTGCATAAATTTGTACTTATATTTTTACTAACAGTAATAGCCACCAAATGGTTAGGTGTGAATGGGCACCAGCCGAAGAGAAACAGCGATACGAATTTCAACAAACGCTGGTTCCGAAAAGGTTGTTTTGATTTTTTATCGATCCATTTGATCAGTACAGCTTCAGTCAAAATAAACATACTATTCACCTTTGGGTTTAAACATAGGAATTAAAATTTGTTTATTTAAATGAATTTTAGTGCATGGGTTGTGTTTTAAACACAGAATGCGATGTGTGTTTGAATCGGTGGGTGTTTTACATAACTCGTTGGAGTGGCGTAATCATATTTCGCTCGAGCCGTATTGAAAACACCCACCGATTCAAACACACATCGCGTTCTGTCTATTTCTTAGGAGAGGGCAGCTGAGTAAATGCACATTACAACCAAACTTTCAAACGTTCCAAGCAGACATAAATTTGATTTTATAGAATGGGGTTGAGGAGAGGTTAAATAATAAACACAGAACGCGATGTGTGTTTGAATCGTACGGCTTTCGCGAAATATGACTACGCCATTCCAACTCGTTATGTAAAACACCCACCGATTCAAACACACATCGCATTCTGTCTATGTCTTTACAGATCTTATGTTTCAATATCATTTATGTGAGTAGATGTTGTATACTCTGGAATTAAAAAAAAAGTCCTAGTAAATAGCGAAAAAGTAAGAAAATTTGAAAATACAGGTGATTTCGGCAATCAAAGATTGGTTGCGTTTAGTTTCATGGTATTTCCATGATTTTCGGTATATTTTCCATCTCTACCAAAGTTTGTGTACACACCATACCAACTGAAGAATCATCATCAAATAAAGACCACATAAATACAAATTTTGAAGATTTGTTCACTTTTCATGATAATGGTGGTATATTTCCATTTCTAATTGCGTCAAATCACAGGTTTCGATACTGGTGATTCAAAGGAATCTATAGTGACTGTCAGTGGCCACTTTTAGTAACAGTGACTAGTGACAGTAATCTCAGTAATCTCATCACCTTTTTGAAAACTTTTCAAAAATAGTTTTGATCATATTTAATAACGATAATTCTTCTATAGAATGGTAAGAGGCTGTTTTTGCTAAATCTAATCATATTTCTGGGAATATTCTGGAAATAATACTTCCCCTACAGCGTGGCCAAAGCTAAATTTCACTAAACTGCGTCTAATATGACGTGTTGTAATATGACAATATTTCGGCGGCATATTACAAGAAAAAATCATTTCGGTGGGAAATGTCAGTGCCAGCGCGTATTTGTTGTACTTCACACACACACACACTCACACACACACACACTCATATATAAATATAAAATTATAATCGTTTTTATATACATTGGTACGGCACTTAACGTAACGGAATTTGAATTAGTCAAAAGTGAAAGCCGCTTAGAAGGGAATAATCTCCCGAGCATGACGGCAATTTAACAAAGTTATAAAAAGTATTTGAAGATGTAACAGGGAAATATTTTGTGACTGCCCGTATTTGTATTTGATTATTTTTGTGTTTTAAATGTATTCAACGACTCTCCATCTTACGAACTCGGCACAAGCATAGTTAGCAGCGGTTGAAGACAAGTGCACCATCGACGTGCAGTACATCTTAGTACACAGTGCCACCGTTTCGTTTTGGCGTCCCTCAAGGATCGGTGTTGGGTCCCCTACTGTACACTGTCTATGTCTTACCTCCCGGTGACATTATCCGAAGCCATGGCCTTGACTTTCAATTTTACGCAGATGATGCACAGCTGTATATTAGTTTTACTCACGCCTTTGAGCCTGAAACATGCAGTAAGATTGAACTTTGTATTTCAGACATCAAGGTATGGATGACTAAAAACTTTCTTAAATTGAACGATGGCAAGACAGAAGCAATATATATAGGTCTACCTCATCAACTTTCAAAAATATCCAAACTGTCCCTCAATATTGGAGGTTCTGCGATAAAATCCAGTAGCTGTGTTCGAAACAGGTTATTTCATGGATGAAAATTTGGCCGCTGATGAACACATCAAACATGTCTCTCGCAGTGCATTTTTTCATCTTAGAAATATCAGCAAAATTCGATCCTTCATTGATACGCAGACGTCACAACAGCTTGTCCGCACCTTTGTTACCAGTCGCCTCGACTACTGCAACTCTCTTCTGATTGGCTCTAAAACATCTATTCTTGAAAAGCTACAACACATCCAAAATTGTGCTGCACGGGTCATAACCAGAACTCAAAAGTACTGCCATATAACACCAGTACTCTCTGAGTTACACTGGCTACCCGTTAAGCAAAGAATTCAATTTAACATTGTCCTTTTGGTGTTTAAGTTTTTCTCGGGATCTGCACCATCCTACCTGTCCGATCTGCTTACCATCCACAAACCACCGAGGTCAAGGTCGAGGTCAACAGGTCAACTCAATCTGGTTCAGCCCGTATCTAAATTTACTAGTGCTGGTGATAGGGCCTTTGCGGTTGCTGACCCAAGGCTTTGGAATTCTCTTCCAATCGACATAAAAAATAGTAAATCACTTGAATCATTCAAGTCTGGTACTAACACCTACCTTTTTCGAAAGGCATTTCTTTCAGCGGTCTTTTAATTTTGGTCATAAACTGACATTACCAGGTGCGTGGGTGTGACTGAGTCAGTGAGGATTGCCTCGTTATTCGTCAAGTTACACTCACATACTCGTTTTGGTAAAGTTGTAGTTTGTTTTGTTTTTGGGCTTTTTTATTTTGTTTTAATTCAATACCCTTTATCTTTTAGGTTCTGTCGCTTATCGCCACGATATAGCCTCGGTTGCTGATGTGGCATTGGGCACCAATAATGATAATAGTGACCCATGTATCAATGTATCTGTGAGAGAATGTTTGTGTATGTGTGTATATGTATGTATGCAATTATTGTACAGCCATTGAGCACCGTGTGTGGATTCTAGGCTTTAAAATTATTATTAATATTAATTAATTAATTTCGCCACATGGGGAATCGCGACAAGGTGTCTAGTCGAAGTACACAACACAGATGGCGCGGGTCAAGCTTTTACTGTCGACTTTTCGGTTTAAATTCCAATGTTGTAACCACTGAGACACTCTGTATTGGAAGAAAAGATGGATCGTGTTACAGGTTGTGTTGCAGTGGTCGGGAATATCATTGCTCATCACAGTTGTCTGTTCGCTGAAGTATTCATTCATTGAAAACCGTTAATTTGTTCATCGATCCTTTTTAACTGGTAGAGTGCTACGTCATCAAAATTTGTTCATATATCTTCGCCTTGTTACAATACGCACGTTCCCATAAGTTTAACAAGGCCAATCCTTTACTACAACGATAATATGAAGCACATCAACGGAGTGCGGAGCCTTTATGCTGCGGTACATGTACTTCAAAATAAAGCCCATATTTTTATCGCATGTCGTCATAGACAGCACACTTTGTCACAGAATAAATACATTTTCAATCAATCCAGAGTCGCAGAGAGTATACAATGGTGTAGCCAGGGAGGGTCGTGGGGGTCGAACGACACCCCCCCCCCCCACACACACACACCCACCCCACCCGCCCACCAATCCCAAAGGTCCGCGGCTGATATTTTCCATAGCAATGTAATAAATGCCTTCATTAAATTTGATTCACATTCACTCAGCCTGAAATCTTTGATCACTGCTGATATCAATTATTGACGAATTTTGCTCCACCCCCCCCCCCCCCCCCCACCGGACCACCACCTGTGGCCAAAGGTCAAGTTGGAGGAGATTATGGGAGGGGGTCACCCCCTCCCATAATCTCCTCCAACTTGACTTTGGCCAAGGCTTGGCCTCTGGCCAAGATTTCAGTCTTTTTAGTCGCCAGACCTTCTCATCCTTGAGTTGCATTGTGGGCGACCCCCCCCCCCCCCCCTTAAACAATTGCTGGCTACACCCCTGGTATACTAAGTTTTTCGATCAAAAAGAGAACGTGCATGCTTTTCTTTTTATATTGATGGTGAGTGACTACTGATTTTATGTCGAGTGATATTTGTTTTCGCTACTCGGGAGCTGCTAAATTTTAAATATTGTTTTATTACGTACGCGAACATTCGAAACTTCCAAAACAGTTAGTAATCGACAAAATATTCAGCTCTAGATTAATGTGGTCTTTATTATTGGCGAGCTGGAGTTACGGCCAAAACCTCAGTGGACGAGTTCTGCAAAATGAATGTGTCAGCTTTTGAAAAGTACCTGTATGAATCTGTGGATAACTGTTGTTCAAAGAGAGATTCAAGTCACGAGTTGAGGGGAAAATCGAAAACGGTGAGGAAAGAGGGTGCCAAATGTACAGTTTAGGAGAAATAGATACCCTGAGACCCTGGAACATTACATTTTAGAATGCCCCAAATAGCTGAAAGCACGCGTTCAGAAACTAATGGAAGAATGGGAAAATAACGTGAGAGATAAGTGAATGAGGGATGACATGATGGAAAGACTCAATATTATATAATTAGGGAGATTGAGAAAACGCCAATGGGGGAAATTATAAAGCAGCTGGTGTCGAAATGCTGGAAGATTGGGAGACAGAGGGAGACAGAGGGAGACAGAGGGAGAGGGGGAGACAGAGTGGTGAAGGAAATTTCCGGTGTGAGACGGGATTGATGTAGGCCTTCTCGTTAAGAGACCACAGCAAATCAGCGAAGGCTCAAGAATTAAAATTATTCACGAGCTCGTTCCACGAGAGACCGCAAGCTATGGTTTACGTCAGAAATTATAAAATTAATTATTCAAATATTCTTTTGTAGGCTAAGTCTTCCATTCTAGTCGCCAGGGCTGTGACGACGTGGGGGTGGGGGTTTTAAGTGTTAGTGAGGGTAATACGTCAGCCAATCCAGGCCAAAGGTTTCAGTAATTAGGCATTTTAAACCTCAAACCACTAACGGTTGGAAACTTCGGGCCCGTATGTTAGTGCATTTTGTGGCATTGTATCTATGGCTGTGGCTATTTCTAGCAGACATTTAGTGATAATTTAACCATAGTTCAAAAGGGTTTCTCCTGGAGTCAATCTTTCGCTACTTGAGAGCAGCAAGGCGCCATCTGCAATGCCAAAGCATTGCAGATGGCGCCTTGTTGCACTCAAGAGACGCGATTTCCATATCTGCAACTCAAGTACCATATATTTCGAACACAAGGGGAAAGGATGCATTCGGATTTCTTAAGCAGGCCGCAAAAGAAAAATACTCACTCAAGGGGGCGATGGTGTTAATGGTGTGAATGGTTTCCTCAAGAGCTGGATGTTCGACAGCTTGGGGGTGGGGGGGGGGGTGCAGTTGGAAATTCAGAAGACTCCCGAACCAAGACCCTCTAGCCATGTCTCTGCTTGTGTTTGGAAAAGGGTTAACGTTAATTATATGATAATCACTATCTGGTCCTGGCCAATATGGATAGTAATTGAATCAGTTATCTTGCAAATTGACCGCTTGTGGTGTGTTAAAAAGACGAAGAGAAATAAATTCAATTGTCATACCAGAGAATTACTAATACCTTGGACAGGCGGTGTTGTAACGACTTCTAATTAAATATATGGCGACAAAACGCGTTATTGCACAGTCGCCAAATTGTATTTTTAACTTGTAGAAACGTATGCCCAGGGACATAATTGACCAATTTGCAAAGGAACGTTTCTCTAATTGGCTTTCTTGGACTGACTTCCTTTCGTGTTTTAGTGTTTCGTTTGTAACAAAGGCCTGTCATGTCAATAAAATTTGATGTCTATAGCCTCAATACTCGTTTGAGTGTTTTTTAATCCCTGTGCATATTTTGCCCAACGTCGTCCATAAATCAAACGAGGCATCATCAATTTATTCATTCGTTTCGCCTCCTGACAATTTAACACAGCCAGGCAGTGGCGGCGCTACGGGGGGGGGGGGGGGGCATTTGCCCCCCCCCCCCCCTCAACCATCTCGCATGCATTTCCATTCACCCTCACACACAAACACATTCAGTCACTCTCTCTCTCACACACACACACACCCCTCTCTTTTTTTATTCCCAATAATTTCCCATACACACTTAGCCCAAAGCCTCAGGCTAGCTGATGAACACATCCAGGCAGTAGACTCGGATGCAGATACTTATAAGTTATAATTAAGTTATGAGCCAACAAAGGCATGTCTATCCATATCCCTTGTCTAAAAAAATTCATGGATTTCGCATTATGACAGACGGTCTCTCTCTCTCTCTCTCTCTCTCTCTCTCTCTCTCTCTCTCTCTCTCCCTCCCTCTCTCTCTCTCTCTCTCTCTCTCTCTCTCTCTCTCTCTCTCTCTCTCTCTCTCTCTCACGCACAGACCCACCAGAACCAGGATGTTTTGAAAGGAGGACCGCTAATTACCATTATATTAGTCGAAACTTGGACCCAAAGTCCGTAATATAATTTTTTCGTTTGGTACGTCCACAGGACGTACCAAACCAAAAAAGTATATTACGGACTTTGGGTCCAAGTTTGGACTACCTCATAACAAAGTAATGATATGATCCTTTACGTATTTGCCCCCCCCCCCCCTTCATGGGAGTCTGCCCCCCTAGTTGCCCCCCCCCCCCCCCCCCACAAAAAAATTTCTGGCGCCGCCACTGCACCCAGGAATGCAGAATCTTTCAAATCTCCGTACTTTGAACTAAGAGTAGATCGTCAAAAAAAATGACTAAACCGAATGATGTTAGAACCAATTATTTTATACTTTCTGTTGGTTTTGCCGACCAATATCTACGGGGAGTTAGAAAGCTAAGTGTGCCAATCGCACTCAAGGATATGCTTTAGTGGTTGTTTCGTGTGGAAGGCACATCATTAATTGGTCTAATAGACACCTGTGACCTACTCCTGTGTGTTAGTGGGAAATTTAATCATAATCAATTGGCTGAACTTGGCTTTACGAAAGTGTTGTGGTTGCAGTATGGCTAAAGTTGCTGTAAATACCTAAACCCTTTACATTGTGTAACGTCAGTATCTGTCCAGCACTATTTTTTGTAAACAGCGCCAATCAATTTTTATTATTTTATTTGAATTCTGACCTCCAAAACCTTGTTCCAGCCAGGTTTTTTTGCAAAGCACAGAACTTATTAGGAATCTGCTTAAGTTTATTTAACAATATACCAATAATACAGTATACACGAAAACAATTTTACAAATACAAACCTTAGGAGATACATTGTTTGGAGATAGCATAGCCAGATTAGCTGCCTTCCTGCTATCTCCAAGGTATAAATTGATGTCAACTGCACTTTAATGGAGAAGACATTATTATACTTTTTTAACATGATAACATATGGATGGACTTTCTGACAACAGCAGGGAAAGATAAAGTTGTGTATGTGGTTGAGTGTATACACACACACAAATATACACATACATGCATATACATACATACATCCATATGCATATATACATATACATACATTTACATACTAGCGGAAAAAGTTTTTTTCTGTGCTAAATATTTCAAATGGGTTATGGATGATTATATTATTGTTTGAATTTTGATGATATTTCTTCATTACTGATTAAATTTTGACAATTTTGTTGTCTTAACACAGACGGCGTTTGCATGGATAACGTTCAAACGTGGGTACCCTACGCCATCTCCTGATCACAATTAATAGCGAGTGTGCCCACCCCGGTCCTCAGTCGCTGCTCTATCTCACCTTACCATTGACCCCATCAAGTTGTTTATAGTCCTTTTGTGGGATGTTATTCCACTCTTCAAAAAGGGCCTGCGTGAGCTGAGAGACGTTGTTTGGAACGCTGACGCGCTTCCTGGCCCTACTGTCCAATTTTTCCAACAAATTCTCTGGACTGTCCCTTATAAAAAAGTACCATGGTAAACCATGGTAAATCCCAAAATACCCTGGTAATACCATGGTATCTCTGAATGTCCATATTGTCCACATTGTATAACTGTTGTTGAGGACGCAGAACATTATTTCCTTGTCTGTCCATCTTATTCAAACGCTCGTAACGCTCTTATTGGTAATTTATCAAATCTTAATATTACTCTGAATTCGGTGGATAATCTACTTTACGGTGATCCGTTGTTAGAAACCAAAACTAACACTTTGATTTTTAAATTTGTGCAACAATTTATTTGTAGCACTGGGAGGTTCGACAACGAGTTTCCCATCTAGTAATATTTGTAAAACAATGCTGACTCAAGGTATCCACTTCAATATAGAATACGCATGGAGGGGTTGCGGAATGGACGCGGCATCGGGGTGACGTTGAGCCAGCGCATCGGTACACAGATTGTGCAGTCACGATGATAGTCACGGTTGCGCTGTTTGTGGCCTGAGTCGCTGACTCGGCGTTTTCTCTACCTTTTGTGTGAATCAGCATGGATCTAATGAGACACGTCCCTAAGCTGTAGTACAGAAGGCGAAGAAATGATTATTATTATTATTATTATTATTATTATTATTATTATTATTATTTATTATTATTATTATTATTATTATTATTTTAACACATCCTAATCAGATCAGCGCCCAAGGGGCCTTTGGCTTTGTATATTAATTGATTCAAATCGAGAGAGATACAGAATGCAAAAGGGACATCAACAGCTTTTCTTTCTTTCTTTCTTTCTTCCATTTTCTGTATTTGTTTAGTGCTGCATATTCATATTTATTTATACACATACGCACATATATATAAACTCATTCAAATAGTTTATTTTACATTTATGAATTTCAAACAACTTGTTTGTTTCGCCATTGTAACATTTTCTGTATTCATGTTATCGGAGCGGAGGTTTCTACTAAGTGGAAAGCACTTGTCCTCCTATCCTTTTTGCTCAATAGTTATGGCAAATAAAATATGTTTAAAGTACCATGGTACTTTTTATAAGGGGTAGAGTGGCCAATCGAGAACTGGGTTTTGGTTGAGGAAGGCACGACAAACCCTATCAACGTGCGGCCGCGCATTATCCTGCTGCAACGTAAGGTTACGCGCATAGATAGGTGGAAGGACGTGGGACGTGAGGACTTGATACCGATATCTTACGGCTTTAAGATTGCCCCGGATAACCACGAGAGATATTTTCACGCCATGAAAAACCCTCCCCAAATCATAACAGACCCATCCCCGAATCTGTCGTTTTCCTTAATGCACGCGTCAGAATATCGCTCACCTCGACGTCGATAACAACGTTGTCGTCCACCTGACCTGTAAGGTGTGAAACGAGACTCGGCAGTGAATAACACACGTCTCCCAAGTGGGCCAAGTGAAACCGATTTGGTGCATGTGCCCACAGCCATTGCAATCGACGTTGATGTCGCCTGGGTGTAAGTTGCGGACCAACTTAGGAACGTCGTAGCCTTAACTTGAACTTCCGCAAACGTTTCCTAACTGTTCTTGGACACATTCGGCGACCATGAGTGCCTACAACCTTACCCCTTCGTCTCCGTCTCCGTCTGAAATTGGTTACGGAGGTGTGTGAAATGTATGCCCAAACCTTGACGTGGCGACCTAACGCGCGGACGTCCGCTCCTGGGACGGTCAGCTAATCGTCCTGTGGCTCTGAGACACCAAACCAAATGAGCTATCGTTAACTCATGGACCCCTAATTGTTGGCCGACGAGACGTTGCGATTCGCCCCGCATAATTAGAGCAATAGCCATATCCCTATCAACTTTGGACATTCGCGGCATTTTCTTTTCAATCGAGTTGAAATGAAATGTTGTTCAATCGATGTGTACTGTTCAAAACTTCGATTTGATATGATTTTCAAGCCCATAGTACCTGGGTGTGCCCAAGATACACGTTTTGTCGAAAAATCTGTTGAAAGAAAGCAGCGTTGCACGTGGTCATGATATGCCGAATTTTACCCAAAGACTCTTCAGACAGAACACTGAGGTAGCAAAGTGTCAAATTTTACTACATTTGGTCTTCGGATAAAAAAATTATATTACCAAAACGGAACTTGCGTTTCTTTTTCCCGTCAGTATATGTATACACACATATCTGTAATCATCTGCAATATATAGCGATTGGAAGTGTGCAGAAATGCAGTCGCGATCATACTTAAAACTCTCCAGTGAACGATTTGTTTCCCCCAGCGCGACGAACCACCGGCTTCACCTACTCCATGTCACGTGACTAAAACTGTATTTCCCTTTTGTCTTTACACTCTAAAATCGGGTGGGTTAAATATCAACCCAAATCAATTGGGTTGAGTGAATATGAACCCAACTGAGTTAATATTCAATCAACCAAGTTGATTGAGGTTGATTTTTAACCCAACTGATTTTAGAGTGTAGAAAGTGACGTCTTCTAGCTAAATTGGATAATTACAGCTTTGAAAAAGTGTCGGAATATTGTACAAAAATTATCTAGATAAAATGAACATGGACATTCAGTTTTTCATTTTTTTTAATAATCTAATTCAAAAACACGTAATTAGAGATAAATGTTTTTTTAATAGTCAAGTAATATTTTGAGTTTTGTTCGTGATATGAAAGGATTGAATAGAGCGATACACCATCTCAGGTTGACGCCATGTTGATAAATTTAAAACATTAACCCCATGAAACTGAAAGCCCCTCAGTTTCAAGTAAAAAGACGACAGGGCGCTTACAGTACAGTCGCTGCGGACTGGTCGAAATTCACGCGTGGGCAATGATGTCCACTCATGTATTTACCAGGTAATAAAAATCAGCATCTGCAAAATTTTAATTAACGAAGCACGGGTAGTACCCTGTGCTCCATTAATTAAATTTTTGATGATTATTCCTATAATTAGTGCTTGCAATCTAATATTATTGCGTGCGTGGGAATGTTGCCCACCTTTGGAAAGTTACCAATCCACTGTTCAGTACTGTGATCTCAAAAACGGTCTCTTTCTCGATCGATCGCGATTGCGAATATTTTTGCTACACATTTACATCGGTGAACAGGGCTTTGAGAAATGAAATACTGCAAAAGACAGCATCAGGCAAAAACAAATGCAAAAAGTGAGAATATACAGTTTTGTGGGAAGAAGAGTAGACGATTTTCGACCAGTTGAAATTCTATGTCCGGTTTTTTTTTCATGGTATGCGTTCCAAAATTATTGCTAAATATGCAAACTCAGCACTTAATTATTAATTGGGGCTAAGGCCAAACAAAATCATGGTCAACTTTTCTCGTCATTCACATCGACTTACGAAAAGGTTATCTCCCCTGATTGCTAAGAATTCGCTGGCAAATATTAACACTAATTGAATGGGGAATTTTTATATTTCTCAAAATTATATAAAACCTATGAAAGTTATATTCGCCGTGTGCATCAATCCTTTAAGAACAATATATATGCTCTCAGTTGATGGTATTATCGAACGATTTCATTCGACCAATTTTTTTCCCACGTTGGTTTAAAACGCTACTGTTATTTCCTGTATAATTCAGTGTAAAATGATAGAAAATTGCATTTTCGTCAACTTTTAGCGGTTAATGTATATTTTTGCGTCATATTAGCAATGCTGTGCGCATACCGGCATATAATATAGATATAGTCCTATCTCACCATATAAAAAATATACAAGCTGACATTTGCCCATTTTTTCCCTTTGATGTTAAAACCAAGAGAAATTTTATTGTAGTAAAAACAGTTAAAACCGCAGTCCACAATATCAGATAGGTTCGTTCCAATGAGGGGTGATAACCTATATTTTGGAAGCAAAAAATTGAAATATAAAAAAATTGAATGCCGATTTTCGTGTATAGCGCTGGCCGGTTCATTCTCATCTGATTTCTCAGCTTCCGACAACTATTCCCTGGCGATCAAGAGTTCATTCACACCTTTCAGAGGTTCAATGTTAATAGTTCGGTCGATCTATGGTTCAACCCGGAAAAAAATTGCAATAAGCCATATTTGATATCATTCGACGCGGAATGATACCAGGAACAACATATCCAAAATCCTCCGAAAAATTGTATGGCACTTTTTTGTTTTCATGATTTTTCAGCGGCAAAATTTACGATTTTGTTAATAAAAACGCTAAGACACCACTATAACGATGACATTTTTCGGGAATATACCATATTCTTCTCACCAACATAGAAAGTGGACACTTCATCAATAATTTTGTTGTCCAGTTGAATGTTCGTCTTTAATTTATGACGAAAATACCCCAAAAAAGTCCCTAAAATTTTTTTTTCAAAAACTCAAAAAAAATGAGAATAACATTCTCAATACAAATAAGACGAAGTTGAGAGCAAAAAATTGTTTAACACTCGATCTCGTCATCAAGTGTTACGTCTTCTGCGTTTTGGCACCTCTCGCCGCGACAATTTCCGCAAGCAATAACGCACTTTAGACCATTTTTCCGGCATGAGCACAAGTTGTTTTTGCACGGACTCTTTGATGTCATTTTGCAGTTGCACCTTACAAACTTCAGCAGACTATCCAGTGCTACCTCAATGTCAGTCATAATAGGAGTAAGCTCTGAACCGCGTAGCTTCCAACCCCACTTCCTAGGCTCAAGATCGACCACCTCTAGATACATCCATGTCACTACTTGTAAATGGACACGAAGGCTGTGGAAATTTGCCGCTCTCTCTGTCGGTGGGAGTTTCTGGGGTTCAATGGCGGTTTTGCACGATGAAAGCATTTCCATGAAGCTAACATATCTCAGGTTGTTTAAGCTATCTGCTTTACCTGAATACATTGCAACAAAGAGCTTGTCGCCCGCTCCACCAACTTCATCAGGAGATGAAACAACATTACTAATAACCGAAGCTGCCTGTTGAATGTCTGAGGATTTGGTGATCTTCTTCGTGAGAGAGGATTTACGGTGACCATATACTGCCGACGTTGTGTCACAGCCAACATTTTTCTTACCCATGTTTCGTATTCAGTGAAACGTAAATAATAATTTTTTTATACAAATTTGTTCTATTACAAGCTATTGGAGAGTGCCTGTTGGCACACTCCAATAATTTGTAATAAAACAATTTTAGATGAACGAATTCAGACCACCAAAACAAATCTAGCCCTCAACCAGTAAAATAAATATTTAATTTGGGATACATATGAGAATCGTGTCGCATTTCGCGAAGAGAATAACAATACTGTATCAATGTATATGACATATTGGATCGCAAATCGAGATGTGATACCGCTAAAATCACACCCTATGATAGTTTTGTATATTTTAAATTGTGCCTCCGAAATAAATATGACGAACGCAGGCCGAATAAACAAATGCGTCGCTGCCTGAGAATCAAAAGATTAATTTTCTTTAGCCTTAACGAAAATTTTGACAGACGTGGCCACCTCGTGTAGGACAGTTTTACGGGTGGAGAAAACCGGAGTATCCTAAGAGAACCACCAAGAACTAGGAGCGAGCAACTATCAGACATCCTAACAACTGAATGTATTGACTCTATGCAGACAAGGTTGGCATTGGTGAAAGGCAAGTGTGTACAACGCAGTTACCACAGGTCAGGATCAAACCGTTTGAATTTCAATGCGTTAGCCACTGAGAATTCACTGCAGGTGGGTCCGTTATGGATAGGTGTAGGTTTTGACTGTGTGGTTCTGCGTTATGTTAACACTTAAGCAGCCGAAAGCGACTATTGCCACCAATTATATGATGATTATTCGTACGTTCTGGTATGCGCAGATCAAACCTACCGTCTGATTAATTGTCGGAAAGGGCTCAGAGAGCCATTTCCAACAATTAATCAGATGATAGAGTTTCAAGTATGTCATAAATTTTATTAAACTTCCTCGGATGCAGGCGTCCATAGAGGTCCTCCATATATGGATAAAGTGGGTATGGTAGTAAAAGGGTTAACCCTTTACCCAACGTAACGGCCAAAACCGGCCAGCGCTATTCTCAGAAATCTCCAATTAATTTTCATTATTTTTTTCATTTTTTGTCTCAAAAACATAGGTTATGACCCCTCGTTGGAACGAGCTCGTCGAGCTCGTTCCAACGAGGGGTCATAACCTATGTTTTTGAGACAAAAAATGAAAAAAAATAGTTATTCAAGAATTATTTTTGCAAGTGTCGTCTGCTTTTCATGTTAGGTAAAGGGTTAAATTCGCATATAGGTGGTCTTGGACAGCTGTTAAAGTCAATATTCACACATTTTATTTTGCTGTGAACCTAAAAACGGGAGAATTATTAAGAGTCGTTGACAAAAGTTGAAGTTATGCCCACAATGGTATCACGAAGCCGACAGGGTCCTGATTCATTTGTTGCCAAGAAACGCTGAGTCAAAAAAGAAAGTATAATAAACTTTGAGGAGCAATTTATTTAGTATTATCGACTTTAATCCCAAACAAATTATTATAAATTCATATTTCGAGTCTACCTGTATGGATTTGCATAATTTCATGCACTTACTGTTGCCAGCGTCACGTCTGGACGTCGCAATTCAGACATGAGGTGAAATGAAAAGTTCACACATGCAGTCAATAGCGTGTATGTCCACAGTTTGCCTCTTGGGTGGCAAGACATCGACGGTGCATGGATCTGATAATTCTTCGGATGTCACCCCGTGGTATTGCGTTCCACTCCTGCCTTAGAACATTATGTAAATCGCCTAACGTCTGGAGATCATGAAGTCGTACCCGACGGTCCAATTGATCCCAAAGATGCTCGATTGGTGACAAATCTGGAGAAAGTGTGGACTAGGGATGAAGTTCGATGCTCTGCTCCTCAAGAAAGTCACGACAAATACGCGCCACGTGACATCGAGCATTGTCTTGCTGGAGTAACTGCAATCCGACGTTAGCGTTGCACAACGGGACAACAACAGCGTTGAGACTTTCGTCCTTATATCACTGTCCATTCAGATTACCATCGATGAAGATCAACTGCGATCGATGGTGCATGGAAATACCTGCCCACACCATTACACTACCCCACACGCAGGCATCGGAAAACCGTTCTCTTCGTCGGCGATACACCCTTGCCCTAAAAATCAGCGCGCCGTAGACAAAATCGTGATTCATGAGTTTAGCGAACACGCTGACGTACCCATTCCATTCTGACGGTACGTTGACGTTGGGTAGGGATTGGACAGTGGTATGGACGCCTACTGCGGATGCTGTGTTCAGCGAGTCTGCTGCGGACAGTTTGTGCACTGATTCTATTGTTAGTTCTACCAGGAGTAATTGCTGCTGTCCACGTCGCGGGAAGGAAGCGATCCCGCAAGTGAGACGCCCTGATGTGTCGGTCTTATGCAGGGGTCGTAACTCTTGGTCGACCTGAACGCGGTCGGTCGACAGTTGATCCAGTGGTTCTATACCTTCCAATGAGACGGTAAATAGTGGCCACAGTGACTCCGAACTCTGCAGCGAGCTCATCTGGAGGTATCCCAGCCCCATGCATACCAATGGCATGCGACCTCTGATTTTCTGTTAACCTTGTCATTTTTTTAAAATGTCGGAAGACAAAAACTAGCGTGTTTTCTCAATAACCCAGGCTCTCTAGCACAGCAAAACACAAAGAAAATCGTCGGTCATCCATTCAATTTGACATTCTCGGGTAGCACATGCTATTTTAGGTTAAACATATTTTTATTTGCCAAAAATAGTTTGCAAACTGGAATAGGAGGACAGGTGCTTTCCACTCCGCTCCCTTAACATGATACAACAAATCAATACAATGGCGAAACAAATAGGAGAAATGTAAAAAATATATACAAGAAAATCTAAGTTCGAAATAAAAGAGAGTGAGAGAGAGAGAGAAAGAAAAAAAAAGAAATGTGATTGATTGATGACCCTTTTGCAGCTTGAGTCTGTCTCTGTCAGTTTGATTTTCCAAGCCGAGGGTCGCCCAGGCGCTACACTGAGTGGTTGCACTTCCCATGACACTAAACTTCCGTTTCTACTGTAGCTACCACTACTATTACTACTACTAACACCATCAGCACTGCTACTACTATAGATAATACTTTTACTATCGCGCTCAAATCTTACCACCGACATAGCACTCCTGCGGCGAATAATAATAATAATAATAATAATAATAATAATAATAATAATAATAATAATTACATATTAATTTATGTAATCATCTATTGGTTACACTTTTGCCGCCTAATCACGCGCCTAAGGAGTCGCAATGAACTGCATGTGTTAAACAGTACCTAGGATGAAAACTCATTATCAAATCTTCGAGTGTTACGAATTAACAAATTTAAAAAGTGAGGAATTAGTTTTAAGTTCTAAAACGGGATCGCCGTACAGTAAAATATCAACGGAATTCAAATTAACATTAATTTCCAATAGTTTACCCAAGAAAGCGTTGCGAGAATCTGAATAAAAGGGACAACAGAGGAAATAGTGCTTTTTGTTCTCAACAACAGTGTTGACAATGGAGACAATATGGAGATTCAGAGATGTAATTGAGAATCTTATCACTGTTCAAATCGTTGCAACCAGTTCGAATTCTACTATGAATAATGTTGTATTTTCTGACACCACGGGAGAAGTATCCTGGAGGTCTCCCTTCAGGTGGTGATATGAGTTTGTTGAATTCATTAAGTGAACGGCTGTTTCGTACGGTCTCTGGTAGACTATTCCATGTTCCTGTACACGAGGGAAAAATGATCGTTTGAATAGAAGAAGAAGAAGAATATCTTTATTTACGTGACATGTGTTATCGTGGTTATATATACATTTGATATGTCTTTGACAAAAAAACACCCGGCCATCTTGGCCTATATGTCACGGTAATTTTATTTAAGATCGCAGAATAGCTCTGTTCGTATGCAATAAGGCCTAAAATTTGCCTAATTTCGAAAGTTATAACCAGATGTGTCACGAACTCTTGGTGGTAGTTATTTGCTATTTTGAAATCCGTAGCAAAATTATATACGGTTGGGTGGACAGCAATTACATATCACTAATTTTTGCACGACTTCTTGACCACAAACATGTTACATTAGAACTATTGTATTTCATCCTTTTTCAGCGACTGATTCGCGTTGTGTCCTTGGGCAAGGCACTTAACCCCAATTGCCTACATGGGGGGCACGATGACGCTGTGTACTAAGGCGTACTGCACGTCGAAGGTGCGCATGTCTTCAACCAATCTAACCTTGCCTGTACCGCGGTGCAGAGTTCATTGTTACGATGTTGGAGAGCTGACAGCTGCTCGTCGTTGCTCGGTGGTTCTCTCCGCGTACTCCGGCTTCCTCCACCCGTAAAACTGTCACCGACATGATATGATCCTGGCTGTTAATGTGTCGTTAAACCCTAATAAAAAAATATAAAAAAATTCATCCTTTATGCTATTTGTTCACATTTGTTTCTATTATACTTTCTTTTTTGACTAAGTATTTTATGAACCAATGAACAGGCATAGTCCTGATAATGTCTTGTCGAGACATTACGAGCCAATAAAACAGAAGAAATTTAGAAAGTAGGTCACTTTATTTTGTCCAAAAGCACGTGCTTTGCTGCAGGTAGCCATCTGTGATTAGGGGTTTTATATTTGCTGCCTTCCAGAGGTGTTATGAACTGACACCCTGATAACCTGACTTAATCATTTACCCCAATAAATATTCCAAATCCTCCCGCCACTCTACGCAAACCGACCCTACATTTTTCAAAGAGAAGTACGTAGTAATTGTTTTTCTCTTCAGCTGAGTGAATCGGAAACTTCTGAACTGAAGAATACATCTATGTTCTATTTGTCATTTGAGTGAAACTGTGCGTTTCGATTGAATGGGGAGAAGGGTTATTTTTTATTTATTTTTATTTATTTGGGTTTAACGACACTTTCAACAGCCAGGGTCACCTCGTGTCGGACAGTTTTACGAGTGGAGGAAGCCGGAGTACCGGAGAGAACCACCGAGCAACTGTTAGTAACTGTTAGACTCCCAACATTTTAACTCCACACAAGTAGGGTTAGCAGTGGTTGAAGACAAGTGCGCTATCGACGTGCAGTGCGTCTTAGTACACAACGCCACCGTGTCCCCACGTGGGCAATTGGGATTAAGTGTCTTGGCCTAGGACACAACGCGGTTGCCACAGGTGGGATTCGAACTGAGGACCTCTCGGCTTGCAGCCTGTATCTCTACCTAATGAGCCACCGCATTCCCGATAGAGAGGTTAATTTACGAAACGCATGAATTAGATACATACAACAGCTTCCAGAAAGAGTCAAATTTGCACATATTGTCACTTTCCAAATCATCTATTAACCCTTTACGGAACGAACGGTCATATCCCACCAGAGCTATTCTCAAAAGATACCCCGGTGCAGAATGTTCGAAACCCTGTTTGGCCGACTCAGCAGTATCACTGAGCTGCTATTTACTTCTTGAGATTAGAATGCATGCTCTCGAACCAGGAGTTGTTATCTGTTAGGAATTCAACGCTGTTATGGGCCGGAACCAGTCTAGCCCTTAAATAGTCCATTGGCCATGTTTAGATTCAATTATCTGGAATATTGCAGTTGGTCGGAAAAGCGAACCTCCGGTTCACTTTTCCGACCAGCTGAAATATTCCATAGCATTGACTCTGAAAATGCCACAAACATTCATTTCCTTTGAAGCAATGCAAGAAATGTTTCTCGACTGATTTCTCAACCAAGTCTTGATTTGGCCGAATCTTCAGTGTCAGTAACACCACCAGTAATCATGTTTGTTTACTGAAATATTGTGAATGAAGGCTCGCAACAGCTGTAGTTTTAATTATTACGCCTAGGGAGCGCGGCGGCTCAGAGGTTACGGCATTGAACTTCAAACCGAAAGGTCCACGGTTCGGTCCTCACCAGGTGTAACTGCGTTGTGTCTTTGGGCAAGGCACTTCACCCCGATTGCCCAGGTGGGGGCACTGCGTCGCTGTGTACTAAGGCAACTGCACTTCGATGTGCACTTGTCTTTAACTAATGGTAACCCTGCTGGTGCGGAGTTGGTAGGTTGGGGATTCTAACAGTTGCTAGCCGTTGCTCGTTCTCTCCGGGTATTCCGGCTTCCGCCATCCGCAAATCTGTCCTACACGAAGTGACACTGGCTGTCGAAAGTGTCACTAAACCCCAATAAATAAATAACCACTACTATTAATCATGTTTGTTTACTAAATAAGTATGAATGAAGGCTCTCGGCAGCTGTGGTTTTAATTATTACGCCGCGTAATTCCAATAATTGTGTTAATATCTTTATGTTTTCAAGGCGAATTAAATACTTATTGATTGGAATATTTATGAAAGGGGGCGAAAGAATATCTCTATATCTCTGTAACTGAAGGGATTCTACGAAAGGTGGGTGAGAAAGCTGCCTAGAATTTGACTGGTGGTCTGAGAGCTTGATTTGTACGCATAACGGTTTGTCTTGCAAAAGATGGTTTTCGTGGTCGAAGCGTTAGACTAACCGTTTCTCGCATAAACATAATTTCGAATTTATACAGGATTGGAATGCGAGACTTTCACCATCGTATCTGCTTTTTAAATTGAGCTTTTGTTCATAGCCCAAGCACAAAGACTGTTAAATAATTGTGGATTGGTATTCGGTATTGTTTCCTTTACTAAAGTGACGGAGGCCAATTTATATGCGTTGATGAAAAGTAAGACACGTGGGAGTGTGGCTGTTGTGTGAACACATATGTGAATGAATGAATAGTTTATTTACGGTATACATCCATTAAATTGCACATCAAAATTTAATCAAGGCATCTATTCAGGATAAAATACAAATTTATCATAGAAATACAACAATACCTAAATAAGCATGTGTACCGTGGGAGATGACATAGTCAGATTGGCTGTCTACCTGTCATCCCCAAGGACTATCAAGCACTGTTCTGTGTCAGACCACCAATCAATAAGAAAACATATTCAGGAGGGTTCGTCGGGATGCACGCATATATATGTATATACACACACATCTATACACTTACATATACACACATACATACATACATACATACATACATACATACATACATACATACATACATACATACATACATACATACATACATACATACACACACACACACACACACACACACACACACACACACACACACACACACACACACACACACACACACACACACACACACACACACACACATACATACATACATACATACATACATACATACATACATACATACATACATACATACATACATACATACATACATACATACATACATACACATATAAGAGACATGTACAAGACTTTTGACTATCCAATAGAGATTCCCGTTAGGGTCATTGATACTGACCCATCTCGGGAACTTAAGGCGATATCCGGAATTGAAGAAATTGGGGCATGCAGATATAATTTGAAACGGTGTAAACTGGAGTGTTGTATATTATATAATACAATATAATATAATTTAATATAATATATTCTAATATGTTCATCGATTTTTATCCCCAAGAATTTTATTGAGTTCTAGATCGGACGCTACTCTATCTATTTTATTATTGTTGATGATAACATCTCTGTGCAGTACATTCGCTATTTTATTGCTGGGATTGATAATGATGTATTTAGTTTTAGATGTGTTGAGGAGAAGTTGATTAGCAGAGGAGCAAAGAAGAATTTTTTCCAATTCTATATTAACATAGTTCACAAGTATATTAGGATCTGTTCCAGATGAATATGTCGTGGTATCATCTGCGAATGATACTATATTTAAGGACGTGACGTGACAGAGTTCGTTAACGTAAAGCAAAAACAATAATGGTCCAAGAATTGAGCCTTGAGGTACACCACATGAGATTGAAATCAAATTTGACTTATGGCCATTGTATGCAACGCACTGTACCATATTAGATGAATAACCTTTGAATCATGCCTGGCTAACGCCACGAACGCCCTAATGGTCTAATTTCCTTAATAGTATTGTATGGTTTATAGTATCGAATACCTTTGATAGATCAAGAAACATAGCTAATGTGTTATATTTACTTTCGTTATTGTTTTCTTCAGCAACATGCTTCAGAAGCTGCATAACAGGGTGGGTTGTAGAGAGCGTTTACGAAAGCCATATTGGTCAGGCGTTAGAATTTCAAATTTAACAAGAATAAACTTAGGGGCCGATTACATATAAGTTTCTCCAAGACTTTAGAGAAAGTAGGTAGAATGCTAACGGCTCTGTAATTATTTAGATTATGCCGATCACCAGATTTATGTATAGGAACCACTTTTGTGATTTTCATTCTGTCTGGTCTGGAAAAATGCCTCTACTGCATGAAATGTTAGCAATATGAGCCTATTTTATTAATTACATGCCTAACTAAAAACACTGAAATATTATCACAATCTTTACTTTTTTCCGTTCATTTTTTTAACTATATTTATTATTTTGTGGTCCGAGGTGGGATTTAAGATTAAAATATTGAGAAAAATTCCCAACATGGAGTCTGTGAAAGACGTTTTATTACTAGTTATGTGACCTCTAGTTCGGGTCCCTCCGTTGACAAAAATGTTGTTAAATTCTTGGGCAATGATATTTTGATCGGTTATGTCCTTTTCATCTATACGAATATGAGATGGCAGTGTGACATTATTTCTAGACTTTTTTATTACCTCATTTAAAATTTTCCACGTATTACGCATATTGCTTTGATTTCTTGGAGTATCTGATTATAATATATGGCTTTACTTTACTTTTTGACTTTATTGAATATCTTAAAATACCTTTTATAATTACTAATATTATTTTCAGTTGGCGACTTCAGTTTTCGATAGTAAAATTTCTCCTTGTTATTTGAAGAAATTAAGAGACCTTTCGACATCCAAGGTTGTTTTTTTTATAAATGTTTTCTTCAGGCGGAAATGCTTGTTCAAACGCGTCATTGAATAAACTCAAATGTTTCATAAGCTGTGTTCGGGCACTGTGAGATAAGAACCGGTGTAAAATCGCAATGTAACAATATGTAATTAAAATTTCGGATAGTCTGCTCTTTAATCTTGCGTTTTAGTATTGTGTTCGGTATGATTGCTATATTGGGTTTCTTTTCTATTAAGAATGTACCAAAGTGGTCCAATTCATCAGTTACAGTAATTCTGGATATGGTATTACATCCAATATTATTCGAGAACATATGATCTATTAACGTTACAGAATGTGTTGTTTTTCTTGTGGTTCTAGTGATAAGTGGTAAAATAACCCGAGTGAACATTAAGTTTACATAGCTTGCGGTTTTTGAGTGCGAATCAAATTTTAATAGATCGATATTTATAAATTATCCCCCATAATATACGAATGTTTCTTTTCCTTATTTAATTTATTTATTTATTTATTTATTTATTGGTGTTTAAGGTCACATATTTCTGCACAATGGCTAATCATGACCTCGACAGTTTTACGGGTGGAGGAAGCCGGAGTACCCGGAGAGAACCACCGAGCAACGGCGAGCAACTGTCAGCTCCCAAACATACTAACTCCACACAAGCAGGGTTAGCATTGGTTGAAGACAGGTGCACCATCGACGTGCAGTTCGCTTTAGTACACAGCGTCACCGCGCCCCCACTCGGGCAATGGGGGTGAAGTGTCTTGCCCAAGGACACAACGCGATTGCCGCAGGTTGGATTCGAACCGAGGACCTCTCGGCTTGCAGCCTGCACCTCTACCTACTGAGCCACCGCGCCCCCCTTATTTAATAATTCTGTGTTATAGTTTAACTTGCATAAGAAACTATCTATGTCAGCTTTCGGAAAGGTGTTAGGCATATAAATAACATCAATTAATCTTGATGTCTTTCCACATTTAACTTCAACAAAAAACGATTCAATAACGTGGGGTATAAATACAGACAGGTCATTTCGCACTTGGTAAGTGAGGTCATCTATTATATAGAGTCCCACACCACTCCGGTCGCCGTCACCATTTGGTCGGGTATTTGTTCGAAGACTGTGATAACCATCTAAAGTAAAGGATATATTATGAGGCTGTTGAAATATTTCACTCAATACAATAAGTTCAAAATTATTTTCTGATTCCCGGAGAGATGATAAAAGATGGAATAAAGAGTCCCAGTGAGCAGAGATACTTTGAACATTGATTTGAAACAAGGAAAAATTATGAGAAGAGGTACTCATGGTAGTTCGAAGATCGCGGGCGGATAATAAGTACACCCCGAGTTGTCTTTGAAAGGGGAATCACTGGTACCGTCCATATCTTCTGTTTTGTTATTGTGCAATCTTATGAAGTCAAATTTCATTCTTTTGCGCACCTTGTCGAAGTTGATATTACCCGCCATGGTATTCCGCGTAATCGACAGGACCAACACATTGTTCCAATAAAGGCGAACCCGAACACGTTGGTATCCCAGTGTTTTGTGAGATAAACAGAAGCTTTGATACATTGGTTGAAAGTCTGACACATAGTACTTCGGTGTGAGTGGATGGCGGAATAATGTATTTGAATGATAGAAACACAGAGAAAAACACACGTATACACAAAAGTGCACATCAAGTATAAACAAAGATGTAGCCCCATACGAAACAGGAGCATGATTAACCCTTTGAACTCCAGAGGTTGTTTTTATCCGGCCTGGTCACAAGCTACGTCATAATGTCATTAAGGAGAGTGACTGCAGGGTTAATATGTGGTGTTGACCAATCAATATTTTCAACGTGCAGCCCTAAGGCTGCACATTGAAAATATTAATTGGTCTACCCCCAAATAATAAATATGGACTCTTCCTATTGCTACCATGGAACTGACATGGAAGATACCACCAGAGTCCAAAGGGTTAACAGGGCGGATGGCAGACGTCGCATGAAGTATGATGGTCATCTTTTCTCATCTTTAAAGTCAGTATGATGTTAGTGGCAAGTACTTTGTTAGGGTTATGCGAAAACTCCCACAGAAACACAGAACATGTAATATGTCCTCCCCCCCCCCCCCCCCCCCGTCTCCACTGGTAAATGCTTGATGGGGGTGGTTTTCGTGTAAGATGCACGGACCAATTATGACACACAAATGCACAATATGCTAGATCGATGCCTGGTTGAACTACTGTTTGACATGGGGGATATATATATATATACAATTTTCTCAAATTTCCGTCATACTCGGTAGAGGCCTTCTGCGGGGCTTTCATTTTTGACTAATTCATATTCCGTTACGTTAAGTGCCGTACCAATGTATACCGCGTCATGGGAACGTAAAATGTAGCGTCAAGTTTATCCAAATTGTTAAATGAGAATTAAAGCACGTCGATCTGCCCGTTAATCTACGCAATATGACCATAGTAAGGCTATCGAATTCTGTACATATGGCCTGTGTTTCAGCCAATGGACCTCCGGGTAACCCGGAGATCCATTGGCAGAAACTTTGCCTGCATTTGCTAATAGTAACCAGGGGAACCCGCCGTGCTTTGGAGACCATACGATATGGCAATTGCACGCAATTCCTACGCACAATTAAGCCAAGATAAGCGTACAGTTCGTGACAGGACTTCTAGTTTTAACGGTAAGTGCGCCAAAAAAACAAAAAGATTGAAGTCATTTCCCAAGGCACTTGAAGAACATTGGAGTTGCCTACTGAAGACCGTCTGCTACCACATTTCTCCCAGTTTTGTAGAATAAAAAGTGGGGTTTTAAAAGAAATGACAGGTAAGTGGCCAAAAGTAATCTAAAACCATCCTTTGTGTCCAGCATATGACAGAATAAATGTGCAATGTACTGAAATCATCTTTGGCAAAAAAACAAGGGTTGATCAAATCACCACTTGCATTTAATAAGATTTATTCTGATATTGCCAAAGGGTATACGGGCAGAGGTGATCTAAAGCCATAACCTACAATCACCACTGATGGAAATATGTACAGGTGTACTGCTTGCAGTAATTCTAAAATCAGAATATCATGTTCACAAACTCTGTCATTTTCGTTGAGCTTTGCTTCCAGGTCTTTCACTTCCTCCAGAAGATGTAGTACTGACTGATACTAGTGACTATTTTCCACGATGAATGTTTTTTTTTTCCACCAGATTCCTAGTTTGAGTCTCCTTTTTCTTTTTCGACACGGATTGTTTGCCTGACATCTGACGACTATGGTGATTGTACCCTCAATCAACAAATCAGACCAATCGTCGAGAGTTAAACGAATTTTCTCCAGCAAATCATCAAATCCCAGAAATCCATTTCGTTTTCTGCATTTTACTGATTTGTGTGCAGTTCTTTCATCAACTGGTTTCAGCTTCGGGAATAACTCTGAACCTGCGGTCTGAATATTTATTCGACCATTATTTAATCCCCTTCACTCTGATGTCAAAATACCAAAATTTCAGGAAGCTGTTTTTTCCCATAATGCGTCTAGAAATTTAACCAATTCAATCTCGTTTGACAGAGCTCAATGAGCTCTGTCAAACGAGATTGAATTGGTTAAATTTCTAGTTGCATTATGGGAATTTTTTTCTGCCTGAAATTTAGATATTTTGACAGCAGTGTGCAGGGGGTTAAAAAGTGTTTAAAGGAAAATAAAAGGAAGCGTAATTTTCAAGAAGTGTACAATTGTGTTTTGGCAATAACCGCATCTCAGTTTTCAATGACAAGCGATTTCTCTGCACTAGGAACGATGCAGGCCGATGGATAACGGGGTCGAGTAATGCCGCAGCGCTAGAAGCAATCAGGGGGGAGCTTGGGTGGATGAGGATCAAGGACAGAATAGACCTGTTGAAACTCGATTATCTTAATTATTTGGTAAATCTCCCCGACAGCCGATGGTGTAAAGTAATGTTCCTGAGAATTTTCAACTCAAATATCAAAACGGGGTGGATGGTCCAAGTGAAGGAGCTAGTAGAGAACTACTCATTGGAGATCTCGGACCTGGACGTTGGGGCAAACCAGGGTAAAAAAATCGTCAGAGAAAGGGTCATGGCGGATTGTAACCGTAATTGGCGAGAGGGAGTCAAATCAAAGAGGTCTTTGGGTGGCCTGCGTGATAAAGAGAAGCCAGGTTTTGAAGAGTACCTTGATGGCACCTTTTGGGGGTCACTGTTGTTCAAGCTGAGGTCGCGATCCCTGGAGCTGAGGGGAAAAATTTGGAAAAACGGTGAAAGGGAGTGCCAGATATGTAACTTGGGCATGGTGGTGACCCTGGAACACTTTCTTCTAGAATGCCCAAAGTATCAGTCTAAAAGAGAGAGATTCACTGGGAGTATAATGGGGAAGTGGGATGGGAGAATGAAGGACATGTGGTTAGGGTGAGACTCAAAGGAGAGGGTTAATATGCTAATCGGAGAGATTGGGAAGAATGGGGCAAGGGATGTCATCAAACAGTTCGTTTCCGAGTGTTTGGAGGAGAGGAGAAGCGTGGGAATAGGGAGGCAGTTGGGAGTACAGGGGTAACCATGGCCTTCTTGTCCGAGAACCGCGACAAATCAGCGGCGGGCCAAAGTGTTAGTATTATGATAGCCAAACAATTAATAGTGAACAAGTGAGTTGATCTCAAGCTATCCCGACAGCCTGAGTAGACAATGGCAGGTTAAACAGTAACCTGCTGTGTGCATGAATTAAATTAGAAGTTATTGTGCTTGTAATATTATGCAGACAAAATGTTGTTAACAAGTGCAGTTTTCGAAAATACTGAGTGAAGAGTGTAGATTTACAATATTTTGAAACTTTCAAAAGTTGCCAAATTTTACCACAAATACATATAATGGCAAGTCATAGTTAAAAGGAATACTCAGCAACCCCGTTGTGTACGGTAAATAATGAAAACAGGCATTGCTATTTCACAGTGCCATATCTATGTGCATTTATTTCATGGTGAGCAAATTGAAGTGAATTCCAGTTTGAAAATCATAACTTACTGACTGTACTGAACGTTGCCGGTGTGACAGGAATGATAGTCCGTAGGAACGTTAGTCCCTCTGGACTATTATTCCGCGGAATTATAGTCCTAGGTCTACCATTTCTAGGAATAGTAGTCCGTCGGAAATTCCTAGAAATGGTAGCCTAGGACTATAATTCCGCGGAATAATAGTCCAGAGGGACTAATTTTCCTACGGACTATCATTCCTGTCACACCTGTATAAACGAAGGAAAACATTTGTACATCAAAATTAAAATTTACAATAATCCAAACACATTTCATCGACTGTCATCACTTTCTGAAAAAAGTATTAAAATAGTATAGTTTTAAGTTTATAGTTTTATAGTTTAAATCAGAATAGTTTTATTCTCGGATGCTTGGTTGTTTGAAAATTCAAATGCGCCCTCTGAAACTAGCTCTCCAAATAATATCAAAAGGCCAAAATGTAATTACTTCGTAATGATGGAGTGGGAGGAGGTGACTCGGTGGTATTTCAACCCTACAGCCCCGTGGGTTTGGACTATCACTGACTCTCCTTCACAACTGTGTGTTTGTCTGCTATGTACCTTCAGTCTAATGACCACAACTTCACTGTAAAGTTATAAAAAAACATATTGAAAGGGTTAAAACAATAGCTACGCATGTGCTCATCTCATGCCATTGTGTATTCTATTTACCCGCGTTCTAACGACCTCAACTTTTGTATGAAATTACATGAAAGGGTTAAAATAATAGCTACGTAGATGCTCATCTCCGGGCAGCGTGTTTTCTGCTATGTACTCCCGTTCTAACGAGCACAACTTTTGTTTGAAATTACATAAACCCCACTGAAAGGTATTTATGTGCGCATCTCATGTTACTGCAGTGTAGCCTAAATATTTGTGGAGATAGTATCGCAGGATAACGGGGTTAAATTGATGTTCGAAGTGATGGAGGAAAATTTTTGTTTTTATCAGTGCTCAGCCGACAGCCAGTGACTGTCGTCTGAACCCCAGTTCGAACGTAAACCTTGCCACCTTATCAATGCCCTGTCCGCTTGGGACTCTTAGGATTCCTGAAGGTGCCTGTGGCTTACAACGCCAAAGGGTGATCAACGATAATTCACTGAAAAGATTATTTTATTTACATGTACGAAGAAATAAAATGTGAAACAAATTACTCACAAAATTATCCATAAGAATACACTAATTACGCGGGTAAAAGTTTATTCTTAAGGGCCCTCGACGTCTCCCACAGCCAGCTGTGTCCGCTGGATCAACCTCACTTCATCTTCATTTTCTCACGCTTTGTGATACAAACAAAGTGTGTATTCACTTCTCGTTGCTTCCTCCTCACAGGGTTACTTCACAGTCATCCGGGCTTAACACATATAATGTTCTGCTTGTGTGACTCTATCAGCGTTATCACCGTTCAATCACAACTCAATTGGCGTCTACCACAGTTCATGATCACCTTGCGCCTTGCCTGGCTCTCGCGGGGTTAAGTTATTCTTCGCCTTCAGATAATACTTAACAAAGCCTACATAATAATATTCTGCAAAGTGTTCTCAACATCACCAATTCTCGCACCGCCTAAAACTATCTTAACTCGCGAGCTATTCAAACGCTTACTGAAGCTCTTAATACGGTTTCTAGATCTCAACGTTACAGCTTTTACTTCCTTGACTACTATGCCACCACGGTACGCAACCGTTAACAAACTACTATCGGTTCCTAATAACCCTCACAGGGTTACGACAATACGCGGACTTTCAATCTCGGTGCCTATGACCCTCGATGGCCAAGGCTAAATTCGGACCTTCTCTGAGTGCCCTCAGGCCAACTGCCTCTCAGAATTCTACTTCACTCTTTATACAGTCGGAAAGCAACGTTTAAACATATTAATTTTGATTTAACGAGTGCTTTGTAAGTCGATATGGATAGAGATATAAATGCGAATTTTGTTTGAGGTAAACTCTTTTGACATTTCGGAGACAGGATAGATACGTAATATGGGTGTGTGTCCCGAACATGCGTGATGCACTGGTTTTTAACAATTAGATTTTAACTGTCTTTAATTACCCAGATAATGATAACCGGAGAGAATATTGTCTCTCTTAATACTGATCTGTTATCAGATAGCCCATGTGGCTTTCTACAAGTGCGCCATAATGGACATTAAACTTTCATGCATAATAAGCAGAATTTGAATTATTGCCGATCTGTTTTCAATGTCCGTCATATACCTATCTTTACGTTTTATGTTTAACCCATTCAGAAATATTATCGAAAATATTAACACTTATAAACCAAAAATAGCAATTTTTAGCTATCTCCTTGACAGATAGACACTATGGATTACAGATCTATATTTTATGCAAAGACTTATGCTGCTCCGAAAAGTCTAAACTCCCCCACCCCTCGCCTTCAGTAGCCCCTTATCAGCTTGGATAAAAAATATTCTGAATTTGTGGAAGCGGAGGTCAGTATCCTCAGTGGGGGCTCAGTCCTGCGGCCATGCACGTCTGTGGGGTTGGTTTCTCAGTGATTCTCAACAGACTCAACTACATGGTTGATTAAGGGTTACAGTGTTCCAGTTAGAGGTTCGGTGATAACTCATCCTCACGGTCGTGTTGGACCGTAGGTTTATGTTGTCAATGGTTCTCCATTACAGCTTTATACTGCCATTGGAAGTCTAAATCCCCCACCCCTCGCCCCCATCAGCCCCTCATCAGGCTGATTATAAATATTTTGTATTTGTGAAAGTTGGTGTCGGTGTCCTTAGTGGTGGCCCGATCATGCAGCCCTGCACGTCTGTGGGGTAGGATTGTTATTGATTCTCAATCACAATGTTGAATAAGGGTTATTTTGTGCAAGTGGGGAGGTCCAGTGGCAGCTCAACCACACAACCCTGTTGGAATGTGGGGTAGGGGTGGTCACTGATTCTCCATCACCTGATCACAGTTTTATGCTGGATTGCCGTTTATCGGTACGGATATGAATGAAAACCAGTACTAACATAGTAAAAAATATAATCCAAAATGAACGAAATAAAAGCTATAATCCTCACAATTATAAGTAAAAGCGAAAAAATTCCCCTCCTTCTCTTTCTCTCAACAGAAATTATAAAAGTTTAAACTGAACCCGTGTTACCACAATGGTCTCAAATACAATAATATCTCGTGCATGGGGAGTGCGGTAGCTCAGTAGGTAGAGGTGCAGGCTGCAAGCCGAGAGGTCCTCGGTTCGAATCCCACCTGCGGCAACCGCGTTGTGTCCTTGGGCAAGACACTTCATCTCCATTGCCCGCGTGGGGCATGATGACGCCGTGTACTAAGGCGTACCGCACGTCGATGGTACGCATGTCTTCAACCAATCTAACCCTGTCTGTGCTGCAGTGCGGAGTTACGATGTTGGGGAGCTGGCAGCTGCTCGTCGTTGCTCGGTGGTTCTCTCCGGGTACTCCGGCTTCCTCCTCCCGTAAAACTGTCACGGTCATGATTAGCCATTGTGCATAAATATGTGACCTTAAACATCAATAAATAATAAATAAATATCTCGTGCATGGCACCTCATGAACTCAATTCGAAAAGCCATGTCCCTCCCGTGAGTGACCCACCTAACGCTTGACAAGTTTTGTCCTAGTTTCTCTCCGTTTGGTTCTTTGCGGTCAGTCGCCACTCAATTGTGACCTCGCTTTCCACTCACGCATGCATGATTGACATATTTCAAGCATCGAGCCAGACAAAACTCATCAAAATAAAATGATGATTCCTTTCACTATTTGTATATATCTGTATTAATAAATATTCTTTGTTTATATATTGTACAGTTTTCCTTTTTCAGTTATAGAACAGACACAAACCTTGCTGAAGCAGGTTATTGCACCCCAGTGTACTCCGAAAATACATCTGTATCTGTTTCCCCATCTTTTGAAAAAGTTTCTATACTCACCCTGAAGTAACAATATTTTTTCATTTTTACCTCTTCTCATATTCTAATCCCGTCTTATGACACCTCCAACATTACCCAGGTGGAATTTTTATGCACGCTAGAAGAAAGACCCACTCTGATTGTTTTATAGCATAAACCTTTAATCTGATTAAGCATCATGATTGATATCAATACTTATAGAATGAGAGAAGGTCCTTTCATATCGACTGCAAGAAGTGGCAAGTGTCAGAAAAAACGCTTACATGCCTGTGATATTTTGTTCACATTGCTCATTAACCCTTTACCTAACATGAAAAGCAGACGACACTTGCAAAAAAAATTCTTGAATAACTATTTTTTTTCATTTTTTGTCTCAAAAACATAGGTTATGACCCCTCGTTGGAACGAGCTCAACGAGCTCGTTCCAACGAGGGGTCATAACCTATGTTTTTGAGACAAAAAATGAAAAAAATAATGAAAATTAATTGTCGATTTTTGAGAATAGCGCTGGCCGGTTTAGGCCGTTACGTTAGGTAAAGGGTTAAAAACCTAGGCCCGCATGGACTGACTCTTGGTGTTTTCATCTTCTGCATCTGTGAATGTGAATAACAAAAAGTCATCCCTACACTCCATTCCACCAATTTGTGCCACGTGGTGACAAATAATGTTCTTCTCAGCTACACGTGTGGTACTCCCGTTCTCTCCTAGACATTATCTCAACACTCCCGGAATTAATACTTAACTGGTTTTCCGAACTACTCTTCCATAATCAGTAATTATCGACCAACATAATCAGTAATTATCGACCAATTTCTCTCCTGAGTTGTACGGCTAAAATTTTCGA